>JAUDYJ010000002.1:284244229-284651729 GCA_030761175.1 Masticophis lateralis
TAGGAGAGCAAACCCATCAGGACAAGATTCAGCAGTCCATCTGTATTCAAAAGAGAGAAGCTGCTCTTCTGAAGACAGCTAAGTCCACTGTTTGGACAGAGAGAATTGCTGGTTTGAAAGAGGGGTCCAAGAGACCATCTGTGTCAAAACTGAACAGCTCTCCCTGGACAGAAGGGGAGGGATAGACACCATTTATCTCCAATCTGCAACATGGTCCTTTCAACAGTTCCAAGAAGGCTTCTCCATTTGCACTATTCAGGTGGCCTTGAGGGCACAGATAAACCTCCAGGTGACCTTAAGGACCCGTTAAAAGGATGCAAATGACCAGCTGTCTGCAAGAAGTATAAATCCTTCCATTTCCCACCATCCAGCCAGAGTTAAAGAAGCTTCTTGGATGAGAAGCAAAACGTCTTCAGAGCAAAACCAGAAAGTCCAGTTGCCTCTTGAAAAAAGACAACCACGACCTGGATGACCGAGAAGCTCCATAGACATTTCACAAAAGGGGAGCTCTCTCTCATTCACTCACTCAAAAACCTGTACCCCCCCACCCCCATTTTCGCTCTTTCTCTCCAGAAGCACCTGGACGAAGTGGGAGGAGGTTCAAAAGACGGAGCCGGGGTGCAGCCATGCACCGAAGCCTGATCGGCTTATTATTAAGCTTGTCATTAGGGGGGCGGGGGGATGCCTCCTGAAAGGCTGGGAAGGGAGAGACCCTGACTCGCACCCCTTCTCTCCTTGCGTGAACATCAAAACAATGCTTAATGCATTGTAAGCGGCCCTGAGTCTCTGGAGAAAGGCGGCATATAAATCGAACTAATAAATAAATAAACAATGTCCCCCGCCTTCTTGTGCCAGAGGCAGCCCATCCCTCAGGCTGGGGATTGGCTGCCCAGATGCGCGTTTAAATGGCCCCCGCAGCCAAATGGCCCTGAAAAAGCATCCCTCCGGGAAACGGCCGGGATTAGAGCGCTGGCGGACCAATGGCGGGAGAGGAGCACCGAGGAGACCCAGCCGAATAAGGATGCCCGTTTTGGATCAGCTGCGGTAGAGGGCCCGAGAAGAAGTGCCCCCCACCCGCCCGCCTTGCTACTGAAGTGCTGGTCTTAAGGGCCAGCGATTTCCCAGAAGCGTCCGTCCCCTCGGGCGGGGATACTGCCCCTCCCTGTCGCGAGGGGTGTGGGGAGGCGGCAGCTCAATGGGGAGCTTTATAAGAGACCGTCCCGCCCGGGGCTGGCAACTCTAGATTCCTGGAGAGCACCATGGCGATAGGCACGGCGCTTCTGGGGCTCCTCGCTTTCTTGCTCGGCTGCTCCGGCACCTCTGCCGAACCCCAAAACTCGGAGCGCTTCGCCATGCGAAAGGTAGGATGCGGGGAGGGGGCAGAGGGTCCAAGCCTCCCTCGTGGAAAGCCCCCGCTACCAGGCTCTGCTCGGGTGGGCGGCAGGTGCAGCGCAGAGGATGCCGCTTCCTCGGCGTTGGTCGCATCCAGTCCCGTTGCGCTGAGCGCCAGAGGCTGTGAGTCCCCGACGGATGGTCGGCCGAGCGTTTGTTCCTCTGCCGCCGGGGATGCTGCTCTCGCTCGCTGGGCAAATAGCAGAGCGATCCGCCCGCGGGGTGGCACCGGGGCGCGGTCTGGCAGGCGCCTCGACCGACGGGACTTTGGGATGGGCCGCCTGTGCCAGCCTCTCCCACCGTGGGCAGCCCGGGGGATCAGGCACGTGGGCGCAGCGGGAGTTTTCAGATCTCTATCTGTTGGACAGCCTGGCTCGGCCAGCGCCGTGACCTGCTTTCCTCCCCCCGCCTCCTTTAGTGCGACCTGACTGGCACCTGGATCAATGACCTCGAATCCACCATGCAGATCAACACCGTCAGTAACACGGGGGTGTTCAGCGGCGTTTACCTAACGGCCGTCTCGGACTCTGCCAGTGACATCCGGCTATCCCCGCTGCAGGGCATCCAGGCCCTGAGGGAACAGCCCGTCTTCGGCTTCACCGTCAAATGGAACTTCACTGGTAGAACCACTTATTATTTGGGGTGGAAGCAAATGGAATGGGAGGAGGGAATCTAGTGGATCTCCCCTTCCTTAGATCTGCCTCTTACAGATTCTGTCCCTGAATGCCCCCCTCCCCATTAGCTGGAGCTGCCCAAAGACTTTTCCAACCTAAAGGTAGCATCGGTGAGCGGCGGTCTTTGTGAGAAATGTATCCCTCCCTCAATTGAATCTCTGGCCGGTTCGTCCCGCAGAGTCCATCACCGTCTTTGCGGGCCAGTGTTTCCAGGATGCTGAGGGAAAGGATCGGCTGAAGACCACCTGGCTGCTGCGCAAGAGGGTGGGGTCCATGAAAGACGATTGGAAAGCAACCATGTAAGGAAAAGCAGGGGCTGAACAACTGTGCCCCGTAACTGGAAGGGCCCTGGGAGTCTCTCTGGGGCGCCCCCTTCTTTTTCTCTCTTTCCTCCCCCCCCGCCCCCCCCGAAAGTGGCTCTTGAAAGGCTGCCCCAATGGCTCCCATCCTTTCAAGAGTCGTTTCAGCACCCAGGGCTGAGCAGCTCCCGCGGGAGAGGTTGGCATTACCAGATCCCGTTTTTGCCACTTCCCCCATGCAGAAACCCAGCAAAGATTTTGACGAGGTTCCTCAGGTCCTTCTCACTGACAAGCTGTTGAAGTGTGGTTTGGGTGGCATCACAGTCTGGCGGGCCCACAGCTGGCAACACTCTGAAAGTTGTTGGGTGGAAGGAGGGAATGTGGTGGGGTGGTATGCTCAGTTTGGGGGGACAGCAATCATGCCACCGTGACTTTTGAAATTTTCCTCCTTCCTGCTTCATTGTAGGGTTGGCATGAACACTTTCCACCGCACCAAGTGAGAGGGTGAAGAGAGCCAGCCTTCCATGGTTTCTGCCTTGGGGGGGGGGGCAAGCCTTCCTACCTCACCCATCAGCCACTCTTCTCCAATAAAATGTTTTTCTGAGCAACATCAGCCTCCCTGCTCTTTCAGAAGCTCCCTGGGTGCCAGTCTGCAGGCTTCCCATAGATACTGGGTAGGACCCCGATCTGGAGGGTGGGCTCAAAGCCAACTGCTCTGCCCTTTACACAGTCTCTGCCCTTGAGGACTATTGGGAACTTGTAGCTAATCCACTGAGGATCTGACCTATTAATTTATTAGCAAATTATTAATAGGTTTTTGCAAATGAGCAATGAATTGGCTTCAACCAGAGCTGGGCCGTCTTAATTATTTTATCAGTTTGATAGAGTCATAGTTAGAACCAGCAGTTAGCTAACAGTTATTTCGACACTTACCTGAAGAAGCCAAAGAGGTTGACCACAAACAAACGGTTCAGTCAAAGGAGTGTCGATCTGCAACCATGCAGAAGAATTTTGCAAGTGGGCCGTTAGTGTCACAAGGAAAAGTGGCATTTTGCTTAAGCCATGACCAAGAATGTCCAGGCAAAGGTCCAAAAGCAAAAAGCTCAATGCTAGCATATCAAAAAACAATCCAAGTAGTGGAGAGCTCATTTTATTTATTTATTACATTTTCATGCCGCCCATATCAATAATGCAGTGACTCTGGATGGCTTACAATGTAATAAAAAGCACTAAAAAAACCTGAAACTAGAATAAAAAGATTAAAAGTTAAGAACAATGTACAATTTGGGATTAAGAATCTTCTCTGCCATGTCAGACACCTCCCCGCAAAAAAGTGAATGGCTGAGGCACAACTGGAAGAGATGCTGTTCCAAGAAAAGATAAAAGCAAAGGAAAAAGGGGTGGGTTTTTTTGTGCTGTGTCAGTAGTCCAAGGAAGAAGGAGGGAGGGAGCGGGAAGGAGTAGATCTGCTGCAAGGAGGAAATGACTGAAGAAGAAGAAGGAAAGGGCCAAGGCGAGAGAGAGAAATGGAGAGAGACCCAGGATGCCATAGATGAGTTGAAGTCTCCAAGCCAAGTTGTCCAGGAGTCTCAAAAACTCTTGGTCATGGAGGCCACCTCAGAGCCCTCGCCATCATAGTTTAGTGCTTAGCAGGAGCATCAAGGGTTTGGATGTGATCCAGTCTAATATTTTTTGATACACTGTCTCCTTCTCCTTCTCCTTCTCCTTCTCCTTCTCCTTCTCCTTCTCCTTCTCCTTCTCCTTCTTCTTATTATTATTATTTGATTATGGGAATGCAGTGGACATAAAATCCTGGTAAAGAAGAAGGCAACCTGTGGCTGGACTACACTACCATTAAATGGATACAGAGCCAATTAGCAATCAGACCGAACCAGGGGGGATTAAAGGCTCCAGGTCTGATTGGAAGGAACAGGGTTCTGATTTAGGCCTGGTGCTGTTTAACATATTTATAATTAAGTTAGTTCAAGAGTTAGAAAATATTGCCATCAGTTTTGGACATGATACTTCAGAGAGCAGAATGAAGATTTCAAAGGGTCTTTAAAGGCTGGAATAATGGGGAAAAATCAGGATGACTAATTTCAACAGTGATAAATGCAAAGTCCAACATTTCTGTAGAAACAAAAAAGGTTTTGTTAATAAGTGCAGGATGGCAGTAGTATTTGGGAAAAGAATCACATGGCTGTGGATGGATCCCAAGTGAAACCAACCATTAATGCCAAAAGAACCATTGAAAGACTTTGCTTTGTGAACACAGACACACACACACACGCACACACACTTAAATTCAGGAATCAGAACACAAAGCATTCGGGAAGAAATAAAAGGAGGGGGGAAGCAATACTGGATCCCTTTGAAAGAGGCTATTATGAGCAAAAATGTTCCCTAGTAATTCACCGAAATTCTGGAAATGTAAGAGTAACTATGGAACATATTATCACCTCTGGTGGACCTGCCCAGTGGCAAAGAAATTCTGGGCTAAAGTTAAAAAGTGGATAGAGGAAATAATTCAGAATTCAATAAAGGGAGAATCTGAGCAGTTTCTACTAGGGATTTCTATAGAAAACTATACCAAGGAAATACATTATTTAATATTACATATGCTGACAGCAGCCCGCATAGTCTAAGCACAAAATTGGAAGAAGGAAAATCTACCATCAGAAGAAGATTTAATTAGAAAAATTTTAGAATGCACAGAGATGGACAAATTAACAAGTGTGATGTAGATGGTATGAATGGTTGGAGAATAGGAAAAATGTGAAAGAGGAATAAAGGAGAGAGGGGGGAAAATGTTGAAGACAATGTAGACGAAATAAAGAAAGATGGAAAATAATTGTTGAATAAGACAAAGTTTAAAATATGTGTAAATAGATGTAAATAGCAAGAAAGGATCACTTTGAAATAGCTGTAGGAGAAAGTGATACGTATATAAATGTTGTGTGTTTGTGTCTTGTTTTAATGTATTCAAAATAAAAAAACCTTTTTTAAAAAAAAAAAGAAAGAGGCTATTATGGACTACCTGGACAGGCAGAAGACACAGGCCTGGACTTTTTGCATCCAATGACCAGAGAGGCTTTCAGGGAGACACCCAGAGTGATAATGCTGGGCAGTTATCCTGGCATCCTGGTCCTCCCTTGCTGACAATTCCCTTTATTTATTTTTTTTAATTTATTTTTGATTTAATGGAAGAAAGAGCAAGAGGAGCTGCTATCCTGGACCTAACCCCCACCAAAAGGAAGGAGAACTCCTGCTCTGGGTTGGCACCGAATTTGAACCAAGGATATTTAAGCAGGCCACATTTGGACAACAGGCCACCAGTCTAACCAAGAATCCCAGGCCGAGTTCAGCACCTCGGAGCTCCGAGCCGTGTGGGGCGGGAGGGGGTTGGCCTCCCCTTTGGACCATCTCAGGGAGACCTCTGCTGCCGTCCCCAGGCTGGGCTCTCTTTCCCCAAGGTGGCTGTGAGTTGCGGGGCAGGCCTGGTCCTCGCGAGCCCCCTTCGTTGCCGTAGGTGCGCGCTGTGGCCCAGGAGGGGCCGATTTCGGGAGGGCCCAGCTGGGAAGCCCCGGTCCCGGCGGCCGGAAGAGAGGCGGGAGGAGCGGAGTAACCCACGCCGGAACCCAGCCCGCGGCTGTTATGCCAATAAAACAAGGCTTCTGTTGCCCTGGAGACGTTTCCAGGCTTCCAGGCCGCCGCTACCTCTTCTGCCCGACGAGGACTCCCACCGAGGTAGAGGAGCTGCGGGATGAGAGAGAGAAAGAGTGTGTGTGTGTGTGTGTGTGTGTGTGTGTGTGTGTGAGAGAGAGAGAGAGAGAGAGAGAGAGGGGGGGGGAGTGAGAGAGTGTGAGTGTGTGTATGTGTGAGAGAGAGGGGGGGCGAGGGAGGGAGGGAGAGAGAGAGAGAGACTCATGCTCAACCTCCACCCGCGGCCGCCCCAGTCCCCCCGCGCCACTCGCAGCCCCCCAATTCGCCCTGCCCTCTTCACCTCATCCTCAGCAAAAATCACCTCTGGGCGCCGAGAAAGAGCTCTATGGCCCCGGCGCTCGGCAGATCGCGAGGCGTGCCGGGGCTGGTCTCGGGCGAGGCGGGTCTCGGGATTGCCACCCAAGCGGCAGAAAGCCCATAGGTGGACTCTGCGCCGCCTGCTGGACGTAAGGCACCCGTAGGGAGCGGGTTCCCTCGAGTCACCCGCGGGAGAGCCCGGCAGCCCAGGGACCCCGGCCAGGCGCGCGGGAGCCGTCTCGACCTCTGCCCGGCCGATCGCTTCCCGTGCTTGTATTCAGCAGAGCCGACATGGAAGCGGAAGCCACGGAAGCGGCGGCCGCGCTGCCTCCGGCGCTGTCCTGGCAGGCGGCGGCGGTGGAGGAGGAGGAGGAGGCAGCGCCCAGCAGCACATCGCCCACCGCTCGCGAGGTGGAGGAAGAGCTGATTCTCCCCGCCTCCACCTCCCTGGGGAGCGACGAGGACACGGTCTTGCCGCGGTCGAGCTCCTTGGAGGGGGAGGACGACCTCCCGGACCCCTCCCTGCCCTCCTCGTCCGAGCGGCCGGAGCCGCAGAGCGCCAGCCCCAGCGAGCCCTCCGCCGCGCCGCCCGAGAGCTCCCCCATCACCTTCTCCTCGCTCTCGTCGTCGTCGGTCTCCTGGAAGGCGCCCTCCGACGGGCTGCAGCGGCGGCTGGAAGAGGCGGAAGGCCGCGGGGAGCAGGGCGAGCGGACGAAAGCCAAAAAGAAGGGCCTGCCGGCCAAGAAGGGCGCGCCAAGTCAGTGGGAGTCGGCCCAGGGCAGGGGCGGGGGAGGGAGAGGAGAAAGCGCCGGTGCCGCGGCTCCTCGCCCAGATGCTGCTTCCCTTCGGCCGCCGGGCTGGCCTCTGGCCGCGGAAGAGCGGCGAGGCCGGCAGCGAGAAGGGGAGGGGGGCTGGAAGGCAGCAGTGGGCGCGAAGGCATCTCCTGGAGCCCAACCCAGAAGGCAGCTGATGCTAAGCAACCGGGAACCAGGTTGGGGAAGCTTCTGAGGGCGGCTGCTCTCCCCACAGGCTACACGGTGAGGACCATCGTGCCAGCCGAGAAGGAGGAGCTGGTGTCGGTGGCCAAGGCCATGCACCGAGAGAAATTTGCCAAGAGCACCAAGGAGCTCTTCCACCTGGAGAAGGAGGCGGCCCTCAAGTCCCTCCAGACAGGTGGGTGGAAGCCTCCCTGCAGTGACCCATGGAGGGCAGGCCCTGGGTGTGACTGCCATGGTATCAGCTGCAAGCCTCCGCAGGGACAGTCTTCACCTAATTCTGAACAGGAGGGCATTGCAACCAGGAGCTGCTATCTAAGCAGCAACCGCCATTCTCTGGTTCTTCTGGTGAGGAGGGGGGACCCTGGGCAGAGTCCAAGCTGTTTCCCAGACTGGCATCTTGTATGTCCCTCCATCACCACCACCACCACCCCTGGCAAGAGAGAGGAAGGAGTTTTGAGACTGCTTGGTGGGATTTGAGCTGCCTGGGGGAAGGCCCTCCAACAGCCCCCACCCCCAGCCTCTGCAAGCCCACCTACTGAGTATACCCATCTGTTTCTCTTCAGGTCTCTACATCGGCTGGCGCTGCCCTGAATATCTTTGGGATTGTTTCCGGGTGGGGGATGAGTCCAAGTGCTTCTGTGGGCACCTGCTGAAGCTGCATCAGGTGTACGTGGGTGAGTAGCAGAGCAGGAGATGGGCTGGAGAGGGCCTGGCTGAGGGTGGCATCTGGTATCCTGCATAAGATGGCAAATGCCTTCAGGATACCGAGATAGGGGAGGGGAGCCTGACCTTGGCAAAGAAGAGTCGGCACATTCTGTGGCAGTTGCCATATCTGTCCTCTGTGGTAGGACATTGTGGCAGATAATTTTATGTACTACACTTAGGTCAGACCAAAGTCGGTGTAGTTCTAAATTTTTCTAAGCCCAAAATTTAAAGTCTGGTGGCATAAGGTATTTTATTGTGGGTAGAGGTATGGAGGACTCTTCTCGTAAAATATCTCTGGACTCTCTCAATCGTATTTATGTCAGATATGCAGTGCGGGTTCCAAACAGATGAGCTGTATAGCAAATGTTTTGTATGCTCTAGTTAGTAGTACAATATTAGCAGAGAAGCTACACAAGATTAGGTTAACAACTCTTAATGCCTCTTTGGCAATGTTGTTATAGTGGGCTTTGGCTCTTTCAAAATGAGTACTCCAAGGTCTTTGACAGAGTGAGGGTCATCTACAAGGTCATGTCCATCTAATTTGTATTTTATGTTTTGATTTTTTTTTGCCAATGTGCAAGACAGAGCATTTCTTGGTTGAGAATTGAAGTTGCCGCTTGTTAGACCAATCTGACACATAGTCAAGGTCTTTTTGAAGGGTAGTTGCATTGTCGGCGGTGTTGAATAGTTTAACATCATCAGCAAAGAGAACACAGTTGCTTTTAATATGATCGCAGAGGTCATTTATGTAAAGTATGAAGAGTGTTGGACCTAAAACACTGCCTTGGGGAACGCCACCATTAACAGGTACAGGATTTGATAGAGCGCTTCCTATTTTGACCACTTGTCTGTTTGACAGGAAGGCAGCTATCCATTCATGTAGGAATCCAGAAATGCCACAGGATTTTAGTTTTAAAAGTAATTTGTCGTGTACCACTGAATCAAAAGCTTTACAGAAGTCTATGTAAATTGCATCTATTTTAATGTCCTTTCACACTTAACTGGGACTCCCTGCAAGTAGTCCTTGACTTACAATGACTATTTTTTTATCTAATTTTTTTTAAATTTTTGAACAAAAACCAAACATAAAACAAAATCGTCCATTACAATTACAGAAAGTGTATCGGTTACAAATCTTTTGTGCTTAATCCCATATTCATAGTTTACAAATTATCTAATTTCTCATGTTTATCAATCTACTGTATATCTTTATATTATTATTCTCATTTGTCATTTAACAACGGCATTTTCATCCCATTAAAAAAAGCCCTTTTCATATATTAGATTATTGCATTTGTTCCCTACTTCATAATTCATTTCCATGTGTTATTATCTAGCCATTGATAAAATAAATCCCATATCATATAATATTGTTTGTCTTCTTGTTCTCTCATTTCAAATGTCAATTTACTCATTTCAGCACATTCCGTAATTTTCTTAATAACCTCTTCATCAGTGGGTAACTTCTCTCCTTTCCAATTTTTAGCAAATACAATTCTAGTCGCAATTAAATATTGCAATTCTTTGCTGTATGTTTCTGGTAAGATCCCCAATAAAAATATCTCTGGTTTAAAGTCAATATGTTTCTTTGTTATTTTTTCCAACCATGTGTGTATCTTAGTCCAATATCTTTTAGCTTCTACACATGTCCACCACATATGGTAATATGATTCTGGAATCTGATGACACTTCCAACATTTCTCCGATTTATTCCTAAACATTCTAGCTATTCTCGCCGGGGGTAAATGCCATCTGTAAAACATCTTATACAGATTCTCTTTATATGCTGTTGACATTGTCGTTTTATAATTTTGTGACCACAGTTTTTGCCATCTCTCTAAATCAATCCCGTAACCAAAATTTTCCCCCTAGGCAATCACTGTTTCTTTAACTTGTTCTTCTTCCAGTTTTACTTCTAATAAATAACCGTACAATTTTTTAATTATATAATCATCAGAACCTGTTAAGATTTTATCTAAATTCATCAAATTACTATAAAATCCCCCTGTCTTAGAATCTTTATCATATCTAAACTGTATTTGCATATATGTAAACCAATCCATTTTTATCTCTTGTTCTTCTAGTTCTTGCTTCGATTTAAGTTCACCCTTATCATTCAATAATTCACAACATCTAACAATTTGTTCCTTTCTAAATGTTACTGAATGTGAGAATGCTTCAACAGTAGATAACCAGACTGGAGAGTAATGATATCTTCTGATCTTCTCCCAGTTTAATAACAAAGACTCTCGTATGATGTGTCTTCTAAAATAACCCTGTTTTTATACTCATATACCACAAAAAGGCATGCCAGCCCACCAGCAAGTCATGTCCTTCTAAAGTCAACAATCTAGTATTTCTTAGCATTATCCATTCTTTAATCCACATCAGATTACTAGCTTGATAGTATATTTCCCAATCCGGCAAACCAAAACCTCCTCTTACTCTAATATCTTACAGCAATTTTAATTTTATCTTCTCCTTTTTACCCTGCCAAATATATTTTAACACAATTTTGTTTATTTATTTATTTATTTTATTTTATTAGATTTATAAACCGCCCTACTCCTGGGGGACTCAGGGCGGTGTACAGCCATAAATAAAACATAAATACAGAAGTTTAAAATAGAATAAAACGAATTAAATAATTTGGCTGACAATTAAAACCCCAATAATTTAAAACAAATTAAAATTCATAATTAAAAGGGGAAAATAACTTAGGTCAGGCCGGCTTGTTGGAATAATTAGGTCTTGAGCGCGTGATGGAAGGTGCGCAGGTCCGGGATCCTCCGTATATCCGGGGGGAGCTCGTTCCAGATGGTAGGTGCTCCCACAGAGAAGGCTCTCCCCCTGGGGGCCGCCAGCCGGCATTGTTTGGTTGACGGCACCCGGAGGAGCCCCTCTCTATGGGAGCGTACAGGCCGGTGGGAGGCTATTGGTGGTAGTAGGCGGTCCCGTAAATAATCAGGTACTAAGCCATGGAGCGCTTTAAAGGTGATAACCAAAACCTTGAAGCGCACTCGCAAGACCACCGGGAGCCAGTGAAGCTTGCACAGGAGAGGTGTTACATGGGAGTGCCACGTCGCTCCCATAACCACCCGTGCGGCCGCACTCTGCGCCAGTTGGAGCCTCTGAGTGCTCCTCAAAGGGAGCCCCATGTAGAGAGCATTACAATAGTCCAGACAGGAGGTGACGAGGGTGTGAGTGACTGTGTGTAAAGAGTCCTGATCTAGAAAGGGACACAACTGGCGAATCAGGCAAACCTGATGAAAAATCCTCCCAGTCACGGCCGTCAAGTGCTCTTCTAAAGACAGCCGTGAGTCCAGGAGGACACCCAAGTTGCGAGCCCCTTCCGTGGGGGCCAATGATTCACCCCCAATAGTCAGCGATGGCACCAGCTGACTATATCGGGACGTCGGAAACCACAGCCACTCGGTCTTGGATGGTTTGAGCCTGAGTCTGTTCCTCCCCATCCAGATCTGTACGGCCTCCAGGCACCAGGACATCACCTCAAGGGCATCGTTGGGGTGGTCTGGGGTGGAGATGTACAGCTGTGTGTCATCAGCGTACTGGTGGTACTTCACCCCAAAACCACGGATGATCTCGCCCAGCGGCTTTACATAAATGTTGAACAGAAGGGGCGAGAGGACCGATCCCTGTGGCACCCCGCATATAAGGGGCCTCGGGGTTGACCTCTGCCTCCCTGTCAACACAGACTGTGATCGGTCAGAGAGGAAGGAGGAGAACCACCGTAATACAGTGCCTCCTACCCCCAACTCTACCAACTGGTGCAGCATGATACCATGGTCGATGGTATCAAAAGCCGCTGAGAGATCTAACAGGACCAGGACAGAGGAGCACCCCCTGTCCCGAGCCCTCCAGAGATCATCAACCAATGCGACCAAGCCGTTTCAGTGCTGTACCCAGGCCTGAAGCCTGACTGGAACGGATCCAGATACATCGTTTCCTCCAGGTGCTGGGGAAGCTGTTGCGCAACCACACTCTCAACAACCTTCGCCACAAAGCGAAGGTTGGAGACTGGACGATAATTAGCCAATACTGCCGGGTCCAGGGAGGGTTTCTTGAGAAGAGGTCTCACCACCGCCTCTTTCAAGGCGGCGGGAAAGACACCCTCACCCAATGAAGCCCTTATAATCCCCTGGAGCCAGCCTCGTGTCACCTCCCAGGAAGCCAGCACTAACCAGGAGGGGCACGGGTCCAACAAACATGTGGTTTGTTGGACCCGTGAATCTACCCAGAATCCTGTCCACGTCCACAGGGGTCACAGGATCAAACTCATCCCAGATAACATTCTCAGGACCTGCCTCCGTCATCCTCGCTGGATCTACCCAGTCGGAGTCCAGCTCATCCCGAATCTGAGTGATTTTATCATGCAGATACTGAACAAAATCCTCGGCTCTTCCCTCCAAGGGGTCCTTCCGCGCTTCCTGGTGGAGCAGGGAGCGGGTCATCCTAAACAGGGCGACCAGGCGGTTATCTGATCATGCAATAAGAGCAGCAAAATGAGCACACTTTGCTGCTTTTATTGCCACTAGGTAATTCTTAATGTGAGATCTTACTAGTGTCCGGGCAGATTCAGCATGGCTGGCCCTCCAACTACTCTCTACGCGTCTTTTCCGGCACTTCATCTCCCTGAGCTCCTCGGTAAACCAAGGAGCCAGGTAAGATCGGCGCCGGGTCATAGGCTGCAAAGGCATGACTCGATCCAGAGCTCCAGCGGCCACCCTATCCCAGGCGGCCACTAGGTCTCCAGTCAAGGCATGAGCCAGAACCTCAGAAATTGGCCCAAGCTCCATCTGGAACCTATCAGGTTCCATCAGGCGCCTGGGGTGGTACCATCTTGTTGGTGCTGCCTCCCTGCAGTGTGGTAAAGTGGTTTGAAGGTCGAGGCGAAGGAGAGAGTGATCCGGCCATGACAAGGGCTCAGTAACTATATCCCCTATCTCATGACCACTCAGCCACTGTCCAGAGACAAAAACCAGGTCCAGCATGTTTCCCCCCACATGTGTAGGGCCATGAATTAACTGGGTCAGGTCCATAGCCATCATGGAAGCCATGAACTCCTGAGCCATTTCAGACGTCTCACCCACGGACGGTTTAGATCTTCAAAATACTCTTTTCCCAACCTAATTGGGATTGTCTGGAATAAATATAAAATTCTAGGCAATATATTCATTTTTATAGTTGAGAACCTTCCTATCAATGATAATTGCAAATTCTCCCATTTTACCAAATCTGTCCTTATCTGCTATTTAAGCTTATTATAATTGTTCTTCTTAAGTTTACTACACCTTGCTGTCAAATGTATCCCTAAATACTTAACTTTGCTCGTGACCTGCATCCTTGATACTTCTTTTATTTTCGTTTTTTAAACATATTTTTTGTCAGAATCTTCGTTTTATCTATTTATTTTCAAACCTGCCACCTCACCAAATTCTCCTATTTTGTCTATCAGTTTATTTATTGATTCAATTGGGTCTTCCAGAATAAATACCAGGTCATCCGCAAATGCTTGCAGCTTATATTCTTGATTTCAAATTTTCATTCCTTTTATTTCTTTTTCTTCTCTAATATTTCTATTTAGTATTTCCAATGTTAACACAAAGAAAGTGGTGACAAAGGGCAGCCTTGTCTCGTTCCTTTTTGTATTTCAATAGCTTCTGTCAATTCTCCATTTATCATTATTGATTTACAATGACTATTAACCACTCTGCTTAGCGATGGCAATTCCAGGATAGCACCATTGTACAGCTAAGACTTCACGGTTTGATTCTGCCACATTCGCCTTTGCTTCACTGCCCCCGTCCATTTCCCCCCCTCTCTGCCCTTTTAGCTGTCCTGACTCTGCTGCTGACCCTTGCCTCCTTCATTGCTGGCAGCTGACCTTCTTCACCTCCTTCCTCCTCCTGCTAGCCTGGGATCCAGGTACTGAGGGAGGGTGCAGTTCTGGGATGGGCACAGTGAGCGCAACATGGCGGAGCCTTGTTTGCCAAAGAGAGCTTGAATGGCCCAGCTGGGGAGACGGCAGCAGGACAGGCTGTGGTGACTCACATGCTAGGATGCTGACTCTGAAGACCACAGAGAGGTTGACAGCTCAGTGGTTCAAAACCTGAGAGCCGCGTGATGGAATGAGCTCCTGTCAATTTGTCCCAGCTCCTGCCAACCCAGCAGTCCGAAAGTATGCAAATGGAAGCAGATAAAAAGATTCCACCTTGGTGGGAGGGTTAACAGGGCAACAAAAGGAGTCCCCTTGGGGTCCCCTGGGAAACAGTGATGTCACGAGCTAATCCTTTCAACCTGGAAGTGCCTTGGTGAGTGCTTCAGACCTTAGTACTAGTGGAACAGAGAAGAGGGGTGCTCTCTGTTGCCAAGTGAAGAGCGTGTGGGAGGAGGTCTTTGGGGGGTGGCAGAAGCGGAGGGAAGTGGGCGTCCAGAGGTGCCGCCTGTGTTGGATGCAGTTCTGGAGAACCAGCCTGAGGGCTTTAAGCGAGGGTTGGAGAAAAGCCCGATGCTGGTGGAATCTACTCGCAGGGTCACTGCTAGCTGTCAGCCCTGCCTTCCTCCTTCAAAGCCTTGCAAGGGTCAGCAGCTCTGAACCTGCTGAAGCCCGCAGACTGGCTCTCTAGGGTGCTTCCACTACGCACCCCACAGCTCACGGGAGACGGGGCTGGCCATTCTCTGGGGGTGCTTCTGGCACATGCCTCACTGCAGCAGACAGGCTCTGCCAGTGCATGGCTGGCCTTTGTCCCTTGCGGAAGCCCACAGGGCAGTTTCCCAGCGTGCCTGCAACCCCAAACAGTGCGCACAATGCAGGGGTCCTCCGGGACTCATAGATTCCACTGCAGGAGCAAGTGGGAGACATGGCTGGAAAGGCCTTTCACAGCAGGCAGTGCCCATTCCTGGATTGGGGCCCATCGCTTACGGTCACTAGTGCCTTGGTCACTTCCTGGCAGGACTACTGCAACATGCTGGACAGGAGATGGTCTTTGAAAATCACCTGGAATTTACACCTGGTCCAGAACTTGTCCTGGGCGCTTCCCAGTTTGGCTATGTTTCCCGGTAGCTCCCAGTTTCCTTCTGGGTGCAACCAAAGATGTCATTCCTATCAGGCTCGATGCATCAAGCAGCAGAGAGTCAGGTCACCGGTCCCTTCCTAAGGATGGCTGCCATTCCTCTAGCCTGGGTGCAACGGGCATGCTCCAGCATCTTGCCATTTTGTGTGACCTGGGAAGCCCTGGGGAACCCTTTTCCCCTCTTAGCCTTCCAAAACACGGCCAAGAGTTGGGTTGCCCCCCTCCCCAGTCACTGGTGTGGCACAGCTGCTGCCCAGGGTCTCCTACGGATGACTGAGTGTCGTTGATGGAGTGGGAAAGAGGTCTGGTTCTTATTCTCTTATTGCATTGTTTTTATTGTTTGTGTTGTCATAACTGCTGTTAGGTGCCCAGAGTTTTGTGGCGAGATGCGCCCCATATAAATCTTTAAGTAAGAGCAGGTAGTGGACTTTCGACCAGTTGCTTAGCAACCATTCAAAGCTCTGATGGAGCCACCAAAGGCACCCATGACCTGGTCCCAAAGGCTTCCCATGATCACGTGGCCATATTTTGGCCACTCGGAGGCTAGCTTGGATTACTGCCATTTGCAGCATCCTCCAGTCACGTGACTGCAATTTACAATGTTTTTGGCAAAAATGCCCCATAGTGAATAATGGGTTCACTTAAGGACCATGGCATTTGTTTAATGACTGAGGATTCACTTAATGATCACAGTGATTGGGTTAATGACCACAAAAAATGCTTCTGAAATCAGGTCAGGCCCATGATGACCGGTTTTATTGCCATCATGACTCATGACCGAAACAGGCAGGCTCTGTTATGGATATAAGTTAAGGACTACCTGTAACTACATTTCCACCTCAAATCTAGGCCTTTTCTCAGATGGAAAGGATTCAACCAAGGGGCAGTGGAAAGCGATGTCACCCTGTGCTGCAGCCCGAGTGCCTGGGACAGCAGGCCTGGCCTCGGGCAGTCTGTACTCCCTTTCCCAAATGGGCAGAAGGCAGAGCAGCCTTTGAAGCAGCCGAGTGTTGCTGCTTGCCTCCTTCTGGAGGTCCCCATGACCATTTCTGTGCCAGGGAGTCGAGTGTCAGATCTCTGGGTCTTCAGAACTGCGCATCTCTGGACCCTGGCAGAACATGGTAAATCAAATGCCATATCTTGTCTAAAATAAAGCTGAATGCATGAACTCAGGGGGCCCTTTGCCTTCCTGCTTGCGGGGGGGGGGGGGGTGTCTCCCTAGCCAGGGGTTTTCTCCAGGGTGAAATGCTCCCAGTTTGGACTGGATCGGGCGATCTGGTAGTGATTGTGGCAGGTGGTTCGGAGAATGGTAGAGATGGTGGCACAAGGCTCTGCCCACCCGCCCGGTTGTCATTACTTCCTGCTTTTAAAAGGTAAGAAAAATGCTCTGGCTGTTGCACGCCACAGCTGTGATTGTCAGAGCCTTTTTTTAACCTTTTAAAGGAATTTTTTTACAACCTATTTGCCCGAATAGGGTGTAAAAAATGCTTTAAAAAAGTAAAAAAAAAAGTTGGCCACGCCCACCCAGTCACATTACCCCACCACCAAGCCATGTCCACAGAACTGGTAGTAGCAGATTTACATTTCACCACTGGTTCTCTCCCCTCAGAGGAGGCTTTGGGGGCCGGAAACTCCCCGCTTGCTTTGCTGGGTGACCTGCTGTCCTTCCTTCCGGCTTCCTCCTTTTGATGGCCAATTCTGGGTTTCAGAGAAACGAGCGACTGTGCCCTGCACTGTGGCAGACTGCCGATGCCAGGGATTCCTGTTTGTTCCTTCATGCCCGGAAGAGGTGGGTGAATTCTGGCTTCGGCGAAGAACTGGCTTTGATGTGGCAGCCTGGCGAGCAAAATGCCGGTGCACGCACACGCACGAGGAACACACGCCCATCGGAGCACGGGGGTGCTGTGTCCGAGGTGAGTGCCCCACTGCCCGCCACCGTAGGCTGCTGGCTTCTCTGGCCGGCGTGGGCCCCTTCCTCCTCTTAGCGAGCAGGCTGGCTCCTGGCCTCGAGCAGAGAGGATGCGTCCCAATGCCCTGGGGCTGCCGAGCACCTGTGGAATCCAATCCCCAGCGGCTACGGCTGTCCTAATAAGAGCAGCTTTCAGCACTACAGAGCAGCTGTGTCTTAGTCCAGTCTCTCCACTAGGGCTGATGGCCGTGTCTTGCAATCCAAGCGTGTTTCCTCTCTTCCCTTTCAGCTTCTTGAGAATTGTGGTAGGGGGCTGTCTTTTCCTAAACATCTTTTTGGACTGGGTTGAAGCCACCTTAAAGTGAACATGGCTTTGGTAACTGTCCTTCTCTCCATCTGCCAAGGCCACCCTCTCTACTCCTTTCACCTCTACCATCTTATCAAAGCAATACACCCAGCTCATCTACTTCCAGCCCCATTTGGTCTTATTCCAGGGTTTGCTCATCATGACCCCCATCTCTCACCAAGGCAATGGCATCTCCAGCAAGACCAGACACAAATCTGAGCCTCCTGCAGCCACTGGCACTGCAGAGCCTTCTCCCCAATGGGCGGGCATAAATGACCTTTGTGTTCTGTGGCCCTGGCTGCCTACCAATGCCAAAGTGGCACCATCTCCCTGAGCTGCATGGCTAAGGAGCCCCTCCCCCGGCCACCTGAGGCTGTCTGCTCTAATCTGGGCACTGTTCGCCAGGACCAGTTCACTTGGGGCAGTTACTCCAAAGAGGCTACCCTCACAATCGGTGCCAGCTCAGGACCTTCCCAGGGGCTTCGGCATCCCTTCCTGCCTTCTGGCCAGGGGGATTGGGCCTATTTTTCCAGACAGTGAAAGGAAAAGAGGGGAGAAAGGCCCTCAGTTTTGCATGAGCCAGTCCAGTCCAGGAGCTGGACTATGAGGGCATCTTTACTGTGAAGCTACATTAGGAGACGCTTGGAAGTCTCAAAGTAACCCTGACCTGGCCTGTCTTGAAGATCATTCCCACGTGCAACTTAGCTGGCCCCCACAACAAGTCTGCAGCAGGGTGAGAAGCCCTCCTCCCGCCGCCCCCCCCCCAGCACCTCTCCAAAGGGCTCTGCGGCTCCTTCAGGCACCAGGTTTCCGCCCCCCCACCCCTCGTTCCCAGCTGTGCTGGCCCCGACCTGTGTCCCTCCTGCCCCACCAGGCTGCTCCTGCATGGCCTTCACCTCCAGCTTCCTGTGTGCGGCCTGCGACCGACGCTGGGAGGAGCACGAAACCTTCTTTGAGTCAGAGGAGACGCGGCGCAGAGGTGGCCGGCCTTACGGTATGGGGGATGGCATGGAGGGTTGCGGCCCCTCCCGATCCCCACAGAGCTTCCTCCAAGTCCTTCAGCTGGGGGGGGGGTCACCTTTCACTCTTGCAGGCACCGTCAAGGACCTCGCAGGCAGCCATTCATGCCAAGGTCTTTGGGGCTGGGGGTGTCAGGCAACACAGCTCCTTCCTCTCCCCGTAGACCCTCTGGTATTCCCCTGGCCAGCTCCTTCCTCCTCACCCCTTCAGCAGGACTCTGCCTCCACCGAGGCTTGTGACCATCATCCAGGGCTGTCCCAGGGAGGTCCCCTTGCAGGGGTCTAGCCACGAGGTTTGCTCCCTGCTTGTCATCTTTGTTGAGGGATCCCAAACCACCCAGATGAAGAGGCATAGCCAGCCATGCCCTGGCATTGTGGGCCCAGAGGGATGGGAGCCCTTTTTGCAGACCCCAGAGCTGTGCTCAGCCCAGCTGCTGCCAAGGACAGAGACTGCCCAAAGGGGAGAAGCAGCCTCACCCCAAGTCAGGAGGGTGGAATCAACCGCAGCTGGGTGGGGCGCTTGCTTATGAGCCGAAGCAGAAACTCCCTGAGCTGCAGGTTGGGCAACGTGGGAGCCAGGTCAGGGGCTGCCCCATTTCCTCAGTCTTGCTCTCATGCAGACCATTACCTGCGGGGCCGCATCCCCACTGCTGTCCCAGACTGTCCCCACTGCTGTCCCAGAGGCCCCCCAACACCTGTGGCCTCTCTTTCCCCAGGAGAAGCTTATCTGCTCTTTGCCGAGCTGCCCGAGCTGCGTGGGGCCGTGCTGACGGGGCGCTCTGAGGACCCTTCCGCCTCCAGGGCTCTGCAGGGCCAGGCCTTTCAGGCCCTGCCCCCTTCCTCCGACTCAAGGGCTCTGCCTCTTCCCCCCCCAGGCCCCAGGCGGTTCCTGCAGAAGGACGACAAGAAGGCTTGAGGCGCCTTCTCCGCCCTACTTCCTGCTGTGCATGGGAGGCACAATAAAGAGAGATTGCTCTGTGGGGGTCTTTGTGGCCGTGTCTTCAAAGCCCTGGGGGGGGGGGGGAGGCTCAGCAGGATGCCAGGCTGAGAGTAGGGTTCTGCTCCCTGGGAAGGGGGCTGGCAGGATCTCCTTCTGTGCCCAGCGGCATGTGGACTGCCAGCCCTGTAAGGATGTTGGAGGGAAAAGAGACAGTTCTCCCCTTCAGAAAGCAGCCCCATCCTCCGGGACTGCTCCATGATGCCAACTTGCAGAGAGGGGCTCCTGCACTCCCCTGGGGGCATATCCCCCTTCCAGGGTCAGGGCAAAGGAGCCCTCACCTTGGCTGGAGTCCGGCCCCACTACTAGCAGCTCCAGAGAGGCTACAGCACATGAGACTGAGAAACTGCTGCCCTCTGACCAATGGTGACCGCAGGGGAAGGGCCCTTGCCTGGCAGCATTGAGGGGCATTTACTGGGCTTTCCGCCTCTCTCAAAAAGGGCATCCAAGCCTGCTAGAACCAGCTGGGCTGAAAAGGCCTTTCTCTAGCAGTGGGATGTGCTCAGCATTCGGCTCTCAGCTTAGGCAAGGATGTGGCTCCTGCCCTCCCCCATTTGGATAAGGGAGATGGGTGGGCCGAGGGTGTCGTCCATCCTCCTGAGCAGCATAATAATACAGGGCAAATCCTGATTTGCTGAAGGGAAGTCTGGAGCCCCTTGGCAGCTCTTCTCCTTGGCTGGCTCTGCCCTGGCACAATCCAGGCCCTGGTCATTGGGTCATTCCCGCAAAAAGGGTGGCAGTTGACTTTCCTGGGCTGGGTGGCTTGCTTTGAGTCTCCCATGAGTGAAGGGCCTCCGCCTGGGCTGCACAAGCAACCCCCCCACCCCTTTTTCTCTCCTTCTGCCAAAAGCAGAGTTCCCCTCCCCCTCCGTCTAGAACCGGCAGGCTCTCTAGACCTGCCAACTGGAAACAGAGCAGTGACTTCGTTTATCTCCTAAAGGAGGAAGTAGGAGTTGCATCCATGCTTCTCCTTAGTGGGGGAGCACAGAGGCAGCCTTTGTGTTCTTTTTGCTTCTAGCCTTTTAATCCCAGGAAGGCCATTTGGGCTGTGTGAGCACAGGGCGGGAGAGGGGGGGTAGGAACCAGTTTAGAACCTGGCTGGAAGACTGGGGTGCCTGGAGAGAGAACGGCCAAGTTGCTCCCCGAAAGCAGGAGAGAGGCAGCCTGTGAAGCCTCAATGGGGTTCAGCTTTCCATCGTGGGGCCCCACTGCCTGCTGCGCTTGGCTTTGGGAATTGTCTTCCGGGCATGGAAGAAAGTAATGGGGGGGGGGGAGCTTGGCTTGGCTGAAAGAGAAATTTCGTCCTGGTGGTTCCGAGCCCCAAGTGGTCTGACTTGTGGGTTGAGCTGCCGCTTCCCTCCCTCCCAAACTGGTCAGCATTACTTTGCTTTGGATAGGGTGATGGGGGGACTGAGCCATGAGGGGAGAAGGGCGGCTCTTACCTCTCGAGAAGTACAGGGCTAATTGGGGGAGGGGGAGATACTCGGCGAATGTTTTGCTCTGCTTCCTTCGGCAGGCTGGAAACACGCGGCACGATGCACACACCTTCGTTTCCCTTCTCGTCCAGCCGTAGCACTTTTCCCTTGAGAGAGCGGCGAAGGACAAAGGGGGCAGGGGAACGTTTGAACGCTTCCCCTGCAAGCTTTCCTGGGTGTTGAGTTTTTTTCAAAAGCTTTTGGCCACTTTCCGCCGGGCGCTGCTTTTCCGCCCACCCACCCGCCCAGCCGCCTGTCCTGCTTCGAGCCGCGTTCAACTGAGACTTGCCAAAGGCGGGGAGGGGGGGATCCGGCCCTTTGCAGGCGGAGGGCGGGGCATCCGGCTCCGCCCCTCGCTCGGAGATCGCCTCCCTCTGGCCGCCAGGGGGCGCAGGCGGGAGTGTCTAGCGGCGGTTCCGGGCATACGCGGCTGGACAGTCCCGCACGTGCGCGCGCCCGCCGGCCTATGGCGGCCTTCCCCGCCGCGCTGCTGCCCGGGCTGTTCTGCGCGGGGCCGCCCAGGCGCGATGGTCCCGGGGCCGGGCTGCGGGTGAGCGGCTGGGGCCAGTGCGGGCAGGTGGGCGTGGCGGCGGGCGGCCCGGGAGCGGCGCCGCGCTTCTTGCCCCGCCGCCGCCGGGAGGCGCGGGAGAACTGGCTGCCCGCCGAGGTAGCCCCGCTGCCGCTGAAGCCCCCGGAGGCGGCGCCCCCGATCGACGGCGCGTCCGCCGGGTCGGCCCTGAGCGCGCTGGGCCCGCAGCTGGGGCGGCTTTTCCTAGACCAGCCGGAGGCGGCCTTCGGGGCCACGGCGCGGCTGCTGCACGAGCACGTCTACCTGGGGGACTCGACGGACTGGGTGAGCGCTGGCGGCAGGCGGCGGCTGCTGCTCCCCGGAGCCCTGCAGGGAGGGAAGGCGGGCCCCCGCCGGGCCCCTCCTTACCCGCCGCCCGTTCTCTTCCGCAGAGGAGAGCCGGAGGCGTCTGCGGGATAACCCGCCTTCTTCGCGCCTTGGAAGGCCGGACGCCAGGAGGCAGGTAAGCGCTTTTGGCGGGGCGAGCGGCGGGGGAGACCCCGGGACCTGCTCTCGGCCATCGAGCCTACTTCCCTGAGCCGCCCTCGGGATGCGGCGTGTGACCGGCAGCTGTTCCATTGATCCGTTTCAGCCCCGGGCGGCCTCTCTCCGGCGTGGCCTCGCTGTGCCGCGACTGGCTGTCCGAGCTGCCCCTGAAGCTGGTGGCCCAGTGGCTCCACGAGGACCTGGCCGAGCGGCGGCGACGCCTGTCCTTCGACGAGACCCCCACCGGCGGGGCCTTGGCCTGGCTGCCTGACGGTGCCCGTGGCGAACCCCCACGCCGGGGCTGTCTGGTGTTCCCGGCGGGGGAGGCCGCGGACCGGCTCTGTATCCTCCGTGGCAAGGGGATGGCAGTGGGGTGGTCCTGGGCCACGGGGCAGGCGCCCTCCTACTGGCGCATCTTCAGCCCCTTTGCAGTGCACATCTTCCTTAGCGGCCTGTGCAGGCTTCCAGGAGGCAGCTTTGAGACCGGCGGCCGGTGGCACCCTGAGACCCAAACTCCGGGGCTGTCCTGTCCAGTTCGAGCTCAACGGGGCAGTCCAACAAGTGGCAGCAGCGCACCTGGAAGGCAGCGGTGGGTACAGCGGTTCCTAGGATGGTACTGGCCGTCTGTTGCCACTACTTTTCCGGTCTTGAAGGGGGCCTTTCTGTTCCATCCATCCCAGACTTCCTGGGGGTCCGCTCGGGCCATTTCTGTGGGGCCTGGAGACGGCAGCGTGAAACGCCCCCCGTACCTCTGCAGGTGGTTTGCACAGAAGCCCCCTGCTCTTCTATTGCAGTCAGGTAAGTTATCTGGCGGGGGGGGTGCTGGGGCGCAGGGCTCACAGAGCTTTCTGCTGGTGGGACACATGGGGTGCCCTGCTGCTTGGGGGGGGTAGGTGCAAGGGACCTCTGCCCTCCCCAGCTGCATTGTCTCCTTGCAGCCCCCACTTACCTGGTGAGCTGTCCTTGTGCACCCTGGAAGGGGAGCTGTACCTCTGGAATGTGGAGACGGGGTGAGCAAGTGGGGCTGACTGCCTTCCTGAGTGGGCCCATACTGGAGGGCTTCGTTGGAGGCATTAAGGGGAATGTGTTGCTTAGCTCTTCTGCTGCAGGGGCGGGGGGCGGGAGGGAGAAAGAAGTTTCAAGCAGCTATGGCCCAAATTGTGTGTGTGAGTGAGAGAGAGAGAGAGAAAGAGAGAGAGAGAGAGAGAAAGAGAGAGAGAGAGAGAGAGAGAATAGCCAATAGGTCAAAGAGGCTCTCCTGAATGCCTTTGGGGGGGGGGGGATGTGCTTTGCCCCTGCTGCTTCTGGAAGTCAGGGTGTTGCTTTCTTGCCAGCATACCAGTTATTGTCTGCGAAGGGGCAGGGACTGACCCCCTTTCCCACCAGGCTCCAACGGCTGCACCAGGACCGCGACAGCCTCTTCTTCCGGGACCCTTCCCCTTGGCGCTGGAGCGAGTTTTCCGCCCACCCACGAGTGCTGACTTTTGCCGACCACACTGGCTTGAAGGGTCTCGACCAGAGGGTGAGGCTTGAGCAGGGGCCCCCTGAGCAGTGCTGCTGGTTGCTGACCCTTCTGCCTTATGAGGGGAGGGCTGCTGGGAAAGGCTCCTGGGCTGGGGGCCAGCCCCGCCCAGCTGCTGACCTTCCTGGCCTGTCCCCAGGTGTCCTCCGGAGGCCACTTCGAGCTCTTCAAGGTGGGGGCTGAAGCAGATTGCCAGCGTGGGGAACGCCTGGTCCTTTCCAAATACCTAGGCCATTCAGAACCCTTCCACCACTTAGTGGCCACGCAGGTAACCTGGGGGGTGTTTTGGGGAGCTGTTGTGGGCACCTGTTGCAGTCTTTCACTGGACCAGGGGCCTCAGCCTGGGGCATTCCCCCACCCTCCTGCGCAGGCTGCTAGGTTGCCTTCCCTGGTTGTTCCTGCCCAGCCACGAGGGCTCGGCAGAGGCAGGTGGTTGGTTCCTTGGCTGGAGGGTCCCTGTGCCTAGGAAACACCCCCCCACTCCCCGCAACATTCATCCTCCACAGTTTTCAGTCTTCGTGCTAGACGAACGCTTCCCCCTGGTGCCTGTCCTGTGCTGGGAGCACATGATGCAGCGGCCACCCATCTACGCCCACCTCATACCTGCTGGGCCTCCGCAAGACAGCCACAAGGTGCTCCTGGGTGCCTACCACTCCCAGGAGATGCTCTTGCTGCAGTACTCAGGTGGGCACGAGAAGGGGCTCCTGCACCCTCCACTGACTCCTGGCACTGAGTCAGTCACCCCCAGTGGCTGGGGTGGGGGCAGCTTGGGTACTGCAGGACTCTGAGGTTGCTGGACTGTCTCCACAGGTGGCCACAGCCTCCCTTGCCAGCTCCAAGGTGCGCCCCAGAAGCTGCCATCCATGAAGGAATGCCTGCCCCATTTTCCTGTGCAGGTGCCTGTAAGGCAGAGTGCCCTCAGCCAGCGTCTCTCCGTTCCCACGGCAGGTAGTGGCCAGGGCGAGGAGGTGCGGCTGGGAGGGGTGCCTGGGGCTGGGGTGAGGAGATGCGGCTGGGAGGGATGCCGGATGAAGGGAAACAGGCTTTGCACTCCAAGGAGGCTGCAGCCTCCGTGGATTCTGGATTTCCTCCTTGCAGCTGCAGAGGAGAGGCTGCCATCACCGCCCCACCCCCCACCCCAGCCAGATCCAAGAACCGGGCTAGCCTCCCCACCTCCTTGCTAATAACATGACAGAACCTGGCACAGAAAAGGTCAGGATGGGGGCCCCTCCTCTGTTCTGCAACCCAGAGCTGGCCTGAGTGCCCAGAAACACTTCCAGCTAAGCACATAAGTACGTGGGGGGGCACAGCCCCTCCTTTTCCCTTGATCTATTACTTGCTTCCTCTCCCTGCCAACTTACCCAGAACCTACCTTCAGCCCTACCTTCTGCGTGTGGTCAAGCATGTCCCACCCACCCTGGTGTAACACGTGTTTCTTCCTAACAAGCGTTGCCATCCCACAGCTGGGCCCATGTGGGGGGAAAGCTTGTGACGACATGTTTCCTAGGAGTCACTTCCTCCCCTCAGATGGTCCTCTTTTCCTGGGCTAGGTGAGGGGAGTCGTCCTTGGGTGGTATCAGGGACCTTGTTAAAAAGATGGGCTAGAAGAAACTGTTCCAGAGGAGGGGGCTATACCTGCCTAACACTGCCCCCCCCACTTTGAAGCTGGCTCCAAGTGGGGAGGCAGTATACCATGTCTGACTCACACTTTTGAGCTGTCCCTCTGCCATTTACAGTTGGGCTTCAGGAATTGGTTCCCCCCCACCCCCAATCAATGAGATGACCTCCTCTTGTGTCGTTCCCCTCCCCGATCCAGGCATTGCAGCAACCCTGGGCCAGCAGGACGGCATCCGGACACTGCTGGTCTTCCAGCTTTCCCAGGCTGGGGACCTCTTCTACCAGCCGCTGCTCCCACAGGCCAGTGGAGAGGAAGCCGAGGGGCAGGCTCACACCGACTCCGACTCAGAGGCCAGCTCCAGGGATGCTGTAGTGGGCAGACCCTGCCAGGACCCCATTTCTCCAGATGGAGCAAAGACAGCTTGTACCCCGGCAGCTGCAGCCCTCTATCGGGGCTGGCTGAGGGCCTGGAAGCGGGCTGCTCCGTCTACCCAGAATTGGCAGTGCCCTCTGGCCATGCTCAATCAGGGCTGCCTCTTTGGCCACCGAGAGAGGAGGGAAACGGAGGGGAGCACCCCGTCCTCTCTGGAGGTTTCCCGCTGCCTGCACAGAGCCATGCAGGAAGAGCGGCTCTTCTGCTCATGGGGGGATGAGAGCGGGGTCCCCCTGCCTCCTGCCCCCCAGGGGCCCTCGGGAGAGCTCGACCAGCGACTAGCGGCTTCCTGGTCGGGCGACTGGGTGACCTGGTGGCTGGAGAGGCTGGGCGGCACCAAGGCCCGGCGACAGCAGGCGCTGAGGGAGCAGCGGAGGCGAGCCAAGCGGCGCAGGGGGACACGGAGCCTCTCGGGCAGCTTCACCTCTTCCATCAGCTACCAGTCGGAGCTCAGTGACTGGTCAGGGGACGGCAGGGCCCACAGGCCCCCTCCGGCCTTGCCTGCGGAGCCCCCCGTGCAGGCTCTCCCTACTCTGCCACCCAGTTTCCAGGGGGACTCCCAGGAGCTGCTGTCCTTGCAGAGCCTGAGTGCCCGGGGTATCCCCCGCGAGCGCCGCCAGACCCTGCGCAGGTACCTGGCTGTGCTGGATCAACCCCCAGAGCCCCCTGAGGACCACCTGCCCACCAGGCAGGCTTCGGGCCTGAGCAGCAGCCAGCGGGCTCCCTCCTCTTCCCAAGGCCCCCAGCTGAAACGTGCCCGCATGGGCTTCTGAGGGGGGGGTGGGGAGGGGATGGCTTCCTCTTGAATAAAGAGTCGCTTTTTCAGCCGGGCTGCCTGTCATGCTCTTTGGGGGATGGGAGGGGCCTGCAATCCTTTTTGCGGCCGCCAGAGGCAGAGGTGCGGGAGTGCGCCTGCGCCGGGCCGAGGGGGCGGTGCCAAGAGGCAATGGCGGCGGCGGTGGTGGTGGTGGTGAGGGGGCTGCTGGCTCGCGCCTGGGGCCGTCCAGGGCAGGTAGGGCGGCGGCGGCGGGTGGGGAGGCTGCTCTGAGGCGCCTTTTCCGGAGCTCTCCTGCGGGATTTCCCGGCCGAGGGGTGGGGCGGGTGGCCCGGGTCGCAGCGGGGTGACCGGCCGCCGTCTGTCCGGCAGAGGGGCCTGGCGGCGCGCGGGCCGGGCGAGGAGGTGGAGCGGGCGCAGCGCGCGGACGAGCAGCCCGGCCTCACCGTCTTCAGCCGGATCCTGGACGGCTCCATCCCGGCGCACGTGCTCTACGAGGACGACCAGGTGAGCGGCGGGGGGGAGGGGAAGGGGGGTGGGGGAGGGGCGGCGCAGGAGGCTGACCCCTCCCCCCCCTCCCCCCTCTCGCAGTGCCTGGCCTTCCGGGACGCGGCGCCGCAGGCTCCGGTGCACTTCCTGGTGATCCCCCGCCGGCCCCTCGCGCGCCTCAGCCGGGTGGCCCCGAGCGACGCCCAGGTGAGCGGGGATCGGGCCGCCTGGGGCTGCGGGCAGGGAACGGCCCCCACGAGCCTGGCGGAGCATCCGGCCTCCTGCTTGGTCGCTGGCTCTTGATCTCGGCTCGGAAGCCTGGCGGGGGGAGGGGCTCTGCCACCCCCGCTCCATCTCCCTCCCTCCCTCCCCGACCAGCTCCTGGGACACTTACTGGTGGTGGCCAGCCAGACCGCCAAGGCGGAAGGCCTGTCCGAGGGCTATCGAGTGGGTGAGTAGAAGGCGGCAGCCCGCCTGGGCAGGAGCCGTGATCAGGGACAGTGCCAGGGATGGGGGGCTGCCTTGCTTGATAGCTCCTGAAGCCCAGTGAGGGGGATGGGATAGGTCCTTTGGAAGCCCCCACCCCACCCGCTGAGCTTCCTGCCTTTGGTCCTCTGGACCCTTCCTTTGGGTCTGTCCTCTGGAGGCCTTCAGACAGGGCTCTGCTGAGAGAGAAGGCCATGACTCCCTCCCCAGGAAAAGCGTGCCAGAGGCCCTGCCCCAAACAGAGTTCTGCTGGGAAGCCCCACTGTTGTCCTGGGGGTGGGGGTCCTTCCTCCTGCTGCCAAGGGTCCTGGCGCTTGTCCGGTGTTGCCCGGTGCTCCCTCCAACCCCTTTCTCCCTCCTCTTGCAGTCATCAACGAGGGCAAGCACGGGGCGCAGTCCGTCTATCATCTCCACCTCCATGTGTTGGGTGGGCGCCAGATGGGCTGGCCGCCCGGCTGAGCAAAGCTGTGCTGTACAGGAGCTGCTCTCAATAAAGGCCTGCGCTGGGTGGGCTGCAGGGAGCCTTGGGGTCTGCGTGGGCCTCTTTCTTCCCAAGGGTTGCCTTGCCGCCTCTGGCTGAGTGTGGCCGATGGGGACCTTGGGGCTTTGATCAGTCGGGGAGTTGGAAAATCGGGCAAGGAGACCTCAAATAACACAAAGTGCCCAGGAGCCCAGCTGGCAGTGACCCCTCCCCCCCACCTGCCTTGGGACTCACAGCTGGGGACAGATTCTGAAGTCGACACCTGGGAATTGGTGGATGAGGAAAGAGGTGTCCCTCTTCTGCAGCCAGGATGATTTGTTTATTAATCAGATTTCTAGCCTGGTCAACACTAGATGGCTTGGCATATAAAAACTGCAAAGTCAAGAAATAAAACCCAAAAGATGAAGCAGAAGAAAGCCAGCATGTGAATAGAATAGAACAGAATTTTTTATTGGCCAAGTGTGATTGGACACACAAGGAATTTGTCATGGTGTGCCCACTCTCCGTGCACATAAAAGAAAAGATGCGTTCATCAAGGGCCTGGGAAGTGTTGCCCTTTTAAAGCAGAGTTCCCAACGTTTCTGACTTTGCGGAGGAGGGGGGAGGGGGCATGGTTCCACACGAGTGGCCAGCAAGCACGCAGCTCCATTTGCACGAACAGTGTGCACATGTGCCTGCCGCTCACTTGGATGGAATGCCCTCTTGCCCGCTGCTCACACAGGTGAGGATGCACACGTCCTTGCCAGCCATTTCCACGGCTCAGTTGCAAACTCTCACAGCCCATAGGCTCAAACGGGGGTTGGGGAAGGGGAGCTGGTTTCGGGGGGGGGGGGCTGCAGTTCCAGAAGACTCTCTTCTTGGAAGAGAGATCACATTATTTCGTTGGTGGGAGAGCAACTTTGTTAGATTGTGAAGGATGGAGACAAGCCAGGGGAGGCCAACGGCTGCTCAGATAGCTGTACTATGGGCCACCGGGGGGGTGGGGGGGCACGTGATTGGAACCCTCGTGATAACCAGCACAGCTCATGATCATGAGTGGCATGTGGGCATTGCCGCCACTGCTCTTGCCGGGCATTCTAGGCCAGCTGTAATTTCCAAATAGTCTTCAAGGGCAGCCCTGCGTAGAGCACATTGTAACAATCCATTTGAAGCTGACCAAGGCATGGGGGATGCAACATGGGTCTCCTGGTCCAGGAAAAGCTGCCACTGGCGCACAAGATAAGTGTGCAAGGGTTCTTGGCCGGGGCGGCCACCACCTCTTCGTGCAGCAGCTGTGAGCCTGGAAGGGCAACCCCACCCCACCCCCAGATTGCGCGGTGGCCCCAAACTGCATAATGTCACATTCAGAGCCAAAGAGGAGGATCCCCAACATTGGGGATGGTCACCTCTACTCGGTCTTGCTAGGGTTGCACCTGAGCTTGTCCCCAACCCCCAAAACAAAATCTCGCGACGTCCTGGGATGCCCTTCAACAGCATCACTTGGCTGATCCCGGGTTCAAGATGCCCAGCTGAGACCCGCTGGCTGGCTGCCTGCCTTGGTAGAAGAGAAGGAGGGAGAGGGTGAATTTTATAACTGGGCATCTTGTGCCACCTTCCGGGTGGGCCAGAGTAAGGATGCCTGACCTCGAACGGACAGGTGACCCCAACACAGAGGCCTCGTGTAGAAATTAAGTGAAGGTGCTGAGAGCTTCAAGCAAGGCTGCCTCTTGCGGACCTTGGAGAAAGGAGAATCCAACACCCTCCATCCACCCCCCATTTCTTATTTCATTGATCAAATGTAGCATCCACAAGTTACCTACCAGCGTGAGCAATGCTCCTGCCTGAAAGGGGTCTCCCTAATCCATCCTTTCTGAAGCCCTCTACAACTAGCCCAATCCCACCACCACCACCTCTGCAGCCCTCCCCTAGAAGAGGCCGCTGGCTGCAGGGAAGGCTCTGATGGGGGACGGGTGCTGCCTTCTTTAGACCTGGCACATCCCACCCACTCCCCAAGCAGGCCACCGTCACTGCTTGGATCTGCTGGCCTTCCATGTGGCCTGAACCAGCCAGGAGGGAGAGGAATTGGAAAGGTGTGGGAGCCTCCCCAAAAAGCTGCACAGACATGAGACGAGCGGAGAAATTGGTGCGTTTGGGTGCAGTCAACCCCTTAAGGCAATGTGGCTCTTGCACATCTCTGGTTGGACTTGCCATTGGGTTCTCTCTCCCCCCCCCCCCCCCCCCGACACACAGAAGGTGCTCTAGGCGCAGGGTGGATAAAAATCAATTTAAAAAAAATCAAAATCAGATTTTTTAAAAATTTTAATTATTTTTTTTATTTTTATCATTTATTTTAATAAAATGCTTTTGGCGTAACAATCTAAAGATTATTTTCTATTTAAGATACATTAATAATTTAGTTTATTTGGCATGAAATGAAGCTTATTTATGTAGCACGAGGCTGTATATTCTGCAATATTGGGACTGTTGGTGTCAACAGTAGGTCAGAGGAGGAGCCGCTGTGGGACAGAGATGACAGTTGCTCTTTAGAAAGTATGATTTAAATCAAATCCACCCTGTTAGGCGTCTTCTGCTACTCCCTCTGAGCCACTTGGAAAGTACAGGGAGCCCCCACAGGAACAACCATCCATGAAAAGCTGCAGGGGAACTGTTCAATCCCAGGCAGGCCCTTCTTCCCTCTCGGTGCCAGGCGGCAATTGCCCACCTTTTAATTATTAACGTTTATTTATTTATTAGTTCAATTTATATGCCGCCCTTCTCCGGAGACTCAGGGTGGCTTACAATGCGTTAAGCAGTAGCCTTCATACTTTTTATATATACCTGCTTAGTAGGGCTTTCGGGCCCCCTCAAGCAGTGTTCTTTTTTATACAGTCAGCTTATTGCCCCCACAATCTGGGTCCTCATTTTACCTACCTCGAAAGGATGGAAGGCTGAGTCAACCTTGAGCCTGGTGACATTCAAACTCGCAGTAATTACAGGCAGCTGGTGCTAATTAACAGCACTTTAGTCTGCTGCACCACCAAGGCTCTTTAGGTGCTCACCAGGTCGTAGAGGAACATCCCAGGTGCCCTCTGAAAGCCTTCAGGCTCCTGCCAAGCAACTGGTCCAACAGAAGCCGGCACCAGCAACCAAAAAGCCTCGGGGAGGGTTTGGCTGTGTCAAAGCAGAGGCGTTCTTCCAACCATAGATTTCACCACAACCTCCCTGAGAACCAAAGTCAGCCAAGGGGGTGAGCTTGTCTCCCGCCCACCAGGCATGGAATCCGGTACAAGGTGGGCCTGGAAGGGGCAAGCCAAGCCACCTTCCTTTCCAACAGCCGCAAAGCAGGAGCAGGGCCCTCTGGGTGCCACCAAACCAGGCTTCTCCATGGGCTTTTGCCATAGTTCCTGGGACAATTCTGTGGTTCCTGGCAAATGCACGCCCGGGAGGGGAAAGCTGCATTGGGGCATCTCCCCGCCCCCCAAGGGATGAAGGCAGAGGCAGTCCTGAGGCCCCCGGTGTGTCTCTGTAAGGGGCTGAAGGGGAGGCTTTCCCATCCCTGGAGCTCTGCAGGAGAAACCCAGGTATGTGATGGTGCACACCTGTGCCGCTGTCTGAGGAGCTTGCAGTGGATGGGCAGACCTTTAGATATTACAGGCCTGATCTTTGCAGCCCCGTCTTTTGATCCAGTGAACCCAATCAGGGCCCCCCAAGAACTGCTTTGGCCTCATCCAAGGCTTGCGTCCCAGCAGCCCTGGGTACTTTTGGTGCCAAGCCCCATTGAGCAGAGCAACTGTGCCCAACAGCGCCTACCTGTTGGGAACTCTTTCCACCTAAGAACCACTGCACATTCTCAGTGTGGATCCCTCCCCTGTTGGATCACGAGGTCCTGGAGAGCTGCAGGAAGCACCCCAAGGACTGATTGGTTGGAAGAGGGCACGGCACCTGAGAGGTTGGCACCAGAGTCCAAATTCATGGGGAGATCTGGGCTACGCTGACCTGCCATTCTGTACTAATGCAGAAGTTGAAAGCAGAAGCCAGTCAGAGAAGCGAGTGAGGGCCGGTGTTTCTTAGGGAAACTGAAGCATTGGCATCCGTTGTCCCCAAAAGGTTCCCCCCCCCCCGCAACATTGTGGCCAGCCAAAGATTTGTGCCAGCAAGCTTTCCCGATGGATGTCCCTGGATAACGTTTGGGTGCAAGAGGGTACAAGGCTCTGCACCTGCTGGCTAGGTTCACACAACACTCTTAAACCAGATTCAGTAAAAATTTATCCTCAAAATGAAAGCACGTTTCTTCTTTGTACAGGTAGTCCTCACTTAATGACCATTCATTCAATGACTATTTATTGAAAGTTTTACAGAGAAAATTCCCCCCCCCCAGTATTCCCCCCACCCTCTTTCCCTCCCCCTCCCTCCCCACAACCCTCCCCCCCATTCCCCCCCACCCAGACTTCCCAGAGCAAAATACAGGGTATTGCATCTAACAATCATAAGCTACAATAACCTATCTATCCTTAATCTACAGATCACCCCCTGAAACCTTAACTCCACTATAGATAACATAACATTTCTAGAATTTAACATTCATTCATAAGCTATTTGATATTTTCTTGTCTGATGCTTATTTTGAATATATTCAATCCATCTTCTCCATTCCAGTATATATCTTTCTTGTGTATAGTCCTTCAAATACGCTGATATTTTCACCATTTCCGCTAAATTTGTTACTTTCAATGTCCATTCTTCTATAGAAGGCAAAGAATCCTTCCAGTGTTGCACTACCAACAGCCTAGCTGCCTATTTAAATTTAAAATCAATTTAGTCTCTAATACTGTGCAGTCCATAGTTATACCCAATAAAAACAACTGCGGAGTAAATTTCAACCTTTTTTTAGAATATTCTGATATATGATAATAAATTGCATCATCACAGTCACATCTCCAACATTTAGTTGGTAAGTTTGGATACATGCATGATAATTTCTTAGGGCCCAAATGCCATCTATAAAACATTTTATAAAAATTTTCTCTTAAGTTTTGTGCTTGTGTAAATTTAACATTTCTAACCCAAATCTTTTCCCATGTTTCTATCATCACTGGTTCCTGAAAGTTTTGAGCCCACTTTATCATACAATCTTTGACCAATTCCGTTTCTGAGTCTATTTCCAATAATACATTATACAACCTTTTAATATGCATTTGGCTTTGATCTCTAATCCGTTTTACCAAATTTTCCTCATTTTATTCAATGACTATTTTAAGTTACAGTTCCACTGAATGAATGATACTTGTGAAGGTCCTTGTAGTTGTAGCTGTTGTAGCACGTAATCTCAAACTGGGTCCCTGGAGCATAACAGGCGGCCTTCCCTGCCAGGTCCCCTCAAGGCAGGGCCAACGGGTAACTGCCAGGAAGTTGTGTGACATCCTTAACTGCTGGGGCTGCTGCTGAGGTCGTGTGTCATCTTAATGACTGTGCCGTTTAGCTATTTAGATTCTGGTCCCAGTTACCGTTGTTAAGTGAGGACCACCTTTAGATAACAGAACATATCATTTTTTAAAAAGTCCCATAATGGCAGCACAAATTCTGCACAACTGGAGAAAAGAGAGAATGTCGGATTGGAGACTATGCAACAATGGCAAACGGTATTTCTATATACAGTACAGAATTTATCAGAATTTAAGCAAGAATGGCAATGCAGATACAAACAATGTGGTTTTCTAAAATTTATTATATTAAAAAGTAATAATTTATATGCTGCCTGACCCAGTATGAAAGCTACAAAAACAACAATAGAACCATGGCAAAGAAGGTGAACCCAGAGGGAGGCAGGTAGGAAGAGGAGGGGGGCTTTGGTGGTCCTTGGGTCTGGGTGCCCTTCAGAATCCCAGTAGTGTGAGAACAGTTCTCACTGTTCAAATTATGGGGGGGACCTCTCTCCGGAGGGCAGGTGCTTCTGGCCTCCTCAGTGGCATTGTTGACTCCTCATTGTGGAGCTGCCTTGTGCCCTGTGTGCCAGCTGTCCACAGGCACAAGGGAGAGCAGACACTCAACGTTTCTCTGTACTATTTGGGTGAGTTTTTACCATTTACCCAATAATATACTGGAGATTTTGGTACTGCATTGAAAGATTTATACTTTTATATCGTTTGTTAATGTTACATTGAGCATCACTTGTGTTTGTAATTCTCCTCAAATAAATTCTCCTTTTCAAACCGTGTCTTTTTTTTTAAATAAACATGAAAAGAAAAAGCAGCTGCAATGTATGCTTAAGCTCCTGGCTTGGAATCTAGCAAATGGTAAATTCAAGGACCCGGTTTGTGTATTGCGCGAACAGGGTCTCTGTGGGAAAAGGGGGGAAGCGAGCAGAGAATCCCCTTGGTCGGTGGGGCCCCCTCCTGCCTTGCTTCTCTGGGGAGAGGAGGGGCGGGCTTGAGTCCCACGGCTGAAGGGGGGAGTCCACCTCCCCGCCCCAGCCTGGACTACGTCAGGGTCTCGTCCTGTGCCTGTCGTCACTCGGCTCCTTTCCCTAAGCTGCCCACCGGGAACCCCTTGCTCCGCCCCAGCCCCCGACTAAATTTAGCCGCTTGGCTCGAGGCTTCACCGCGGGAGGAAGGGCGATGAGGCGAGGCTCGGGCCCCGCGGGGAGCAGCACGGGATGAAAGCCCTTCTTGTTCTCGTGGGGCAGGCCATGAGCAGAACGGCCGCCAGACGGCGCTGCTGCGCTGCAGGGAAAGCGGCGTGAGCCCACCCGGCTACCCAGGGGAGGGCGGTTCTGGCCGACCCTTCCGCGCTAGGGGGCTCAGGTGAGCCGCGCATCTCCGGCGCCGCTGGCTTTCGGCGGCCACCCTGGAAAGGAACCGGGAGTGATGCGGTGGAGGAGACGCCGGGTCCCATGATTCCCACACGGGTCGTGCCGGAGCCAATGGCTCTGGGCTTTGGGATCGGGACCTCGGGGGGCGGGAAAGGAGCAGGCTTGGAGGCTCCTCTCCAGCGGCCGCTCGCCCCCCCTCCCCCAAAGCCCCTGAATGGGGGGAGCTGGCTGTCGGACGGCCCCGAGAGGCCACACGAGCCCTTCCCTCCCGGGCGCGGCCTCCTCGTCAACGGCCTTTCGCTTGGACCGACCGGCAAGGTGCAGACCCCTCGCCCCGCAACCGGTGGATAAGATGGAGCCGGGCGGCAGATGCACCAGCCAGAAGGGCCTTTCGGGGACCCCGCACTTCCCCAGCGCCGGGGAAGGCAGAGTCTCCGGAAAGGGCGCCGGGGGCGCTGCGGACGTGCAGCCTGCAACGGCAGGTGCCTCTGTTGGCTGCCAATTAGGGGCCGCCCGCCCGGCTAAGAATAGCCTCGCCTGCGCTGAGGCCCTCCGAACGAAGCCCGAAGCGGCCGAGCTGGGCTGCTCCGGAGCGGCTGGCAGAAGTGCCGAGCAACGAGGCCCCATCGCCGGCCGGCCGCAGACGACTGAACGCGCTGCTGTCCCACTGGGTCCTCTGGAAGCCGGCCGCGGCGTTGCCGAGCTCTCGCCCCCGTACCCCGGCCGGCCAGCCCGCCTTTGCCGCTTTCTTGCTTAGCTGGCCCCGCGACGCCGACATCTGCGCTGCCAAGTCGAGCTCGCGGGGTGCCGTCTGGTGGGGGGCAGAGTGCAGAAGACGCTCCGATGAGGGCAGGGAAAGGCGAAGTTTGGGCTGGGCCTGGGGCCCGCCTTCCTCCGCCAGCGCCCTTCAGACCAGGCCAACGCCAATCCACCCTGGAGCCACTGGTGGGGATCGGGACAGCACAGAAACTCTGCTCTCGGATTGGTGGGGGAGTGGGCTGGCCTGGCCTGCAGAGAAGGTGTTTCCAGACTCCTGATTTTGGGGGGATGCATCTGAGCACCTGAACTGAAGCCAGGGCGCCATTTGTGAGCTGCTTTATTTCTGAGCACCTTAAACACGGGGCCTTTCATTCTGTGGGCGTGCTGGTTCATATGGAATCTGGTTCTGCCTTCCACAGGGTGATGCCCATGTGTCCAGACCCCCAAATGCCAAGGAATGGGATCAGAGCTGGCAATCACAGGCAAGGAAAGAGAACCTGGAGTAAAGGGAAATCGTTCAATGGTGTCTACAGGGTGAAAAAGGCCAGAGGTGTCAACATTAGGATGGCCTTGTAAAAACCAGTGGTGTGACCACATCTGGAACCCTGCACAATTCCAGCCCCCCCCCCCCTCAGAAGGAACCCTGTGGAGCTGGAGAAGATTCTTTGCAGTGTGTGTGTGTGTGTGTGATTAAGAGATGGGGGCCTGGAGCAGCTCGCTTGAAGGAAAGGTGGGGACTTTGTTGGGCTCTGGAAAGGAGAGGACAGGATGGAAGTGTGTGGAGAAAGAGAAACTGCCGGAGTATAAGATCCACCTACCTTTTTTGTTTTATTTTTTTTATTAAAAGTTTTTTTTATTTTTTATACAAACACATACAAACATACAATGTATTTTCTTTGAACAGAGTACTTGGCTGGTTCACAAATTTAAACAGTATTTAGTCATTTCAATTAAATTTACAATTTCTATATTTCCTTTTTACCATATTTATTCCTCATCTATTTTTTTAAAAAACCAATATTATCCTTTATCCTCATCTCTAACCTTAATCAAATTCAATTTTTCCCTTCTATATTATACCCCTTCCCATTGTCATCTATTTTTATATCCTTCCTCACATTGGTTAATTATGTAATATTACAATTGTTTAATACAAATTCAACATTTTAATATAAATCAAAGTTATATAACTTTTTGTATATTAATCAATATGAACATGAACATTCCAATTATTTCCATGCAATCCAATTTCTTACAAATCAATTAATTATATTTACCAATAATAATAAACTAAATAATTTTCCCCATATATTCCTCCAAACCACAACTTAACCATTTCTGCTTTCAATACAATATACAATTAATAGTATCTCAATTATTACAATTCCCTAGTTAAATAGAGCTTTCGACTTATGTTACTCATTTTCACATCTTAAACTCTCCCAATAACCCAAATAGTTTTGCCCATATAATCCTCCAAATCACAACTTAATCATTTCTACTTTCATCATAATATATAATTTAAAGGATTTCAATTGTTACAATTTCCCTAATTAAATTTTAAAATGTTCTAGCTGTTATCCAAGCTACTACTTAATCCTTTTTACTTTCACCACCATATACCATTAAAGGTATTTCAATTGTTATAGTTTATACTTATTCATATTTCTAAAAAAAATAAAAAAATAAAAACTTATCATTGTCTAGATTTCAAAAATACAAAGACAAATATTCCAATTATTATTGTTCATTTTTACAATCATGATTTCCTATTTATTTCTTACTACTATTCATATTTCAATTCTAAATATATATAACAAGGGGGAAAAAATCTGCTCCAGCAATTTACCTCTTTGTGGCAAAGCCCTGCACAAAACAGCTGAGAGTAAATCAGCTGAGAGTCGGGAGGCCTATCAAATCAATTTGTGCTACTTAGTCTGTGCTGAAGCTGAAAGGAGCTGTTTTTTCTTGCTGTTTGCAAGGAGGTAACTGCTGCGAGGCAGAGGCCAAGGGGTGGGGGCAGTGTGTGGGGGGGCTACATTCGGTGTATAAGGCGCACCTAAATTTTTACCCCCTTTTAAGGTGGGAAAAGGTGCGTCTTAGAAAATATGATATTTTCCCCTTCCAAGATGCAATCCTTAACATGAAGTATATCCGATCCCAAATTGGCTTGGTAGTAAATAACTAATAACTTGGTTTGGAAGGTTCTAGCAGTAGCTCAGAAGTCACATTTAAAAAGAGTACCTGGCTCAAGAGTAGCCCTCGGGAGGAGACCATAAATTACGCAGGAGCTAGCAGTGTGCTGCAGCAGCCAAAAAAAGCCAAGGCAATACTGAGCTACACCAACAGAGGCATAAAGTCGCCAGGAGTGAGTCCTGCTCTCTGCTGCTCTTTCAGGTTGTCCTGCGAATACTCTCTGCAGCTCTACAGCCACAATACTGGAGGGATGCCGAGGAACAGAAAGAAGATCAGAGGAAAGCAGCAGAAATGGCCAGAACTTTAGGGGTGAAATCCAATGAAAAATTAGCCGGTTTAGCCTGAAGAAGAGAAGGCTACGGGGAGCTGTGATAGCCACCTTCCCATACTTGAAGGGCTGTCCCAGGGAAGAGGCTATGAATGGGTCCCGATTCTTTCAATCGAACTGGTCTTCCAGACTTTTTCCAAGATTGTCTGTGAGTAACCAAGTGATCAGGTGATGTGGCCCTTCATGAGATGGCCGATGGCCATTTATTTATATGCTGGTTTTGCAGTAGTCTCTATTTAAATAGGTATTAATTCGTACACCACCAAATCTTACAGCTCCTGTTGGTTTTCATTGCAAAAGCATTGAAAATAAAAGCTCCGGTACTATGACCACAAAGAAGTGAACACATACATAACAATAATTATTCCTAAAGTGGCCACCGAACAGAGCAACATTAATTTTCAGGCACCCTGAGGAACAATTGACTTTGAGGATATTTTGAAAGGATGCCAGAGTTGGTAGGACTCTCCAATCAGACTCGCTCATTCCCCAGAATGACCAGTGCCATGATGAACAACCTGATTGACAATGTCCGGGGAATCCACTTCTGCAGGCGAGGGCTCCACCACCTTCATGATCACCACACATTTTGCCAGCATCAACATTCGGGGAAATTTAAGCACTTTTACTGGCAAATGTTGTGCAGACACATCACCAGCTGTTTGCAGATGTTCCAGCCTGTCCCCACTGGAAATGGGGCCACCTTAATCAGAGCCTTGCCCTACCCCAGGATGGGCATGGAAGGTGCCAATCCCCAGGCCAGGCAGTCCGGCAACTCCAGAAGGGCCTGTGCTGAGCAGCTCCAAGCAGACCCTCCACCCGTCCGTTGCCGAACTAAAGCACTGACCTCCCACCCAAGTGCTTCAGAGCAGGGCCGTCCCTGCAGGCCATGGAGAAACTGCCTCTGCTCTTCCTTGGTGCTGAGGCTGGTGCAGGAATCAAAAGGAGAGGTGGGGCTCTTGTCTCAGCTGTCCTCCTCCCCCTCTGGAGGGCCCCCCTCACCTGCCCCCTGCCCTACAGGCTGGCTGTGGCTCTGTATGCTACTTTTAGGATGGCCAGCCATCCTCAGGGAACTGCAGGCCATTTAGTGAAGCCAGCAAGGGGCCAATGTTGGGCCAAGGAGGGGTGCTGGCTGGGGCTAGGGCTGGCACCAGTGACAGGATGCAGAATATCTTCCTTCAGGGGGAAGAAAGGGCAGCAAGGACTCTCTTCGGCCCCCCAGGACAGCATGCACACAGACCCGACACACAGACACACTTTCAGCTCTTCTTCCTATTGGATAGAAGCGACCTCTTCCCCCTTGGTGCATGCATGTGTACACACACACACACACACACACACACACACACACACACACGGTTAGGGAATAGCAAAGGGGTTTTTTCCTGCCTCTCTTCCAGAGTCCTGAACTGAAACTCTGCCTGGGAAGCACCTGTTGCAGTGGTGGTGGAGAGCTGGCTCAGAGGGCAGCTGGGACAGAGTCATACATTCTGCACACAGCTATCCAAAGGGCATCCCCACCCCACCCTCAGACCCAACGTGGCTTTTCAGCCTGCAGGGTCGCTCTGGACTCAGGCAGCAATTGTGAGGGCTGGGCGTCCAGGTTGGTGGACTGAGACCCTGTGTAGGCATGGCGCAAGGAGGGGGTGCCCTTCTCTGTGGGTAGGTCTAGTCCACCCTGGGAAACATCTGTGCCCTCCCCAGGCATCCGGCTTGGGCATTCACACAACCCTCTGGAGTTGCAGCTGCCCAAACTGAGAAGAGACTGAGATGGAGCCGTTTGGGCCTTTGCCAGGATGCTCACCTTGGCAGGTCAACCTCTCTCCGCAGACCTGGATAATGTGTGGCATCCTAACCCTAACCCTAATCCTATCCTTACCGGGTGGACTTTAATTGCAGTGTCGTAACTGCCATCTTGACTTTTTTGACCATATCCTTACAGCCCCCTTGTGCTGAAGACAAGGATAGTAACTATCCACGCCTGAAGCGCGGCACGAGCGAAGACAGAGATACGGGAAGAACCTAAGAAGCCACCAGCTGGGCTTCCGCTCCTTCTCTCTCTCTCTCTCTCTTTTTTTTTTTTGCAAAAAGTTTTTTATTTTTTTAAAACAAAAACAACATAAAAACATCATCCTTCCAAACAATTACAGTGTTTCGATCGGTTAAAATCATTTCCTGCTCTCAAAATTTTTGTAACCTCAATATATGACAAATGTTCTTTCCTCTAACAAAAAACAAATGTTCAAATGTTTTGTCCAAATTTCATTTCATATATAATATTTCATCTCCATGCTTTATTATCTATCCATTGATAAAATAGCTCCCATATCAAATAATATTGTTTATCTTCCTGTTCTCTTATTTCAAATGTCAATCTACTCCTTTCAGCACAGTCCAATATTTTCTTAATTTCTTCATCAGTAATCATCTTCAATCCTTTCCAATTTTTTGCAAATACAATTCTAGCTCCTGTTAAAATATTCACAATTAAATATTGCAATTCTTTATTAAATGTCTCTCGTAAGATCCCTAATAAAAACATCTCTGGTTTAAGATCAATATGCCTCTTTGACATTTTTTCCAACCACGTGTGTATCTTAGTCCAAAATCTCCTTGCTTCTATGCATGTCCACTACATATGATAATTAGAGTCTGGGGTCTGATGACACTTCCAAAACTTCTCTGATTTGTTCTTGAACATTCTGGCTATCCTCGTCGGGGGGTAAAACATTTTATACAAATTCTCCTTATATGCTGTAGACACTGTCATTTTATAATTATGTCACCACAATTTTTGCCATTTCTCTAAATCAATACCATAACCAAATTTTTCCCCCACGCTATCATTAATTCTTTAACTTGTTCTTCTTCCAATTTTACCTCTAGCAAGTATCCATATAACTTTTTAATTACATGGTCATCAGAGCCCATTAATATCTTATCTAAACTAGTCAAAGCATTATAAAAACCTTCTTGTTTGAGATCTTCTCAATATCTGGAAAATATTTGCATGTATGAAAACCAATCCATCTTAAATCCCTGATCTTCTAGATCTTGTTTTAACTTAAGTTCACCTTTTTCACCCAATAATTCACTATATCCAACAATTTGTTCTCCTTTAAATATCACTGGATAAGAAAAAACTTCAATTGTAGATACCCAGACTGGAATCTTCAAGTAATATTTTTTAATGCTCTCCCAATTCAGAAGTAAAGCTTCAGGTATCTGGTGTCTTCTAAAATAAACCCTGTATTTTAGTTCCTTTGTACCTTGAAGGGCCCTGACCGAGGGGGCCAAGCCTCATCTGCTGTCGGGCAGGGAGGAGGGCTGTGGCCTCGCCTCTTTCGGGGACTCGCCGGACAGCGTCGGGCCGCGCACGCTCGCTCGCTCATCTGCGCTGGCCTGAGACAGGGAACGGACCCCGCCCAGCACTCCCCTCGCCCTCGGCCAACCAACGGCCGCGCCGCCGCTCCCTTGCCCGCCTCCCCGGGCCGCCCGCGCCGGGTTTCGCGTCTCCGTGGAGACCAGCCAAGCGCTGGGCCGCGATGGAGCCGGACAGGTGAGCTTGAGCGCGACCTCGCCGCCTCAGCCACTCCGCCCCTCGGGGCCCCGGCGCTCTCGGCAGGGCGGTGGGTCGGCGAGGCACCCGCGCCCCCTTCCTGCCCCCCAACGTCCGATAGCCCGCGACCCGGCGCTCTCCCATCTCTTCCCCGGCCAGAGCCCAGCTGCCGAGCCGCGGAGAGGCCGCTTCCGCCCCGACCAGCGCGGAGGAGCCCCGCGGATGCCCGACAGAGACGGCCCCGTGCCCTGCGGAGGGGCCGCCGGAGCCCGAGGCAGAGCTGCAGGCCGCAGACACGCACCCGGTGGAGCTGCCGCCCTGTCACGGCGTGGCCGGGCCGTACCTGGGGGAGCTGCCGGCCGCCGACCTGCAACCGCTCCCGCCCTACGTCCCGGAGGCGCCGAGGGAGCCGCCCGCTCGCGGCCAGTGCTTGCTGCACAACTGGCAGGAAGAGGTGAGGCTCCTCCGCCCAGCGGCGGGCTGGCTCTGGCGCTGGGAGGTCAGCGCAGCCCCCTTCTGGCACCCCGTGTGGGAGGAGCACAGCTTCCCCTGAGGCTTCAGAGCCACCCTTCCCTCCTGCCCTGCAGAGCCAGAGGGGCAGGGAGGACCAAGCTGTGGGGGGGGGGGGGTGCGAATGTGGGGCGAGCAACTGGCAGCCTTGTGGCCCAGAGGGGGTGGAGTATTCTTTGTTTTCATGTTTGCTTCTCCCAGAGAGCCACCAACAATCTGGACCACGTGCCAAGACCCGAGTATGGCACCGAGGGGTTTTTCCACCGGCACGGGCATCCTGGCCTCCTGACCCTTGACTTCCTGGCCGGCATGCCCACAACCACCACAATGAAGGACTCCTATCCTCATCCGGTGAAGACAGGGCTCCCTGTGCGAGGTGGGCAGCAGGACAGGAGAGGCTCTAGAGATCTGGAGTGGAGCCGAGGATGGGCTTAGCAAACAACATCTGTGCAGGGAGAGAAAGGGATTCTCTTGGAGTTGGCTGCTCTGCTGCTCTGGAGGATTAGCTCAGTGGAGGTCATTCTCCCCACACTGGAGGCCCCTTGTTTTCCACATATTAGAAAGCCAGGTAGCCCCAATCCAGTAACCAAGGCACGAGGGGAGTTTAGCTGCCACCTTTGAGCCAGCAGGCAGAGCCTTCCTTGCTCTGGCTTCTGATCAGGATACAGGCTGCCCTGATGTGCAACTGCAACCCTGCCCTCCTCTTGGCCTTTTTCCCCACACAGCCCCCTCAGCATGTCTACGAGGTTCTCAGTCATCCATCAAGTCCCACAAGTGCTTTTCCAAAAGGCAAATGGACTTTCTTGGTTTTCCCTTGAAGATGTTTGGCTTCTCATCCAAGAAGCTTCTTCAGTTCTGACTGAATGGTGGAGAACGGAAGGATTCATATTCCTTCCATTCATCTGGTGGTTAGCCCTCTTCCTGAGAGTTGTTGAGACACAGATAAACCTTCAAGAGGAAAAAAAAATCTTTTGAAAAAGCACCTTTGGGACAGCCTCCTGGGCAGCTTCTTTGGTGAACAGCAACTCTTTCAAAAGATACTTCAAAAAGATGGTTTGGCTTCTATTCCCCGCCTTTTTCTCCCCCTCTAAAGCATCTAGGGTTTATTTTTGAAATTACAGGTGGTGCTCAATTTATGACCATTTGTTTAATGACTGCTCAAAGTTACAATAGCACTTTAAAAAGTGACTGACAGCTGGTGCTCACACTTAGAATGGTTGATGTGTCCTTAGGCCCCGTGACTGCCCTTTGCCACTTTCCCAGGCAGCTTCCAACAAGCAAGTGGGAAAGCCAGAAGGGGAAGTTGCAAGTCACAATCATGCAATGTCTCTCTTAAGGATGAATTTTCCTAAGTTGAGGACGACCTGTACTGTAAAACTGTAGGACAAGTTGCGATCTGTGACACACTGCTCTTCTTCCTTGGAATGGTAGATTTTGCCTTCTGTCTGACTCCTTCGGGGGACTGAGCAGAGAGAAGAAGCAACTTCTAGGAAGGCCTTCAATGTCCCAAAATGGATCATGCCAGGCCTGCACAGCTCATTGAGGGGAAAAGGCCACTCTGCTCAGTTGAAAATCTGGGGGTGGGGGTGGGGAGGGGAGGGGAGAATCAGCTGGCATGTAGATCAGCTGCTCTGCAGGTAGAGGGCAGGAGCTGGCAGCTGCAGAGAGTCTCAAAGACTCCTCAAAGACTTCAGGGCTGTGGCTGTGAATGTGCCCCTTTTTTTAAAATGGGAAGGGTAGCTGCATGGTAGTCTTGGTTTTAAACAGACAGAGTCGCCCAGGCCAGAGCCTCTTAGAATGGGCTATGCGAGGTCCCCAAGTCATCTGGGGAGCCACCTAATCCTGCCTCCATAACAGGAAGCAGAGCCTGCTTGAGCTGCCAGCCGGCCTTCTGGTTCTGCCTTGAATGACACCGAGGGAGGTTGGCATCGATCTAGTGCCTGGCTCAATTTGGGGCACCAGGGGGGTGCTGGTGGGGATGGCTTTCTCCCATCTCCCTCCCTACAGAAGGCTCAGGGCCCACCTTCCTGTCTCCATTCCTGGGCAAGGTTCTCCTACAGTGTCTCCATGGATGCCCCCAACCCCACTTGTCTCCTTTTATCCCCAGGGAAACGAGAGGCCATGATGGAGCATCTTCTGTACCAAAAACACAGGTGAAGTGTGTGACCTTCTCCCCCCCACCCCCTTAGCAGCCAGGCATTGGTCAAAGGGCAGCTTCTTTCCTCCAACTGGTCTGGACTGTGAACTTGTTTGGCCCTTTTTTGGAGCCACTTGCCCCACTGCAAGTCAAACCGTGCCCCAAAGACAGAGGACCCTGGAGGTATTCAAGGCTACAGAGCTGCAGAAGGCAGGGAGAGCTCCATCTTATCCATTCTGAGCACTGTTCTTCTGTGTCAAATTGCTGGGTGAGAGTTTAAATACCCGCAAGGGATGGGAGTCCTCATCCACTGTCTCTTCATGGACTTTCCCAAGCCAACTTGGAGCTCTTGACTCAAAGATCACTTTGTTTTAGAAGAAGAGTTGAAAACCTTGGAGGTCTTCAACTCCCTGCTCAAGCAGGTGAGCTTATACTATTTCAGACAAGTGGCTATCCAGTCTCTTCTTAGAAACCTTCAGGGAAGAAGCACCCAAAACTTCTGAAGGCAAGCTGTTCCTATGGTTAATTGTTCTGCGGGTAAAATTCTCCTTAGTTCCAGGTTGCTTCTCTCCTTGGTCAGTTTCCATTGGTTGCTTCTTGTCCTGCCCTCAAGTGATTTGGAGAATAGGTTGACCCCCCCCCCCTTGTCTTTAGGGCAGCCTCGCAGATATTGGAGGGCTGCTGTCATGTCCACTCGAGTCCATTAAGATAGACATATCCAATTCTTGCAATCATTCTTCATTTTCAGCCGCCTAAAAGAGTATTCTGGGGTGATCCTAGCGGGCATCCTGGAGCCTGCTTAGGAGAGCCTCCCAAAGGGGAAGCTTAGGAGCGAGTGGGCAGATGTCGGCATGAAGTGGTTGGTGCAAGGACTGGAACCAGAGGGTGGGACGACCTGGGCATTTCTTCCCTTGCAGAAGGGAAGAGCCGAGGTCTTCCAAGGGCCGTTTGCCAGGGATCTGAGCAGGCTGCTGCCTCCTGTCTTGCCCAAGGACCAGTTGCCTAACCCTGGAAGCTGAAAAAGTGATGGAGAACCAGGGAGGACCAACCAGTGTGGCATGTTGGGCATGAGACAGAGAAAGTTGGTGAGGCAGAGAGCAGCAGCAGCACAGGGGACTAGGCTAGAGAACCATATCCAAGGCAAGCTGCAGCAGGAGGCCTGCATATTTCCACAGAACAGCTGGGGAAAGGGAGGCAGGCTGTTCCACCGCTCCCGTCTCCCCTCCCACTCAATTAGGGTTTCCTTGGGCTGAAACCACCCCAGCAGACCAATGGCTCCACTGTGGCCAGCACAGAGGCAAGAACGCTCCCAGGAGCCTCCTGCAGCTGCAGGGATGCATCCGATGTCCAGACTGTAGAGCAGGTTGGAAGGTGGAGCTGTGCAAAGGAATTCACTCCCCGCTCCTCGTTTGCACAAGCAGCACTGGAGCCTCCCACTGTGGCCTTCCCTCCTGACCACGCCTGATTCACACGCAGGGCCTGCTTATCCACCAGTGACACAGGGGATCCTGGGGCCGGCAGAAACTCCCTGCAGTGGTGCTGCTGTTGCTCCCATGACTTTCCTTGCCCTTCTACCCCAACCAGCAGGCAGGGGTGGGTGCCGTGGCCTAAAGCCGCGAGGGCTGTGCCAGCTCTTTCCACACCCTTTCCCTGTGCCTGAGAGGAGATTCCACCCCTCAGCCGTGATGATTGGACAGCAAAGGAGGCAGCCAAGTTAGAACCTGACAAACAGCCTGATAAATATTTGCAATGTTGCTCCCAACTTTTTACCTGGCAGGAGTGGCATTCTTTGAGATTGGCACATGGAAGTCCTGCAAGAAACACTCCAGCAGTGCCAAAACCAGTTCTGTTCAGGAAACCAGTGAAATAACTGTGCAGGGTGTTGGGTGCTCTCTTTTATTCATAAAACACTTGGACAGCTTGAAAAATGATCCTCGCCCTTCTGCTCTCTGTCTAGAAAATGAATGTATAAAATCTTTCCAGGATGATTTCTATGGGATGCTCACTACACTGACCTCTCCAGCCTTCCTTCCCCCAACTGCTGGTGACAAAATAAAAAATAAAAATTCCTGGGTTCAGTGCCGTTGACAGTGCTGGAGGTCCCATACGTGGCTTGGCAAGGGAAGCACTCTGGTCCCTGAGGTGGTTTCTGCCCCCGGGGAGGTGGGGGGGAGGGAGCAAGAGAACCATCCGTAACCAGCCCCCCCTTCTGCCAGTGCAGCTCCTGGCTCAGCTGCTGTTGTTGCTGTTGGTTTGCAGCACGAATCTCCTGGCGGGCGACATCTACCCTCCGTCTGAGCCCATGGAGTCCCTCTCCATCACCCACCGAGACTACAAGCAGGAATCCTTCCATTCTGTGCCCCCGCCCCCCATCCAGGTAAGGGGCCCTGCTGGCCAGAATAGCAGCCAGGCTCCCTCCTGGACACACCCTGGTACTTCCTCATGACTTCCTCTCCTCTTGCAGCCCCACGATTACCGGCTGGAACAACCGCAGACATTCTGGCTCGAACATGCCCAGCAGGTGCCGGTGAGTGCCACCCCGTCCAACCTGGTGTTGCCATGCCTTTCTGCCCCCTCTCATGAGGCTTGTCCTTCAGAGGCTGTGAAGGACATGGCAGGCAGCCCGGGCACCTGTTGCTCTAGCATGGAGGGTATGTTCTGGCCAGCAACAAGGGCGGGTGATGCATGCCAGGAGAGCAGCTCCACCCGCCTGGCTGCTCTTCAGCCTCTTTACCCCTCTCCACAGGGTACCTCCAGCATCCGGACTGGCGACACCCCCTTCAGGAAGTGCGCAACTTTCACAACCCCCATCTCAGAATGCCTTGACCAGCCATTGCTGTATGGTCCAGAAAACTGCCCCAAGCTTTGAACGCTTCCTTGCCACCATTTGGGCCAATGGGAAAGCACCAAGCTTATGCAGGCGGAGGGGGATGGAGAGGCCCTTCCTCAAAGTGTTGATTCCCATGTTAAATTCCTGTAAGAACTGAAGGCCCAACCACCAGAGCCCAAACTCCAGGAAGCTTCCTTGGGGGTTCTCCTGCCACAAAAGCAGTCGGGGCTGGAGAGACCGCTTGCCATCTTCTCCTGCTAAATGGAGGAGGGATCTGTTCTCTCCTCCCTCTTTCTATTCGGACAAAACTGCTTGCCTGGTTCCTGAATTTGCAACCAAATGGGGAAAACGAGCAGCAGGGCTGGAAGACTAGCTCAGCCAGCTGAGCCAAGGGGGCGGGGGGACGACATCGAATGAGGCCAGGAGCCCCAGTGGGCAAAGGGCATCTGTGGTTGGGTCAGCAGGTGGGTTCCTGCTGCCTGGCTGTCAGAGGCTGGGTGGGGAAGACCCCTTGATGACCGGGGCTGCGAGAGCCCCCTCCCCCATCTGCTCCAGGTGTAGCCACTGCCTCCCTAGGCGTGAAGCCCTCCTGGCCTGCAGGCTGGCCACCTTGTGCCCTCCCTTGCTGCTCCAAGGCAGAGCAAATCCACCACATGTTCGTTCGTGGGAGCAGCTGCTCCTGCTGGGTCCCCACAGAGGGAGGGCTCCCCTCAGATGACGGCCGTCTTCTCTTCGCCCAGCAGCCAGTAGGTCCTCATTTTCCCTTTGCCCTGCCGGAAAGCAGACACATGTGTGAGAGGCCCTTGCCCCCTTTCTTGCAATGCAGCCCACCCCTCAGAGCAGTGAAAGAGCAGCCACCTTCCCACACCCACCTTCATCTCCACATCCCCCCGGAGCTCCAGCAGGAAGCAGCCAAACTCGTCCAGGATCTCCTTGGTGGCGGCAGAGATGTGGATCTTCAAGGCTAAAAGGAAGGGGGGGCAAGAGAGTGAATCCCCCCCCAGGATCCCCAGCCAAAGGGGCCAGCAGCACACTTGGGAGTCTTGGGATCCACAGCAATGACAGAGTACCGCAATAAAGTTGATTAATCTAAACTAGTGAGGCTTTAACTGTTCCTGTTGGGGACCCCCTCGCCCTTAAGGAGAAGCAAGATCTCAGCCCATTTGGCCTCTGGGAAATGGGGTGCGCCTGGGCTGGATTGCATCCCACTGGAGCATCTACTGAAGGGGAAAGGAGATTCACAAGGAAGTTTCGGGGGAGGGGGGGCTGGAAAGAAGGCGGGGGAAGAAGCACCAGCGACAGGCTCCAGGGGAAGGGGTGGTGAGGATGCACAGGCCCTGCAGAAAGAGTGGGGGGGGGGGGGTGTCTCACCCTCGCCATTGGACTCCATGCGTGAAGCTGTGTTGACTGTGTCCCCAAAGAGGCAGTAGCGCGGCATCTTGAGGCCCACCACTCCTGCACACACCGGCCCTGCAGAAAGGCAGAGGAGGGTGGCTGAACCACTGGTGCTCTGTGCATGCTTGGCTAGGTGGGCCGCACTCACCCATCTGAGGCTCACCAGAGTGGACCCCGATACGCAGGCGCAGCTGCTCACTGGGCCGGTGCCGGATGCGGAAGGTCTTCACAGCCTCCAGGAGCGCCAGGGCCATGCGGACGATCTCGTGGGCGTGGAGCTTGCCATTTCGGACAGGCAGGCCGGACACCACCATGTAGGCATCTCCAATGGTCTCCACCTACGGCCAGGGCCGAGGACTAGGGTGAGACGGGGGGACTCCCTGCAGTGCTGCTGTGAGCCTAGGGTCAGCCAGGAAGACCCCAGCCCCAGGCCCAGCAAGGCTCACCTTGTAGACGTCAAAATTGTCAATGATGGCATCGAAGCAAGTGTAGAGGTCATTGAGGAGTGTCACTACCTGATGGTGGGTGGGAGAGAGACAGGTGAGCTGGCTGGGCAGGTGAGGGGAGTCTAATCAAGCAAGAGCAGGTGGCTGTCCGGGGCCAAGGCTGGAAAAGGCTGTGACCCTCAGGCATGGCAGTTGCTGCAGAGGCCCCGGGCGGATGGATTGGCGTTTTGGGGAAAGCGAGAAGAGACCAATTGAATGAGACCAATTGAATGAGAAGGACCAGATTGGAATCCCACACACCAAGGCCTTGCCGAAGGGATAAGTGGACATTGGGAGTGGGATTAATAGCAATCTTTGCCTTTCCTCTGCTTCCAAATAGCTGCATTGACGCAACTCCCTAAACCAGCACCGAAACCCAATTGCTGTGTTCGTGTAACATGTTACACTGAGCCACGTGAGGACTTGAAAGTACCAGCCTGATTCCTGATGATTCCAAACCCCAAGGACAGTGGTGAAATGTAAACTCTGTTACTACTGGTTCTGTGGGCATGGCTTGGTGGGGGGTAATGTGACTTTTTTTTTTTTACTTTTAAAAGCATTTTTTGTACAACCTCTTCAGCCAAACAGGTTGTAAAAAAATGCTTTTAAAAGGCTTTGACAATCCCAGCTGAGTTGCCTGATTCTCAGAGGCATTTTTTTCTTTTAAAAGCATTTTTTTTGCTTTTAAAAGAAAAAAAGTCTCTGATGATGTTTTTAAAAGTAAAAAAAAAGTCTTTGATGATCGCGCAGCTCAGTTGGGCATGGTGGGATGGCAGGGATTTCTGCTACCAGTTCTCCGAAGCACCCACCACCATCGCTACCAGATCAGGTGATCCTATCCGAACCGGGAGCATGTCACCCCTACCCAAGGGGTTTTGAAAGAACGTCTCCACAGAGCTTGATGGGCTACGGTCATAACCATAGATCAGTGACGGTGAATCTTTTGGGCTCAGCATGTCAACAATTCAGAAAATGCCTATCTTGATTCTGTGGTGTGTAAACCCCCACTTCCTCAATTCATCCTGGTCAAAAGAGGCCTCTCCAGATCTCCTCCCCTCTGGACTATACTCCCAGGGCTCTCGGAGAATGATCGACTTTGAGAGTGGCCAGAGGCCTGGCACGTCACTGCAAATGGCGTGGTGTATCACCTGTGACACGCATTCCATAGGTTCACCATCACTGCAATAGACCAGAGTTAACACAGCCATTCTACTTTTTTCAGCAACTGGTAGCTAGGTAAGTACCAGCCTTCTGCTGTGTGCCAACCATGTTTATTGGTGGCAGCACCACATGCAGGGCTCCACATATACACTGGGTGAGGAGAACAAACCACACCCCAACTCTTAAGCGGAGGAAGTTGGGAGCTCCTCACATTAAACTGCCTAGCGGGAATCTGTCCTGTTCCAGCCAGTGGAGGGGGGACCACCCACCCACCCACCTGTACTGCAGCCTACCTGCATGGGGGTGCTCTCTGCTGACAAGGAGGTGAACCCTACAATGTCGCTGAAGTAGATGGTGACGCAATCGAAGGCCTCGGCCTGTACCGTCTCACCCCGCTTCAGCTGCTCAGCCACCGAACTGTGGGGTAGAAAGGACAGGAGCTCCTGACCCTCCAAGCAGGAGACAGTCTCAGACCACAGGGCCCCAGAGGGAGGCCGACGGAAGCTGGACTCACTGGGGCAGGATCTGGTAGAGTAGATTCTCTGCCTTGCGCTTCTCCTCCAGGTAGGCCTGCGTCCGTTCTTCCACCAGCTTCTCCAGGTTGTTGGCGTACTGCTCCATGCGCGACAACAGGTTGTCCAGGATGCTGGTACTTCCTTCCCTGAGGCAGAGGAGGAGGGCAGGGTCCACAGTGGGGCAGGCAAGTGGGGGGAAGAGAAGGGGGCCAGGATGGTATGGCAGGTGCTGTGTCATTGCATTCCCTACCCCTCAACCCCTCACTCTGAAGCCTTTGGATGAGAGGCAATGCTGTTGTAGGTTGGGGACTGTGTCCACAGACTATGGGAGCATCTGCCCTGCTGGGGTAGCTTCAGTTCCGCCCCCCCCCCAGCCCTGACTGCTCCTCCAGGAAACCCATCCTTGAATCCTGTGGGTGGGAAGAGCACCTGCCTCTTTGGGGAGGGGGCAATCTGTCAGCTAAGCCACAGAAGTGTCTGACAAAGCCAAGCTGGCTAGATTTGGGGCCTGGGGCCTGTTTTGGAGACCCTCCTTTCCAGGGGTGGGTTCTAACCGGCTTTACTACTGGTTCTTTTTGTGTGCGTGCTTCGCGCGTAATTGCCTCTTTGGTTGCGCGCTTTGCACGTGATCGCTGCACGCATGCTCGGTTCGCTCGCAGGCACACCAAAGTTGCACTTCACACAAGTGTGTTGCGAATCTGCCCAGCTGAGGTGCGGCAATCCGCTCTGCCGCGCTCTCAGCTGGGCGTAAAAAGCAGACATATAAGGTCAAAATAACGCAGGGGCAGCCTGGAGGGCCCAGCTCCCAAAGACAGAGAACCGGTTCGGTGATGTCATATTGTCACCGCTACTGGCTCTTGCAAACCGGGCCAAACTGGGAGGAATTCACCACTGCTCCTTTCCCCACAGCCAGATTCATATGCTGCCACAGGGAGCTTCCCATGGACACCACACCCCCATCCCGTGGCTGCTTTATCTCCATCTCAGGGATCCAGCAGAAGGTCTTTGGGGGCCTCCCCATGGGGACCCTCAGTCCATGTTCAGGAGAAGAGGGAGATTTTCTCCAGGGCCAACTGGAGCCTCCTTGAGGTACGCCCGCATCTCATGAGAAGACAACCTTGGGATGGTTGCAACCAGGCCCACCGCCTGCCCTCCTGAGTGGATTCTCCAGGGCCATGTGGGGAGGAGACCTTCTGCACTTCCCTGCTCAGAGGGTCAGAAGCTGAAGCAGGACCCACACAAACTGGTGGTGTTATTCAGCTGGCTCTATCCGGTTCGGGCGAACCAGTAGTGGCGGCTGCAGGAGGTTCTGCCCGCCCACCCGGATGTCTGTGTTTCATGCTCTGTGCAGGCGCGGAGGTAGCACATGCACTCCCATTTGCAAACCGGGAGCAAAGGTAAGTGAATACCACCAGCGGTGGGCTGCTATCGGTCTGGATCTTGTGAACCGGTGGTAATGGCGGCGGGAGGCTCTGCCTACCCACCCAAACATCATCACGAATGCTCTGCGCATGGTAAGAAATGCTGCACATGACCGAAGTGAGCATACACGATGCTCCCGCTGCAAACCGGTAGCGAAGGTAAGTGAAACCCACCCCTGAATACCACCCTCTCTCTCCCTCACACACACACACACACAAATACCAATCCCCTACAGTGAGAGAAGGATCCCTTACCTGTTGAACCGCCGGATGAAGGCTTTAATCTGGGCAAAATCTGGGCGCTCAGCCATCTGCTGAGCCCAGCAGCGCTCCATCAGGACAGCCAGCTCCTCACTGTGCAGGCGGGTGTCGATGGTGGGCCGGAAGTAGGGTGGCTGGCTGTTGCACACCTTCTGCACAATCTCTGGTGGGGAGGAGTGGGGTGGGATGCACAGGAGTGAATGTGGGGCGATGGGATGGAGGCACAGCTGACTCGTGGGGGGAGGGGGTGACCGGCTGCTGCGACCATGAGGAGAGAGAAGTGAACATGGTAATCCTGGGTGATGGTGGTGGAGAAGGACGAGGGGGGGGGGACTGGAAAGACAGAGGTCACAGGGTCAAACCTGCGTGGTCACAAGTAGCAGAATCTAGTCAGTGGCACAGCCAGCAGCATCACCCCTTTACCATTCTCTGGTGTGGAAACCCCCATCTTGAATTCAGGCAGTGCCATCCTCTCCCTCCACCCCAGGTGCGGCCGTGGCAGCAGAGCTCAGGTGAGCTGGTGGAAGAGGCTGGATGGGGATACTTGTCCCGGGGTGAGAAGCCCTTGCCTGCTCTCTGGGGAGCCCCAGAAGATGTAAGTGCCAGACCAACAGTTGCCCGCTCCCCACCCCCCCACCCCCAGAGGGGCTCCAAGGCCGTGTGTCTCCGAGAATCCAGAGACATTACTTCCCCGCCTCTTCTGCAGCACCGCTCAGACGGCTGGCCCCACTGCTGAACCCATCCAGGCCGGAGGACTCCTTGGCTGCAAGAGGTCAGTGCAGGGCGTGGCGGGAGGAAGGAAGGGACCGGCTGCCTCTCCTGCTGACCTTTCCTGATTCTCCGGGCTGAGGCAGGATGTGTAAAGCATCATCCCCCTTCTTGGTCAGGGCAGGCTGGAGGCGGGCAGCGCTGGCGTTTGCCAGGAAAGGCTCCCAGGCTGTGGGCTTCCGCCCCGACCCTGACTCCTCCTCACCCTTGGGACTGAGCTCTATGCCCTCCACGTAGAAGGCGCCGCTGCGCAGTGCGATCTCCTGCAGGATGATCCCAAAGCTGTAGACGTCCGCCTTCTGCATGGCCGGGGGGGGCAGGAGCAGTGTCCCCTTCTGCAGCAGCTCTGGGGCCGTCCACAGCTTCTCTGAAGCAGGAGCCAGAGAGTCTGGGGTCAGGGAGGCGCAGGGCTTGGGCTTTCCCAGGGGACAGGCAGGAGAGCGGGCCACAGGAGGGCTTGCCGGGCACTCACTGGCGTAGAGCGCATGGTTGCCCTCACTCTCATGGCCCTGGCGGAAGCTGGCCAGGCCGTAATCCGTGATCTTCAGCACGAAGCGGCTGTCCACCACGCAGTTGGAGGACTTGAGGCTGCCGTGGTAGCCAATGATGCTGTTGTGCAGGAAGGCCATGCCCTGTGTGGGGCAGGAGGGGAGAGAGGGGACAAGCAGCTGCCGAGGGGAGAAGAGGGTCCTCAAAGGAGGGAGGGAGGCCCGCTTTGCAGAGCCTCCGCTGGGAGGACCTCCGGGATGGGGAAAACAGCAGGGTATCCCACACAAGAAGCCCCTTTCTTCACCTTGACAATGTCATTGATGAGGGCATAGCGGAACATCCAGTCCAGGTTGATGCTCTCGTTCTCCAGAATGTCCTGGGCAGGCCGGGGGGGGGGGGGGGAGAGTTCAGTTTTGGCCACAGCCGACCAGGGGGAGTCCTGCCTCCCGCTCCCCCATCATGAACAGTTGCCTCACCTGCAGACTGCCACGAGGACAGTACTCGGTCACAATGCAGATATTGGGGGGGTCAATGCAGGCCCCGATGAACCGGGTCAGGTGGTTGAACTGGATATCCCGCATCTGTGGGGCAGCGAGCATGGAAGGGAGCCACTGCCAGTGTCTTCCTCCCTGCAGCAGAGGCTGCCACCCCCACAAGACCCCTAGAGTAATCAGCCCCTCCCCCCCGGTACATACATGCTTGAGCTCGAAGAGCACCTGCCTCGTCAGCTCAATCCGCTTCTTATTGACGTGTTTAATGGCCACCACGTTTCCCTGGAGGGCAAGAGACGAGCGGAGCGGGTGATGAGCCGGCCTGGCCTCCAATGCAACTGGGGCTGGAGAGGGGGACGGAGGGGCTCACCTTGAAAAGTCCTGTGTTGGCAAAGATCTGGTACTTGCCGTGGGCTGTCATGAGGGAGCCGTAACTGGAGCCACGCTGGAGGGAAGCCAAGGCAGAGTCACAGCCAACCGAGGCCGAGTGGGCAGGAGGGGGGAAGGGCCCCATAAAAGCTGAGAGGCTGGGGAACAGGTGGGGGGCCGGGCCTTGAAGGGACCCTCCATAGATGCCCCATAGTGCCTACCAGCGAGAGGGTGAGTCGGCTGCCTGCCCCCTTGTGATAGCGCTCCGAGCCCCCAAACTGCAGATCCTCCCAGCGTATCCGCCACAGCATGCTGGCCAGCTCCTTCTCCAGCATCAGCTTCCTGCCAAGAGCCAGAGTGGCTCCTTAGCTCTCTGACCCAGCCACGCCCATCCCCCCCAAGTGCCCTGCAACTGGACCCGGCCTGGGCTCAGGGCTGAGTCTGCAGCGCAAGAGGCAGAAGCTGCTCTGGCTTGAGGCACCCGCCGCACCCCAGCCCACACGCCAGCCAAGGCCACAAAAGGCCAGCCAGTTCACCCCAAGCAGCCTGGCACATGTGAACACGCCATCCAGACCTTCCTCTGGTTTATCCCACTGTGTGAATGCTTAGAGGTTGTGGAAGAAGCCTTTCCATGCAGCCCAGCCTCCCTCAAAGGCTGAGGAGGGAACACTTGGCTAAGCCCAGCCTGGCTCTGCCCACACAACCCAGGGGTGGCCAGAGCAGCAATGCCCCTCCCCCTCCTGGGCTGCACACTGCCTATCTGGCCAGGGCTCCCCCCTCCCCACCCGCTGTATTCTTCTCCCCCCCAAGAATTTGCTCAGGCACCTGAAGATCAGGAAGCTGGAAACCCCAAACATGATGAAGGTGAGTCCGGCCCCCAGCGCCAGGATCGCCAGGGTGCTGAGCGCACCTGCAAGGACACAGCAAATCAGGAGGGGGCTCTGCCTGCCAGCCACCCCTAGGGAGGCACCCTGAAAGGCACAGGCTGAATGTCATTGGTGGGTCTTTCTGGGGAGGGAGCCTGGGGGGGGGAGAATGTCCACTGGGAGGGAGAGAACCAGCTGCCCATGGCAGGCAGGCCATCCCAAGGAGGGAGGAGAAAACGGGGGTCAGGGCTTCCCCAAAGCTGTCCCAGGGTGAAGGGAGACCTGTCTCTTCCCCAGCTTCCTTTGGGCAGCAAGCCTAGAGACACCCACTTTTGTCACAGGAGGGGTCATCCATGTCAAAACAGGCGGGGTTATCGAGAGGCGGTTGTCCCTTGACCCAGTGGATAGGTCCCAGCCACTTCAGCTGCTTCTCCGATCCCACATAGTGTCCAACCACCTGTGGGTAAAAGGCCGTTGGCTCGCCTGGCCAGATGCTGCGGTTTTCCCCCCACCCCATGGAGAATGAGGAGTTACTGCCCCAGACATTTTCCCTCCAGGAGAAAGAAGGGCCGGCGTCTCCTAGCCAGGGAGGACCAAGAGGCTGGGTGGGCTGAGGTTGGAGGCTGCCGAGGGGCTCCAGCCTACCTGGTACTCGCCACTCTCCCCCTCCATCATGGCCCACAGATTGAAGTCTGTGTCGCGGTCATTGTTCTGATCCATGCTCACGGTCCCAGTGACCCCTGGACAAGGAAAAGTGGACACATATTTGGATCAGGCCCCTAGGAGCAGTTGGGGCCAGCAGCACTGTCACCCTTGTAGATGGAGTTGTGGACAGGTCACCCCCAGGGCACCTCCCCCAGGCCAGCCTGGGCCCCAAACCTGGACTTCCCCTCCAGATGCTCCAGACCCCCCTCCACCAGCCACCCATAAGATCTCTTCTGGGTCTGGCAACCCCCCTCCTTGCAGCCCCCGTACCCTGGAACCTGCGCCCCTTCATCTTTTCCAGGATGTGGCTGTTGTTGATCTTGGGGTCGCCCTCATGGAGGGTTTCGTTCAGGGCCAAGGCGTAGAGGAGCAGCCCGTCGTGGAAGCAGCCGGCCACCAGGTTTTTCTGTTGTTTTGGGGGGAGCCAAAGAGGAAGACGGAGGCATTGCTCGGTGCAGTTGAAGGGCCCACCCTTGGGAAGACCCTCCCCCCCACCTTGTCTAGGGAGGCAGCAGGAATATGATGGGGCCCTGTTAATTTAACCTGGTGTCAGTTATGTGGTAACTTCGGATACCCCAAATTCCCCTCGTTTCCCATCCACAGCAAGCAAAAGTGTCTGAACACCAGGACACAGGAACCCTTTTCTGCTCGGATACAGAGGGGCCCACTTGCACCCCAGGCAGATTGGGACCTCCTCCATTGCACTCCTGTGGTCAGGATGAGCTGGTGACTGTTGGCCCTTTGATCCAGAAGCTAAAACTAGGGAGGCTTCACTCTTATTCGAAGGCAGAAAACACGAATGTGTCTGTTTTGGGAAAGGGGAACAAAATCTCTGTGCTGCTGCCCCAAAGGAGACCAGGAACAGTTCCGGGTTGCGAGCTCGGCTTTTGCTGACAACCCAGAGTGTGAACAGTCTTCAGCCCGTTGCCTTGCCGTGCCCCATGGCCCTCTGTGGGAGGAAGCAGTCACCAACGTCCCTCCCCAACTGGGTTCATACAAGAGGCTGAGCTCGGCTGAACCGGCACGGGGTGGTAATGCAATCCTACATGGCATTATCAAGATCAAGTGAGGTACTTTTTATTTATTTAGCCTATGGCACGTTAGCCAGGGATCACAGAGGCGGCTGGCTGCCTCTGTCACACAGTAACCGTAACAGAATTGGAAGGGACCTTGGAGGTCATCTAGTTCAACCCCCTGAAAGGGATTTTTTCAGGTGGTATTATCTTTGCCCATGGGATTCCTGAATCCCAATAGGCAATCGAGAGAGGCTCCTTTTTTGTCCCAAGTAAGGTACTGATACCGCTCTATAAAGCCCTAGCAAGGCACACATGGAATCCTGCATCCAGTTTTGGTCACCACACTATAAAAAAGATGCTGGGACTCTAGAAAAAGTGCAGGGAAGAGCAACCAGGATGATGAGGGGGCGGGAGGCTAAAACATACGATGAACGGTTGCAGGAACTGGGCCTGGCTAGTCTAGTGAAGAGAAGGACCAGGGGAGACAGGATAGCAGCCTTCCAATATCTGAGGGGCTGCCCCAGAGAGGAGGAAGGGGGGTCAAGCTGTTTTCCAAAGCACCTGAAGGCCAGTCAAGGAACAATGGATGGAAACTAAACAAGGAGAGAGTCAACCTGGAAATAAGGAGAACTTTTCTGACAGTGAGAACCATCAACCCATGGAACAGACGTTGCCTTCAGAAGTTGTGGGAGCTTCATCATTGGCAGCTTTCAAGAAGAGACTGGACAGCCATCTTTCAAAAATGGTGTAGAGTCTCCTACTTGGGTGGGGGGTTGGACTAAATGATCTCCAAGGTCCCTTCCAACTCTGTTAATCTGTCCAATTCTGTTAATCTGCTTCATCTTTCAATGTAGAAGGGTCGGAAGGCAGCAGGGCGAGGGGGGTTCCGTTGCTGAAAGCCTCTCAAGGGACTGAATGCAGCCAGCAGGTCCTGCAGACTCCTCTGTGCTTGGGGGCCTGTGAATGAGCAGGCCTGGCTATTCAGCCAGCGGATTGGTCAGCAGGTGAACAGCCAATCAGGGAAGACTTGCTCAGTGAACAATGAAGGGAGAGGTGGGAATACAGCCCCCTGCTCTCCTTAATGCCCTTTTCTGCCTGTCTATGGGTTCCTGGGAAACTGCATGGAAAGTGAGGAGGGGACCTTAAAAATAGGAGCAGCCCCATGGGGAGGGGGCAGGATGTGCGTGGGAGGTGGCCGCCGTTTCCTGTCTGCACCCAGAATCGCTTCCACAGCCTGGTGAAAGAGGCCCCTGCTGCTTAAGGAAGGAAAAGGTTAATTACTCACACTTGCCTCTTGCAGAAGGGGAATGTACAAAAACACCCCCCCACACACACACTGAGGATCCCGATGGGACCTCCCTGCCCCAGGTTCAAGGGCATCAGTTCAGCAAGGCAAGCAGCACTGCCCTCAACTTCCTCCCACCCCTCAGTGCAGGTCCTAAGAGTGGAGTGGGGGGGCTGCTCTTCCAGAGGGCTTCCAGGCCAAACACTTCTCCCTAGGAGGTGCCACTTACCTGGGCAGTCGTGGGGGGGGGGGGGCAAGCTGCTCCTCCCTGCAAGTAGCTCAAGAGAGCAGGGCTGGTGCTTTTTCAGGAAGAACACTTCCCCCCCCCCCCCCACCAAGGCCAATCAGGACGGGCATAGTGAAGCTTATCTCCAGGTGCCCAGGAAGGAAGAGCCTTCAGAGCAGAAACTGCACACAGCCCTGCTTTGAACCAGGGTAGACGTGGGCCTCTTTTATCAGCATGGCTTATGGTAGCTAGTAATTCCTGGACCATCTCCAGGTAGAAGTTTGGGCGGAGACCCCTGCCCTACCCTCCTGCTTCTGTCCAGCCATTCAGGCTACTGGCTACTGGACAAACAAAAGTTCCCTGCCCTCCTCAGCCCCCCAGAGTTGGCCTTGGTTGGCTGAAGGGGTCCCGAAGAGGTTCCCCTGTGGCCTCTCTCCTCTAAGCAACCCAGAGCTTGTGGGGTTCCCCCAGAGAGGGGGCTTTCAAGATCCTCTACTCGGAATTTGTGGGAGTTTCAGCAGTGGAGGCTTTAAGAAGAGATTGGACTGCCATTAGTCAGAAATGGGATAGGGTCTCCTGCTTGGGCGGGGGGTTGGACTAGATGACCTCCAAGGTCCCTTCCAACTCTGTTCATCTGTAAATCTGTAAAGCTCGCTGCAAGCATAGGCCAAGGAGGCCACATGCAGGGCTTCCCTTGCCAGCTGAGTGTCCCCCCTCAAAGAGGACAGTGAAATCTCTGGATCCCCCTCTGGAGACCTCCACCAAGGGGCACCTTGGGTGGGGAAGAGTCCCGTTCGTCCTCTGAATTTTTATGCTCACAGATTGGGGGTGGTGTCTTACTGGACCATCTGAAAAGCTCTGGAGTGCAACTTGGGATGGCCCTCACATACAATCCACCTGCCTCCCATTGAACCTAGCAGAGGCCATCACACCCAAGGGGGTGAGAAGGATAGAAACCTTTAGACAATCCTCGGGAGAGGAAGAAGGGGGAAACAGGCTGGGGGAATCTGGCACAAACTGTTGGAAAGGCACCAGCTGGTGAGGGGCTGGACAACATTGGAGAGGGGATTCTCTGCCCCTCCCGTGGGTGGGTGAGTGGGTGCACTCATTTGAACCTCCTGGCCTTCTGATTTCCTGCACTCGCTCGAGGGAGCCCCTGCACAGCAAGGGAGTGTCGATGATGCAATGTTCCTGATGCAGACAAGTCCTCGCAGGGGTTGCTGCAGCTGCTTCCAGGCCCCGGGCCAGTCGGGCCCCACAGTGACAGCTCCAGCAAAAATGGGGCCCAGGCTTCGGGGAGGCCCTCAAAGCAGCTGCACCAAACCAAGTGATTAAGGACACAGCTACCTGAATGCATCAAGAAAGGAGCTCCAGAGCCAGGCGTTTCTCTGCTCCCTTCAGCCAGTACCAAGAAAGGGAGCTGGCGGAGCCTCTTTCAAGTTGGCCCCTTACCGTGTCAGTGCCTCAATCCATGCTCGGGAAGCCCCGGAATGACCTGAGCTGACCTCAAACCCTAAGTACCACAAGGAGCTGCTACTCATTGGGTGCAAAGTGACCGCAGGCCGGCTGACCCTGAAGGACAGAGGGTGCTTCTCCCAAAGCGGCAAAGGATGAGGCCAGCCCTGCTATAGGGCACCTCCCTGAGCAGGCTGAGAACCACCCCGTTGGCTTTGGCTCCGTGAAGCCGCATGTAGCCGGTCACTCTGGGCAATGGCCGCCTGTGCTGGCCCTGCCCAAGGTTCTGCGGGTGCAGAGAGGTTTGGCCTGGACGGCTGTCAGGCAGCCACCCTCACTGTCAGAGGCGTTGCCTGTGGGGACTCCTCTTGCCCAGCTAGGAGCTCCTGGAGGGGGAAGGGGTGTCAGAGGGGGGGGGGCTTACCAGTGAATCACTGAGCTCCACCTGATACTCCTGCCGAGCGCGCAGGATGACCTGGCTCTGGAAGTTTCGGTACGCCAAAGTTTGGGGCTCATGATAGGTGATCACCAGCACCGTCTGCAAGAAAAGCTATTGGCTGAGGGACATGGGAGCCCATGTGCCCCTGCAGGTGAGACACCAGCCTTCTCCCTCTCTGCAATCTCTCTGTCTCTCTCTCTCTTGCACACACGCACACACCACACGCTTCCAGCACGTAGCTGTCTGGAAATCTCACACCAGGCTGCAAAATGAGTCCCATCTGCCCTCGCCAGCAAGGCCAGCAGATGGAGGCTTTGCAACCTCTGGGGGCTGCTTATGGCTCCCCTTGCCTGAGGCACCAGCCTCCCCTGCCTTGCCCATCCTGCCTCTCCTCCACCCCGTCTGCTTCTCCTGAGCATTTCTGCAAAACCTCAGCCTCTTTTGGCGGGGGACGGGGAGGGGGGGCAAAGGCTGCTGCCGTGCCCTCACCCTAACCCTAACCCCCCTCCCCCACACACATTTTGAGGCAAGCAGATGTTGGCCAGGTAGAGCAGGCCTGGCTGGGTCTCAGGGCCGGGGGCACCCAGGGAGTAAAAGCACTCAGGCAGTCCAGGGGTGAAGCTGGCTGCTCTCCAGGGGCTTCTGCTCTGCTCTGCTCTTCCCCAGCAAGGCCAGGCTGGCCTCCCACCTGCTCCCCCTCAGCAAGGGGTTGAATTCCTGCCCCCTCAGAAGGGATCCAGGATTCTGTCTTCTACTCTGCAGCAAGCAGAGGGGGCACTGGAAGGGGCTTCCCTGAGGTTTATGCACAGACTGGGTAGCAAGTAGGGGATCCCCTGACACATTCCCCCTGTCACTCCACACCGGGCACCTCAGCTCTTCTAGCTGTTGAGTTCCTGCCAGGCCCTGGCCAGAAAGAGACATGCACAGCTCCCTCCTTAGAGGACTAAAAGCCACAAGTCCCTCCCCTCTGAGCAAGAGAAGCCCCAGGCCCAGGAAGAGAGCCCAAGAGCAGAGGGCGGGGAGGCTTCACCCTGGCCATCAATGGCCATCAATGTTCCCACCACACATACCCACCCACACATACACATACTCTGAACCACTGTCCTTGAGGGTAGAGCCAGCCTCCCAGAAGAGCAGCTGGTGGGGCTCCCCTCTGCCCAGCCCAGGCCCTACCATGAAAGGCCTTGAGAGGCCCTTCCTTCTCACAAGACAGCAGCCTCGGCATCCTTGCCGCCTCCCCACGCCTGAGTGTCCAACGCTTCTGGACTGACCTGGAAGGCCTCCCGCAAGGTGCCCGAGTCCTGGCCTTCCTTGCTCTGCCAAGGCTTGGCAGCTCCCTGGTGCCTGTCCCCTTGCAGGCTCTCTCCAAAAACGTCCACGTAGAAGAAGACATAGTCACCGTGGGTCATGCCCTCTGACTGCGCTCGACGCATGACTTGGTGCAGCATCTCCAGGGGGCCGCAGATGTAGATGACTGCCAAGAGAAGAAGGGCAGGAGGAACCCCATTTGGTCAGCTGCTCTCCCTGTCCATCTGCTGCTGGTGCTCTCCCGGAACTCCCCCCCTCCCTCCCACGGCTAACAGTTGTCACGTTTCTGGTTAGAAACAGGGAGGCCTTGTACTCTGTGGGAAGCATCAACCGTTATTGTATTTAATGAATTGCTTCCATTTAAATCAAATAAAACAAATTTATTGCTTTCTTCCCAACTTTTTTGTTTGCACTGAAATGCCCCATGCAGCCCCAGGCATCTAAGACTGTGCGCTCCTGGGCAACCGAAGGATGGCCATGACTGCAACCCCATATATGGAGCCACATGCAGAAATATGGATCAGGGCCTCTTCTGTGGTTGGCCCCGACTGCCAGCCTCCCCTTTGCCCTCTCCCCAGAAAGGTGAGTTGGGTTCTATAATGAAACCCCCAGCCAGGTTCCACAGAAAGATATCAGGGCTGACCCCACTTGGCCTCCTGATGTATCTAGGGCTGGAGACATTTCACTGAGTTATTTATCATAGCAAAACACGATCCACATCCAATACTCAGCTACAATAAATACAAATAAACTTTCTTAAACTTTCTTTCTGAAAGAACCTGATATTGCATAATATTATATTTTATAAAAAAAATCCAGAGAGGATAAAGCATGCACAAAATGCTTTCGCAGTAGAGTGTAGCAATGGATCTTCAAAATCTTGAAAGAAGCCAAAGCCCAGGGAAAAGGCATGTTTGGGGCAAGGAACTCCCTATTTTCTAAAACCACCATCCAGAAGCCCCGGCCTTGCTTGGCCCCAGGTGGGCCTCTTCCTGGATGGACCGACCGATGAACAGAAGAGCTTGTGCAAACAAACCTTTTGCCAAAAGTCACAGCTTCTGGGCACAATGCAGATGTGAAAAGGCTGTTCCTCCAGGCCTCAAGCCTTTTAGGGGCTTCTCCAGAGCGACAGGCCCTTGAGGAGACCCCGCCCCCCAGAATCTGAGGGGTTTTTTTTTAGATTTATGATTAGCATATAATTAGATTTATATGCCGTCCTTCTCTGGTGGCTCAGGGTGGCTTACAATGCGTTAAGCAATAGCCTTGATACTTTTGTATATTTTTTATACAAAGTCAGCTTATTGCCCCCACAAACTGGGTCCTCAATTTACCTACCTTAGAAAGGCTGGAAGGCTGAGTCAACCTTGAGCCTCGAACTTGCAATAATTGCAGACAGCTGAATGTTAATAACAGGCTACTTAGCCTGTTGAGCTATCTGAGGCTCTTTTCCCCACGTGGTGCACATCACAGTCCTCCCAAGAGGCGAGGGGGGACGGTCAGCCACATGTGGTTAGCAGGGGCCACTCAGACCTCTCTAGGAATGGAGGCACCTGAGAGAGGCCCTCCTGGCTGCTGCAAATAGTTATTCTGAGCCACAAGAAGTATTCAAAGGGGGGTGGGGAGATTCACCCAGCAACAAGTACCTGCCTTCAATGGAAGAAGAGCCCCTGGGATGTGCAGGGGAAAGGAACTCCCCAGACACCCTTCCACTCTGGTCCAGGGATTCCCCCTTCCCCAAAGCTCCCTTCTGGTTTTGTTTTTGTAATGGCAATTTGGGGACTTCCGGGAAGACATCACTCCACCTGGGCTGTTCTCCTGCCTCTCCTGTTCCCGCAAAGGCCAAGATAAGGGGGGGGGGTGTACACTCCTTGGATCAGTTTCAGATGGAAAATGATAGAGCTGCCCCACCTCTTTAGATTAGCAGCCCTGAAAACCAGGTAAGAGGACAGAGAAGGTCAACTTGATTGCTCCCTCCCCCACGACTGCAGCCGGGGTGAGTCAGGGGAAGAGGAGGAGAGGGGCATATCACAGCTGGAGGGGCAGCTGAAAAAGGCTCAGGAGCTGGCAAGAACAGGGGCATCGGAGATGAGCAAAGAAGAAACGAGGACAACAATCGAAGACTGATTTAGGCAGCCACTTGGAATTAAGGAGGAATTTCCTAATAGCGAGAACAATCAATCAATTGAACAGCTTTGCCTTCAAAAGTTGTGGGTGCTCCATCACTGGAAGTTTTTAAGAAGAGACTGGACAGACACTTGTCCGGAATGGCAGAGGATCTCCTGCCTGAGCAGGGGGTTGGACTAGAAGATCTCCAAGGTCCCTTCTAGCTCTGTGATTCTGTTAAGACCACTCAAGTTCTTGACAAGGAGAAAACCTGTTGGATTTGCCTATCCAGGGCAGGTATCCAGAGAAAGAAGAGGAATCCTTGGTGCTCTGAGTTTGCTTGTTTCCTTGCATATGTTTGACTACCCAAAGTAGGTAACACCGTCAGTGCTCGTAAGGAGTGCGCTTTGAGGAAGAAGGGGCCCCAAAGACAAAACAAGAAGATTAAGGCTGGACGAGCTGTGAAAAATTGCCAGTTAAGTTTCCATAGGCGAAGGTGAAGAATTTACTGTACAGTTTACAAGATGCACATAATCATCTTAGTAGAAGCAATTTACTGCAAGCAGGGGAATCATGGAGCAATTAAGGAGAGCAATTAAGCTACCAAGCAATTCACTTCCTTCCTTCAAAGGCAGAAGACCTGATTCTGGACTCTGAAGCCCCAACAGATGGTGGAGGTAGCACCACTCTGGATCCGTTTCTTCCATATGGAAATGGCTAATGTGATCTGGATACGGGGGAGACTGTCCTCATCACCCACTTTGTCTCTCTTGCTATCACTGGAGTGTTCTGGTGCTGCTCCCTGCCTCAGCAAGGAAGGAGCTCCTTGTCCGCGACAGGCACCTGGTGGGCCCTGCTGGGCTTCAGGAGGAGCTGGCGGTGCTCAGCCACCGCTTGGAACGAGGGGGGCCACCCAACTTAGGCAGCCTCTGACTGGGGTCTCCAGAGCTTCTGCTGAATTTTGGAGAAGCTCTGAGTGAGGAAACTGGAGAAATCCCCTGAGGACAGAGAATAAATCTGACCGAGCCTTTCATTAAGGAGAAGGTCAAAAGAGCAGCCAAGGTAACTTTCCTGGCTGCAGAGAGCCGACCCGCAGCCCTGTTACAAGGGACTTGATGCCTCCTGGGAAGTGTGAAGGAACATCTGCAGGGCTGCTGTGAGGAACAGGCCAGGCATCTTTCCGACAGTTACTAGAATTGGCTCCCAGTGGGAATTGGCTTTGCGGGCCCTGCAGTTCCCCAAGGCGTGGCCTGACTTAGTTATCTGGGAAGAGTTTGAGCCTATTAGTCCTGAGGAAGTGGGCAGTCCCTGGGAGGTGACCTTGGCCACTTGGGCATCAGATCAATATTCTAGCTAAGGCCTCCTGGAGATGGTGCGTGCTTGGGTCCAGGTACAGAGATAGCCTTGATCAAATTATGCGGCAGCTGTTACAAAAATATCGGTTAAGCTCAGGAGGACAGAAATTAAAAGATGCCCCTGCTAGACTCTCTTTAGTATAAGGGGGCAGGGGAGAAGCTCAAGGGCTCTGAGATACTGTTATTATAGCCCAGTGATGGCTAACCTTTTTGCTGTCATGTGCCAAAAATAGGGGGAGCGCAGGGGAGTAGCACCCTTGTGTGCCCACACCCATAATTCAATGCCCCCCAGTGCCCCCGTGCATACGCGCGTGACTTCACTGAGCTCCCCTGCTTTTGGCATGCAACGGTGAAAAGGTTATGGGTGGGCCCAGTAGGCCCATTTTTCACCCTTCTCAGGCTCCAAAGGCTTTCTTGGAGCCTGGGGAGGGCATAAACGGCCTTCCCCATCCCTCCTCTCAGCAGCCTTCAACACTAGTGATCCTGGTATCTTTCTGAACCAGCTGAGATCTGGGGAAGAGTGGCCTTGCCATGGTTCTCCTTCCTCCTCTAGAGCCGGTTGGTGTTTAGGGAGAGGAAGGGATCCAGCCCCAAAGCCTCTCAGTGCTGTATGCCTTTCCAACTCCTCCTTAGCATCTACTACATGAGGCCTGTGGGCAAAGTCACTGGCATGGAGTATGTTTATTTATACATGTCTACTCCGGGCCAAGGAATTCTGTCAACATCCTGGTGTTTGGAGGATGGTCAGAGACAGGATGATGGTTATCAAGAACTGTCAGGTTTGGGTTAGTTATCCAGCATTGTCAGTTCCTCGGAGGGGTCGCACCACTGCCTGCTCTAAGGCAGAGGACCCCCTCTCTGAAAGATGCTAGGAGCATAGCGTGACCCCAACTACAAGTCATCTCCCAAGCAGCCTTAACAACCTAGAAAGGACCTGGATTCAGAAGGCTCTGCAAAAACTGTCTTGGCATTCTCTTTTTCTGCATAACCTGGGCCCCCTGGATCTGCCATCAAACTGGCTTGTCTCTTTCTGCAAAACCAGAAGAGTTTCAAGGGGATGGAAAAAAACAGTCTTGAAGACTGTTCATCTCTAGGGCCAATATGGAGAAGGAACTGTCTCTTGGTCTATTTATGAACCACCAGAAGCATCTGGGGTGGTCACCCTGGAAAACCAGCTGCTGGACCTTCTCCTGACCCAGGGGGATGAACCTCAAGCTCTTTGGAGATGCAGAAGCTCCCTGCTGAAGGCCTTCTCCAAAGCTACCGAGTTGGGGGTGATCATTATTTCCTACGGGGGCGGATTCCACAGACTGACCACGTGCAACGGAATGGAGGCTGTCCTTCCTTTTTAACTGGCATCGCCCATCACGCAGTTCATGGGACAAGCCCGCAGGGTGCCTAAAGTAAAGGCAGGGCAAAAGGTGTCCCCTTCCAGTTTCTCCATGGCCTTTGCCATGCTCTCCACAGGAGGTCTTTTCCTCCACAGTGTCAATCCCCTTTTCCTGCAGTTTTTCTTCCTCCTCCTTTTAGTAGCCACAACAGTTCACACAATATTTAGTCATTGCAGTAATCTGGCAACTGTGTTGTACTCGTGTGCCACACCCAAAACCTATCCAATGGGTTGGATCTGCCGCACGCAACCAGCCTCCCCTCAAAGGAGAGCCTCAGAACCGGCCCTGAGATTCAGCCCTAGCAAGCAAGCTTAGCAGAGCCATGGCTGCCAATCCCCACGTCACTCTCAGGCAGAGTGCACTGGTAAACCAGTCAATGCACTGGCACACTGGCATGGTCTTCATCCAAAGCCTTGAAGGGCTAAAAGGTGAGCCCAGCAGGCCTCCTGTTCTAGCAGGAGGGACTCAACTACTGGCGTGGCCCAAGGCAAAGGAGAAAAGCTTCCTGGCTGTATGGAAGGCTCCTATGTTTTCTTAAGATCCCCAGCTCAGCTTCCAAACGCAGAAAAATGTGGATGTACTGCTGAGAAGGTCCCTTACGGGTGTCCTGGTAATTGCCCACTTGCTTTCTCTGTTTTTAATGCTATTTCAGCTCAGCTGGCTGTAATTCAGAGTGAGGCCACTCTGCACCAGCTCCTCTGTGGCCATGGGGCCAGAATGCAAAATACGAGGTGGATTTGCCAGCCTTGCGGAGTCAGTCATTCTAGGAGTCTCTCTGCTGTCCACCCATCAAAGCTCCTCTGCCCTCTCTCAGCTCCCCTCTGGGTTGGAATGGCAAAACTGATGGCCAAGGGCTGTCTGGCCTCAGGCAATTAATCCTCTGTAGACACCCACACCCAGCCACTGACCCTCATGTAGTTTTAGACCACATTTTAGGGAACCTCCATAATTTGCTAAACGGAACCACCTACCAAAGTCTACCCAAGATTCTGGGAGCCAAACGGTTCACGTGAAACACAAATCTGCGCAAACAGAGCTGGCGCCTTAATGTTTACAGAACTTAAATTTCGTTGCTTCAAAGCACACTGACCTGCTGTCGGTGGGGAGGGGGGACGCAACGCCATCCCTCGTCGCTCTTTGCGCAAATTCAACTGAGTTTATTTCAGCAACCGTTGCAGAAAGCTGGCTGGGCGCACCCGGGTCTCCTTGCCACAAGCACACTTCCTCCCTTTCCCTGACGCAAGGCAAACCGGGCACATTCGCGGAAGGCTGGAGAAAAGGCAGGCGGGTCGCTGCTTGGGTGGGCTGGGGCCCGTCGGTCAAAGGCAGTCCGGGCGGCGTTGCGCAGGGGCTGAACTCTGCGATGGCAGCGCCCAGACCGAGAAGCCGGTGAACAAGGGAGCGCGCCGCACAGTCGGCCCCGTGCGGGAGGCCTGCAGCCCCGGTGGCGGGGAGAGAGGAGCTCGGGCCCACAAAGGCGTCTCCCCGCCCGAGCCGCCGCCCTCGAAGCAGCGCCGCCAACGGCGAGGCAACCGGCGGTTTCCGGCAGGAGGGAGCCGCGCCGGGCCCCTCCACGGAAGCGGGGAGGCGTTTTCCTTGCATCGCGAGCGGCAGCGCCAGGACGCCGCCCGGCTCGGTTGAGAAGCGGCTCAGAACCGGCGCCTTCCCACGGCCTGACCGGGAAAGAAGATAGAACCGGTGGGCTGAAAGGGACCTTGGAGGTCTTCTAATCCAACCTCTGTTCAAGGCAGGAGGCCTTACATACGATCCCGGTGAAAGGGTTGTCCAGTCTATTTTTGAGAACCTCCAGTAACGGAGCACTCACAACTCTGGGAGGCAAGCACTGATTAATTGTTCTCACTGTCCAGAAAATTCTCCTTATTTGTAAGCTGGATCTCTCTTTAACCAGCTTCCACCCATTGCTTCTTTTCCTGCCCTGTGGTGCAATAAGGACCCCGTTTGATCAGGCTGGGCTGTGGTGTGTTGGGCTTGCCCTCCCAGCATCCCCCCCCCCCCCCCGCATTGCAGTTAGAAGGCTCCCCTGCCTGTTCCCTGCTCCTGGCCGGGCCTCCGTCCCTGTTTTGGGGTACCTGAGGTCCGGATATCTCTTCTGCCAGGTTGCACAACTGAACACGGAAACACTTGCGAAGACTTATCTTTTGTACTGGGTATGAAAAAAACTGGCTTTTGAGGACTCTGGAGGGCAAATGGGATTTCCAGGATAAAAATAAAATTGCAGGGAACACATACCACTGCCTAATGGAGTCATGAACACAAAGACAATCCTCAGTGAAAGTGTGCAAGTGCCACTTGCAGAGTTTATGCCTCTCTCTCTCTTTCTCTCTCTCTCTCTGCCTGTTTAGTTGCCCATCTCACAAGAAGCATGCCCGGGCAGCATACAGGAAAAACATGTAAAACAGTAAACAGGTCGAACATAGTTACATTAAAAAGTTACCCAAGAGGAGCACCCCAAAATCTGACCAGTCCCCCAAGGCCCCCAGACTGGATGACAAAGCCAGGTCTTGAGGGATCTCTGGGAAATAAGGGATAGAGCTGACCTCATGGGGGGGGGGATGCCCCATAAGGTGGGCATACAGCAGAGAAGGGTGTCTCCTTGTCCTGCCTAGTGGGGCTCCCTCCAACACACAAATTACATCTTTTCGGAACACAGCCCTGATCAGGTAATCAATTTATACTATTTTCCCCCCCATCTTTAACAAAATTTTGTATATTCTATTTTGCCATAATACTTATTTCTTAATCTTAACTCACCTATCTCAACTAATACTATCTTTAAAAAATTAAGTCAAATTAAGTAATCAAAACAATTACCCTATTTACCCCCCTTAAATTTCACAATTCTTACCCTAAATCCTCACTATTAACACTACTTAATCTTAAATCACCTTTCTCCCCTATTACCATCTTATAAAAAGTTTACTCTTATTTATTTAATCAAAACAATTACTCTTCTGTTAATCCATTTTAAATCTCAATTCAATTACTACCTCATAATACATTTCACAATTCTTAGCCTAAATCCTCACTATTAACAATACAGGTCAAACATGTTTATGTTTCAAAATCTTATTTCCCTTTCTAAAACTTCCTCACATTTTTTGCTTCGTATAATGCTCAAAAAAATTTATTTCCTTATTACTTCACCAAATTTAGATCCTATCTCTAATCCCAAAAATATAGCAATTTAACACTGAAACATAGTTCTTAATTCAAATAAAACTACAATACAATTTTCCAATTATTTCCCACAATTCTATCTCTTTAACCATACCATTTGTATAAAAACCAGTTTGAGTAATTCTTATTTGTAATTCATAGTCCTATATTATTTCAATCTTTTTTGCTTAGATAATTATCAAAAATATCAAAAATATTAAAATATTAAAAATATTCAAATTATTACAATAGTTATAGGTATTTAAACAATATCCCAGTTTTTATAGTCAACAATTATTCTCAAGTAATACCATGTAACATCTTAATAAAAATTGATTCATTATGTCCATTGATACAGTCTATTTCTCATATATTATAGCTTCCATCCATATTTCAATGTTAAGTATCCATAACATATTCTTCTCATATTTCTGTTAACCATTATTAATCTCAGTATAGTTATTTTATAAATCAACATCCTGGACTTTTCTATCTTACCCCATATTCCCCAATTCTTTCACCGTCAATCCCTGTGTAATCATCTTTATAACTATTGTTTTTCACAAAATAGTCTCTTAAGAACATCCTTTTTATTATTACTATCCACCTGTGCATTACTTACTCATATTAATCATATTGTCTTTGTCTTCTTTATTTCCAGCCATTATGTCTTGTTTCTTCATTTTCTTGTCTGCTTGTGTATACTTCATTTCAGCTTCAATGTCCTCAAATTTTGTCCTCCATGTGGCATTTTAATTATTTTTCTTATTTCCATTCCAAGTCAAATACATCAATATGTTCCTTCTCTAATTCCTGTCTCATTTTATTCTTTTTAAGTTAATGTTATCCCAATTATAAGAGTTCCATTATGGTTCCTCTTTTCTTTTCCCCCCAAAGTCAAGCCACCTGCAGACAAAGAAATCATCCTCCACAAATTCTCACGGTTGTTATCTGTAAAGTTCACGATTTTCCGAAACAAAAACCAAATTGCAATGTTTCTTTTTACTCCAGAAGGTGTCTCTCTGCAATCCACAATTTCCAATTGTTTAACAAGTATCCATCTTGTTTCAGTTACATAACAATCTTACTTGGCTTCTCTTTTTCTTTTTAGTTTTAAAAGTATTAAATCTTTTTTTTAAAGTCAAATCAAAATTTAAACTCTTCCAATCCTTTGACCATGTCTCAATGTTTAACGTTTCCAATTAGTATTCAAAAGTCAATTTTCTGTTCGGTTTTTTGTCTCTTTAAAGTTTCAAAATCTTCTTTGCCCCCATGCTCCTTAGCCGCTATTTTACCACTAGGGATCTTGTAGTTAAAAGATGTTTCCCTTGATGTTACTACAAGCCTGGGTTGGCAGTCACTCACCCGGCCTCAAAAAACTTTGTTCCGTTTCACTTTCCTCCCACTCAATACTTGATCCGGTTGTCCAAGCTTCGTGGCAGCCACCATGGCTGCTGCCTCCCGCCGCCGAGTCACAGAGAGTTCCCTCCGACCTCCGAGGAACTTGCCTGTTCCTCTTGGTCATCCGAGGCGCCTCTCTTTCTTCCCCATCCCTGCAGGACGGTTCTGGTCTGAAGACCCATCGGCGGCGGTTCGTCAGCCAGGGTTTTTGCGGGGCTCATCGGAGCCTGCTAATTCCCCGACTGTCTCACCGCGACACCAAACTGGAAGTCATTAGCTACTACGTTATTCAGCAATGAGGTTTTAAGTCTCTTCTGCAAACAGCAATCACAATAGCACTTGGACCAGTGATGGCTAACCTTTTTGCCATCGCATGCCAGAAGAGGGGGGGGGAGATTTACACGTGTGCATGCCCACACCCATAATTCTATGCGCCCCCCCCTGTGCATGCACGCACAACACACCCCCCCACACACACACACTGCTGGCATGCGATGGCCTGGTAGGCCCATTTTTCTTTCTTACCTGGCTCCAGATCCTCTCTATGCATCTGGGAAGGGCAAAAACAGCCTTTCCCACTTCCTCGGAAGCCCTCTGGAGGCCTGAAAGGGCCCATTTCCCAACTCCCGGTGGGAAAAGGAACTGACGTTTTTTGTTGTCCCCAGCCTCCAGACTTATGCCTTTCCAACTCCTCCTTAGCATCTACTACATGAGGCCTGTGGGCAAAGTCACTGGCATGGAGTATGTTTATTTATACATGTCTACTCCGGGCCAAGGAATTCTGTCAACATCCTGGTGTTTGGAGGATGGTCAGAGACAGGATGATGGTTATCAAGAACTGTCAGGTTCGGGTTAGTTATCCAGCATTGTCAGTTCCTCGGAGGGGCCGTACAACCAGCTGCTGGACCTTCTCCTGACCCAGGGGGATGAACCTCAAGCTCTTTGGAGATGCAGAAGCTCCCTGCTGAAGGCCTTCTCCAAAGCTACCGAGTTGGGGGTGATCATTATTTCCTACGGGGGCGGATTCCACAGACTGACCACGTGCAACGGAATGGAGGCTGTCCTTCCTTTTTAACTGGCATCGCCCATCACGCAGTTCATGGGACAAGCCCGCAGGGTGCCTAAAGTAAAGGCAGGGCAAAAGGTGTCCCCTTCCAGTTTCTCCATGGCCTTTGCCATGCTCTCCACAGGAGGTCTTTTCCTCCACAGTGTCAATCCCCTTTCCTGCAGTTTTTCTTCCTCCTCCTTTTAGTAGCCACAACAGTTCACACAATATTTAGTCATTGCAGTAATCTGGCAACTGTGTTGTACTCGTGTGCCACACCCAAAACCTATCCAATGGGTTGGATCTGCCCCACGCAACCAGCCTCCCCTCAAAGGAGAGCCTCAGAACCGGCCCTGAGATTCAGCCCTAGCAAGCAAGCTTAGCAAAGCCATGGCTGCCAATCCCCACGTCACTCTCAGGCAGAGTGCACTGGTAAACCAGTCAATGCACTGGCACACTGGCATGGTCTTCATCCAAAGCCTTGAAGGGCTAAAAGGTGAGCCCAGCAGGTCTCCTGTTCTAGCAGGAGGGACTCAACTACTGGCGTGGCCCAAGGCAAAGGAGAAAAGCTTCCTGGCTGTATGGAAGGCTCTTAGGTTTTCTTAAGATTTATTTATTGGTTCGATTTATATGCTGCCCTTCTCTGGAGGCTTACAATGTGTTAAGCAATAGCCTTCATACTTTTGTCTATACCTGCTTAGTAGGGCTTTTGGGAGGCCCTAAGCGGTGTTCTTTTTTATACAATCCGGGTCCTCATTTTACCTACCTCGGAAGGATGGAAGGCTGAGTCAACAGCTTTCCCAAAAGATCCCCAGCTCATAGCTTCCAAACACAGGAAAATGTGGATGTACTGCTGAGGAGGTCCCTTACGGGCGCCCTGGTAATTGCCAACTTGCTTTCTCTGTTTTTAATGCTTTTTCAGCTCAGCTGGCTGTAATTCAGAGTGAGGCCACTCTGCACCAGCTCCTCTGTGGCCATGGGGCCAGAATGCAAAATACGAGGTGGATTTGCCAGCCTTGCGGAGTCAGTCATTCTAGGAGTCTCTCTGCTGTCCACCCATCAAAGCTCCTCTGCCCTCTCTCAGCTCCCCTCTGTGCCCTCTGCCATGCGTGCCATAGGTTCATCATCACAGACTTAGACTTATATACCACTTCACAGTGCTTCCCAGCCCTCTCTAAGCAGTTCATAGTCTCTTGCCCCCAACAATCTGGGTCCTCATTTTACCCACCTCAGAAGGATGAAAGGCTGAGTCAGCCTTGATCTTACTTACTTATTTTCTCTACTGGTTCAGAAGTGCATGTGCCACACACGCAGAGGGTAAAAAACAAGTTACTTCCGGGTTAAAACAGGAAGTAATGACGACCGGTAGAGCTTTGCGCTACCGTCATTACCAGTTCTCTGAACCACCCATTGCCAACTGGTAGCATTTCACCCGAGCTGGTGAGATTTGAACTCAAATTGCAGAAGTAATCTGCAGTACTGCATTCTTACCTCTGAGCCATTACGGCTCATATATGCTGTTTATGACAGTGGAATAAACAAACGTCCACAAGGATTGAGTCGACATGTTGTGGCTCCTGCCCACGGTTGTGGGAGAACTGTGGGGACTCTTTGAGACTATTTCTGGATTCTTAGTCTCACCCAGGGACTACTTTCTCTCTTTTCTATACCAGCATGACGGACTCCCAAGCCATATATCACCACCTCTCGGAGCCTTGGATTTATTATGTATTGTACAGCTGACCTTCTTGCACTGCGAGACTCCCCCCTCTCACAGGTTTGGCCCTCCACTTTATCGAGGGTCTATCTTGATGCCGGGTTTTGGAACCCCAAGAGATGGCATGTAGCGCAGAGGGGGTTGAGGGATTTTTTATCAAAATTTCTAAGGAAAATTTTAAGGGGACCCAGAGTAGGGGTGGAGGGGACGGTAGGATTGGATCTAGTGTTGTGGGTTTGGGATAACCCAGCGAGGGGAGGGGAGGGCCTGGTTGCGACACGTGGCGGGGGGGATGGAGGATCCGGGGATGATGGAGAGGATCGAGCTTGTCCAGACTGTGTTGTTACCATCAGTACTGTGAGTGGGAGGGGTAGATATGGCGGGAGTAGGGGGCCATATCATGTTAGGGAGCGCGCGCCCACTGTCTTCAAGCGGTAGCACGCTCCGGTCCCCAAGGCTCCACTTGTTCTCCAGGTAGCACAAACCTTCAGGGCCCGGGCCTCCAGCTGATGTTATGCAACACCAGGTCTGCAGTAAATAAAGCCCCCCTTATTCACACCAGAAATGGGCGGACTCTTTCTCTTGGACCTTTGCTTTTAAGATGTTTTATGAATCCTTGGCCTTATTTATTCTCTCAGCTGAATTGTGATGTATTTATTAGCCGATCTTTTAGCACTGCGAGATTCCCCCCTCTCGCAGGCCTGGCCCTCTTCGTTATCGAGAGCCTACCTTAATGACGGGCTTTGGGACCCCGAGAGGTGGCATGTGGCAAAGAGGGGGCTGAGGGGTTTTTTATATAAATTTTTATCTAAACTTTTAAGGGGTTCTGGGAGGGGGGTGGAGGGGATAGTGGGTAGGGGGGACAACCCACCTAGGGGAGGATTGGGTCGAGCTGTAAAGAGTGGTGGGGAGAGTGTGGGACCTGGGGTCGTGGAGGGGATTAGAGCGGATCCGGATAATATATTGAACATCGTTACTGTAGGTGGGAGAGGTAGATATGGCGGGAGCAGGGGGCCATATCGTGTCAGGGGAACATGTACCCGCTGTTTACGAGCGGTGGCGTGTTCCGGCCCCCAAGGCTCCTCCCGCTCCCTAGGTTGCACAGATCCTCAGGGCCCGGGCCTTCGGCTGATGTTGTGCAATGCCAGGTCTGCAGTAAATAAAGCCCCCCTCATCTGTGAGCTTGTTCAGGAGGGGGGTGCAGACCTGGCAGGTGTTATGGAGACCTGGTTGGGCCACGGGGGGGGGGGGTGCCCCTCGTTGAAATGTGCCTGCCGGGTTTCCAAGCATTTCATCAGCCGAGGTCACAGGGGAGGGGCGGGGGGGTTGCGGTTATTATTAGAGAAGGTCTGAAACCGAGGGAGGCCACTGTTCCTCAGATGGCCGGTTGTGAATCCCTCCTTGTGAAATGGGGTCATGGGGTTCAGATGGGTTTGCTAATCACGTACCTGGCTCCCTGCCACGTGGCAGCAGCCCTGCCCAAGCTTCTCGGCGTCATCGCCGCGGTGGCGGTTGATACTCCCAGGCTTATGGTCATGGGGGATTTCAACCTGCCATCCGTGGGGGAGATGTCTGAGGTGGCTCGGGAGTTCATGGCTTCCATGACGGCTATGGACCTGACCCAGTTAATTCATGGCCCTACCCACACGGGGGGAAACACACTGGACCTGGTTTTTGTCTCTGGACAGTGGTTGAGAGATCTTGATATAGGGGACATAGTTATCGAACCCTTGTCATGGTCAGATCACTCTCTCCTTCGTTTTGACTTTCTAACCGCAATACCCCGCCGTAGGGAGGTGGAGCCGGTAAGATGGTTCCGCCCCAGGCGCCTGATGGAACCTGATAGGTTCCAGATGGAGCTTGGGCCATTCCCTGAGGCTCTGGCACACGCCTCGGCCGGAGACCTGGTGGCCGCCTGGGATAGTGCGGCCGCCGGAACTCTGGATCGGGTCGTGCCTTTGCGGCCTCTGACCCGGCGTCGATCTCACTTGGCTCCTTGGTTCACTGAGGAGCTGAGGGAGTTGAAGCGCCGGAAAAGACGCCTAGAGAGTAGTTGGAGGGCCAGTCTTGCTGAATCTGACCGGACACTGGTGAGATCCCATATTAGGACTTACTTAGTGGCGATAAAAGCAGCAAAATGTAGCTATTTTGCTGCTCTTATTGCGTCATCAGGTAATCGCCCGGCTGCCCTGTTTAGGGTGACCCGCTCCCTGCTCCACCAGGAAGCGCGGGAGGACCCCTTGGAGGGTAGAGCCGAGGATTTTGTTCAATATCTGCATGACAAAATCACTCAGATTCGGGAAGATTTGGACTCCGACTGGGTGGTCTCGGGGGAAGGGACCGGGGCAGGTCTTGAGAATTTTATCTGGACTGAGTTTGATCCTGTGACCCCTGAGGATGTGGACAGGATACTGGGTGGACTGAACGCGACCACGTGTTTATTGGACCCGTGTCCTTCCTGGTTAGTGCTGGCTTCCCGGGAAGTGACACGAGGCTGGCTCCAGGGGATTATAAAGGCTTCATTGGGGGAGGGTGTCTTTCCTGCCACCTTGAAAGAGGCGGTAGTGAGGCCTCTCCTCAAGAAGCCTTCCCTGGACCCGGCAATGTTGGTAAATTATCGTCCAGTCTCCAACCTTCGCTTTGTGGTGAAGGTTGTTGAGAGCGTGGTTGCGAAACAGTTTCCCCGGCACCTGGATGAAGCGACGTATCTAGATCCGTTCCAGTCGGGTTTCAGGCCCGGGTACAGCACGGAAACGGCATTGGTCGCGTTGGTTGATGATCTCTGGAGGGCTCGGGACAGGGGGTGCTCCTCTGTCCTGGTCCTGTTAGACCTCTCAGCGGCTTTTGATACCATCGACCATGGTATCATGCTGCACCGGTTGGTAGAGATGGGGGTGGGAGGCACTGTGTTGCGGTGGTTCTCCTCCTATCTCTCCGAGCGGGCGCAGTCTGTGTTGGCAGGGGGGCAGAGGTCGACCCCGAGGCCCCTTATATGTGGGGTGCCACAAGGATCGGTCCTCTTGCCCCTCCTGTTCAACATTTATGTGAAGCCGCTGGGTGAGATCATCTGTGGTTTTGGGGTGAAGTACCATCAGTACGCTGATGACACTCAGCTGTACATCTCCACCCCAGACCACCCCAACGATGCCCTTGAAGTGATGTCCCGGTGCCTGGAGGCCGTGCGGATCTGGATGGGGAGGAACAGGCTCAGGCTCAACCCATCCAAGACCGAGTGGCTGTGGTTTCCGACGTCCCAATATAGTCAGTTGGTGCCATCACTGACTATTGGGGGCGAATCACTGGCCCCCACGGAGAGGGTTCGTAACTTGGGCGTCCTCCTGGATTCACGGCTGTCCTTGGAAGGGCATCTGACGGCCGTGGCCGGGAGGATTTTCTATCAGGTCCGCCTGATCCGCCAGTTACGTCCCTTTCTGGATCGGGACTCCTTGCTCACGGTCACTCACGCCCTTGTCACTTCCCGTCTAGACTACTGTAATGCTCTCTACATGGGGCTCCCCTTGAGGAGCACCCGGAGGCTCCAACTGGCGCAGTGCGGCCGCGCGGGTGGTAATGGGAGCGACATGGCGTTCCCATGTGACAGCTCTCCAGCGCGAGCTGCACTGGCTCCCGGTGGTCTTCCGGGTGCGCTTCAAGGTCCTGGTTACTACCTTTAAAGCGCTCCATGGCTTAGGACCTGGGTACTTGCAGGACCGCCTACTACCACCAATAGCCTCCCACCAGCCAGTACGCTGTCATAGAGAGGGTCTCCTCCGGGTGCCGTCAGCCAAACAATGTCGGCTGGCAGCCCCCAGGGGGAGAGCTTTCTCTGTGGGGGCACCTACTATCTGGAATGAGCTCCCCCCAGAGATACGGAGGATCCCGGATCTGCCCACCTTCCGCCGCGCTCTTAAGACTTTTCTATTTCGTCAGGTGGGCCTGGCCTAACCACTCCCTGTTTTTAGTGTTAAATTTAAAAAAAAAAAATTAAATTATATTGGGGTGTTTTAATTCTGTCCGGGCCAAATTCATTTAATCTGTTTTTAGTTGGTTTTTAAATTTTGTACGTATGTATTTTTATTGTTGGCTGTACACCGCCCTGAGTCCTTCGGGAGTAGGGCGGTATATAAATCCAATAAATCCAAATCCAAATCCAAATCCTCATTGGTGATCTTATTCAGGAGGGGGGAGCAGACCTGGCGGGTATTACGGAGACCTGGTTGGGCCCGGAGGGAGGGGTCCCTCTGGTAGAAATGTGCCCACCAGGCTTCCATGCATTCCGTCAGCCGAGGTCTCAGGGGAGGGGTGGGGGAGTAGCGGTTGTTATAAGAGAAGGCCTTAGGCCGAGGGAGGCCACTGTTCCTCAGACGGCTGGCTGTGAGTCCCTCCTTGTGAAGTGGGGCCATGGGGTTCAGATGGGCTTGCTGATCACGTACCTGGCTCCCTGCCACGTGGCAACAGCCCTGCCGAGCTTCTCAACATTATCTCCGCGGTGGCGGTTGATACCCCCAGGCTTATGGTTATGGGGGATTTCAACTTGCCGTCCGTGGGTGAGATGTCTGAAATGGCTCAGGAGTTCATGGCTTCCATGACGGCTATGGACCTGACCCAGTTAATTCATGGCCCTACACACGTAGGGGGAAACACGCTGGACCTGGTTTTTGTCTCTGGACAGTAGCTGAGTGGTCATGAGATAGGGGATATAGTTATTGAGCCCTTGTCATGGTCGGATCACTTTCTCCTTCGCCTTGACCTTCAAACCGCTGTACCCCACTGCAGGGAGGCGGAACCGACAAGATGGTACCACCCCAGGCGCCTGATGGAACCTGATAGGTTCCAGACGGAGCTTGGGCCAATTTCTGAGGTTCTGGCTCATGCCTCGACTGGAGACCTAGTGGCCGCCTGAGATAGGGCGGCCGCTGGTGCTCTGGATCGAGTCGTGCCTTTGCGGCCTCTGACCCGGCGCCGATTTTACCTGGCTCCTTGGTTTACCGAGGAGCTCAGGGAGACGAAGCACTGGAAAAGACACCAAGAGAGTAGTTGGAGGGCCAGCCATGTTGAATCTGACCGGACACTAGTAAGATCTCACATTAAGAATTACCTAGTGGCGATAAAAGCAGCAAAGTGTGCTCATTTTGCTGCTCTTATTGCATCATCAGATAACCGCCCGGCTGCTCTATTTAGGATGACCCGCTCCCTGCTCCACCAGGAAGCACGGGAGGACCCCTTGGAGGGAAGAGCCAAGGATTTTGTTCAGTATCTGTATGATAAAATCACTCAGATTCAGGAAGAGCTGGACTCCGACTGGGTAGATCCAGCGGAGATGACGGAGGCAGGTCCTAAGAATGTTATCTGGGATGAGTTTGATTCTGTGACCCCTGAGGACATGGACAGGATTCTGGGTAGATTGAACGCGACCACATGTTTATTGGACCCGTGCCCCTCCTGGTTAGTGCTGGCTTCCCGGGAGGTGACACAAGGCTGGCTCCAGGGGATTATAAAGGCTTTATTGGGTGAAGGTGTCTTTCCCGCCGCCTTGAAAGAGGCGGTGGTGAGACCTCTTCTCAGGAAGCCCTCCCTGGACCCGGCAGTATTGGCTAATTATCGTCCAGTCTCCAACCTTCGCTTTGTGGCGAAGGTTGTTGAGAGTGTGGTTGCGCGACAGCTTCCCCAGCACCTGGAGGAAACGATGTATCTGGAGCCTTTCCAGTCGGGCTTCAGGCCTGGGTACAGCACTGAAACGGCATTGGTCGTGTTGGTTGATGATCTCTGGAGGGCTCGGGACAGGGGGTGCTCCTCTGTCCTGGTCCTGTTAGATCTCTCAGCGGCTTTTGAAACCATCGACCATGGTATCATGCTGCACCGGTTGGTAGAGTTGGGGGTGGGAGGCACTGTTTTACGGTGGTTCTCCTCCTTCCTCTCCGACCGGTCGCAGTCTGTGTTGACAGGGGGGCAGAGGTCAACCCCGAGGCCCCTTATATGCGGGGTGCCACAGGGATCGGTCCTCTCGCCCCTTCTGTTCAACATTTATGTAAAGCCGCTGGGCGAGATCATCCATGGTTTTGGGGTGAAGTACCACCAGTACGCTAATGACACACAGCTGTACATCTTCACCCCAGACCACCCCAACGATGCCCTTGAAGTGATGTGCCGGTGCCTGGAGGCCGTACGGATCTGGATAGGGAGGAACAGTCTCAGGCTCAACCCATCCAAGACTGAGTGGCTGTGGTTTCCGACGTCCCGATATAGTCAGCTGGTGCCATCACTGACTATTGGGGGTGAATCATTGGCCCCCATGGAAGGGGCTCGCAACTTGGGCATCCTCCTGGACTCACGGCTGTCTTTAGAAGAGCACTTGACGGCCGTGACTGGGAGGATTTTTCATCAGGTTCGCCTGATTCGCCAGTTGCGTCCCTTTCTAGATCGGGACTCTTTACACACAGTCACTCATGCCCTCGTCACCACCCGTCTGGACTATTGTAATGCTCTCTACATGGGGCTCCCCTTGAGGAGCACTCGGAGGCTCCAACTGGTGCAGTGTGGCCGCGCAGGTGGTTATGGGAGCGACGTGGCGCTCCCATGTAACACCCCTCCTGCGCGAGCTTCACTGGCTCCCGGTGGTCTTCCAAGTGCGCTTCAAGGTTTTAGTTATCACCTTTAAAGCACTCCATGGCTTAGGACCTGGTTATTTATGGGACCGCCTACTACCACCAATAGCCTCCCACCGGCCTGTACGCTCCCATAGAGAGGGGCTCCACCGGCTGCCGTCGTCCAAACAATGTCGGCTGGCGGCCCCCAGGGGGAGAGCCTTCTCTGTGGGAGCACCTACCATCTGGAACGAGCTCCCCCCGGATATACAGAGGATCCCGGACCTGCGCACCTTCCGTTCCGCGCTCAAGACCTACTTATTCCAACAAGCCGGCCTGACCTAAGTTATTTTCCCCTTTTAATTATGGATTTTAATTTGTTTTAAATTATTGGGGTTTTAATTGTCAGCCAAATTATTTAATTCGTTTTATTCTATTTAAAAACTTTTGTATTTATATGTTTTATCTATGGCTGTACACCGTCCTGAGTCCCCCAGGAGTAGGGCGGTTTATAAATCTAATAAAATAAAAATAAATAAAATAAAGGAAGGGCATATGGATGGCTGAGCAGTTTTTGCCAACCAGGATTGGCATTCCAGGCACTCTGAGGCAGACATTTGCCTTCCCGGAGGCCCTTCTCCCTGGGAAGGAAAGCCTTGGGGGAGCTTCCTACTCTGCTTTCCCTCCAGGCCAGAACTGGGGTACCAAGCAGCGTTTCCCCCTCGAGCACTCAGCCCAGCCAGCCTGGTTGTGAGGATGGGATCTGTAGTATGAATCTCAGGAGGCAGGGGTGGGATGGGCCTGTGTTTCTGCTTTTCTAAGAATGCAGTGTCATCATGTTCAAGAAAAGAAGCTCAGGGAGCACCACACCTCAACTCTCAGCTACCAAGATTCTCTCTGGCTGCTAGCATAAACGCCACCTATGGAGGGGTGGGAATTCCAACCAAGAGGGGCTGTTTTCAGCCTCCTTGCAGCGGTAGGTCTGAACAGGTCGGGTTTGGACAAGATGCCCTGCCCCCAAGGTCGCAATATTGTCTGCCCTTCTCTAGGGAAGGCAGAGGTGGGCCTGGCTCAGTGCCAGGGCGGCATGTATTAGGAGAGAAGGTGGGGCTGGACATCAGCTGAGCTGCACCTGGGACTAAGTCCTTTGCAAGGGAGGCACCATTTCTGGAACTGTGGGGAGAGAAATGCCAGCTCTTGCATCTGAAGAAATGGGAAAAGTCCTGCCAGGAAATGGGCACACCAGGATGTGCGGGCAAATTTACCACCCACCTTAGTAGATCTGAATGTGCTAAGGTAGCGTACATGAAACAGCTGCCTGGACAGTTGCGGCTGAAATAAGGAGAGAGACCACAACCACTTGGCATGCACTAAACTCCAGTTTTTGTTAAACATGGTTATCTGAACAACCCGATTTTCTAGTTTATACTTCAAAACACAGCGTGCAAAGCTCAGCTGCATTCTCACAATAAAGGAAGCCCGTGGCAAGCCGCTTGCATTGTGATTTCATGCAATGGGCAAGGGAGGGGCCTCTGGCTGAACCCGGCTTCCCTTCTGAACTTCCTTGGAGCTGGGCGTGCAGACTCCATGGTGCACGGCAAGGAAGCATGGCTATCTTAGTCGAACAAGCCCAGCAGGCCAAGATCTGGCTACCCTCCCTCACAACCGGAGAGGTTTTAGAAGAAGGAAGCCAAGCATCTGCCAGAGCAGCCGAAGAGTCAAATGGCTGTCAGGAGGAAGGGCGTGAGGTCAAGTCTGAGCCATTGAGCCACGGGGGATCTGGATTCAAGCCAGGGACTTTTGACCGGCTGCTCCAGAGGGAGCCATCTTGGCTCTCTAAGCCAACAACCTAAATGTGTGAAGCGAGCCTGCTTCAGTCAGCAAGGGAATTGCTGACTCCCTTGATGAAAGGCTGGGGACTCCATCTTTCCTAGGCCTTCTTTGTCTCCTCGGGCAAATCACACATTCAGGAAAAGCTCGTGATGGGCAACTACAAGAGTTTGCCAAAATTCATTCCTTCCTTCCTTCCTTCCTTCCTCCCTCCCTCCCTCCCTCCCTCCCTCCCTCCCTCCCTCTCTCTTCCCCTCCCTCCTCTCTCCCCCCCGCCTTGAAGTGCGGATAAAGAGTTGCCCTAAAGCATGGAATTTTGTGATTTGATTCCTGATGATCAATCATGATTCCTCCTCAGGATTCTGAACATGAGGAAGAGGAGGAGGAGGAGGAGAGGGGTGGAAGGGAATTATCCATACTCCTAAGGGGGGGAAGAGGAGGCAGGGGAAGAGGGGGAGGGAGGGAGGCATTTTGGCAAACTCTTGTACACCTCTCTCCTTTTGCTGGATTTCTATTAAGTCTATAAAGAACTCCTTACTTCCACCCTCTTTAGCCGATCTCTTGTGTGCTAACTGTCCCAAGTGTTGAAAAACCCAGGACGAACCCTCCTTCTGTGTATCGGCCATTCCGAAGCACATAGGACAGAGTGGCTGTGGCCCATTGCCCATGGCAAATCGATGGAGTCAGGTCAGCCAAGGAGAATTGCAGGAGGGAAGAATGCCGGTGCAGAACTAGGAGCAGCCAAGGGTACAAGACGAACAGTCCTAGACCCAAACCAGGATGGCCCCCGTTACCCACCACCACCACCAAAATCGGCAGCCATTAGCCAAAGTGAGGAACAGCAGAAGAAGCTGGACGCTTCACGAGAGCAAGATGGCACAACAATAAGGAGCACCAGCTCTACAAGGGTTAGAAGAAACTGCCCTGTGCAAATTCTCAGAGAAAGAAGCAAGCTGGACATAAGGTGTGTTCAAGGTAGGACTGGGCTCTTCTCCTGAAGTGACTCTTGTTTGTTCAGAAAAAGGCAGTGTAATGCGTGGAAACCAACTTAATAAATTGCTCCCTCAGCTGTGAACTTTTGTCTTCTCCTTTAAGAGCACATGGCGTGGTTATGAATCAGTGAACAGCTTCAAAGCTCTCATGGCCATTGGTTATTTGCCCTACCTTGGGATCAAGGGTTCCTGCTGCTGCTCCCTGCCTGGCTTCTGCAGTCTTCCCCTCTTCAGAAAGGCCCTCTTCTGAACACCTGTTAGGTCCAGGGCTCTTTCCTGGTGCCCCTGGGAGGGGCTCTCAGTCTTCTCCTCAGCTCAGCTGTTCTGTCCCCTACTCTGCCTCCTACGCCGGGAGGCCACCCTGGTGACCTGAAGGAAACTCCGCCTGTTAATGTCCTGTTAATGGCTTCTCAGGTCCAAGATTCAGATCCAGGCTTGATCCAAGATTCAGCTCCTTGAAAGAACCCAGGAGTTATGGAATCACCATGTAACCACAGTCACAGAATCCAACCTCTGCTCAAATTGGGAGGTCTGACCGATGGCCGCCCAGCGTCTGTTGGAAGCTCTCTAATGAAGAACTCAGCACTCGGCCTGTGGCAGCCTGTTCCCCTGGCTACTAACCCTTCAAATTTTCCTCCTGAATTTGCTCCCGTTGGCCATCGTCCTTCTGCCTAGCCTTTGCTTCAGTCAAGGCAGGAAAGGGGAACCCTTGGAGCTGAAAGACAAGGCTCCTTCCCTCCTTCCTTCCCTCTCTCCTTCCTCATAACAGGCAGGGGCTGGGAATGGGGAGTCAGGTCCATGCTCGCTCCTGTCCCCACTTGTAGCCTGCAGCCCTCAGCCTGGATTCTGCCTGCAGAGTCAAGAGAAGGGTGTCTTCTCTTCCTCCCCGGCTCCATTTGTGAGATGGGATGGGATGGGCAGAGAGAGTGACAGTTCTTGCCATTGCCTTGGTCTTTGGCACTTCCCAGCCAGGAGACCTCAAGGAAGAAGACATCCCAGAAATCCCCAGTTCCCTTTGTGAAATGGGCAGGGAAAGGCTGGATGAGGTTCCCGGGATCAGCGGAGGGGGAGGAGATCAGCAGCTGCTACCAGGAACCCTGGAAGGCCATGATGTCACCCAATCCCGTTGGAAAGCCATTTCAAAGGCATCTTCCACAGATCAGCCTCACACACCTCCACCCCCTTCGCTATTACACACACAAACACACGCACAAAATTGTAACATTTTGAGCTGCATTACAAGCTGCTTATTCTCCTTCTGTAGAAATTGGCAGAATCCTGTTCTCGGCCTCTATCTAAGCCCCGAGTGCATCCCCAGCCTTAAGATCTGGTTGCTCCAGGCCTGCCTTCCTTCATTTCTTCAGCCGTGTGGATAGAACTGTACACAACTTTCTAAGGGCGCCCCACACCCCACACGCTGTATAAAAGCACAGTGTGATGTTGGCAGTGTTGTCTCTTTGCCACAGCCACACACTAGGTCACTGTTTCCATTAAGCTCCACTCCAATTCCAAAAGGCCTCTCCTGGCCAGTCAGGGCCCGCTCTCCTCCCCCCCCCCATTTAGTTGATCTTCCCTAAATGATTTGGGGCTGCCAATCAGTTCAGTTCCCTGCTTGCTGTCGCAGCTCCCCAGGATTCATGCAGCCCCTGGGAGGCCCGACTGTTGACATAAGGGGGCCTGGGGAGGAGGACCCACCTCCACGTCCAACTGAGCCAAGGGAAGCCAGACGCAGAAAATCCCAGCCTGGTTTCCCTTGTGTGCTACACTCAGTTGATTGCATTCTCTCCTTGAGTGCTAAATGAAGTGACGCATGAGCCCAGCCTCAGTGGTTTCTGGGCCAAAGCAGGGGTGAAATTCTCCCAGTTTGGACCGGATCACCCGATCCGGTAGCGATGGCGACGGGTGGTTCGGACAACCAGTAGCAAAAATCCCTGCACCTCCCATCCCACCATGCCCAGATGAGCCGCAGGATCATCAGAGGCTTTTTTCCCCCCTACTTTTAAAAGCATTTTTTCTACAACCTCTTCTGATGAAAAAATGCTTTTAAAAGTTAAAAAAAAAAGCCTCTGATGATCACACAGCTCAGCTAGGATGGTCAGAGGCTTTTCAAAGCATTTTTTTCTGCAACCTCTTGGCTGAAGAGGTGGTTTAAAAAATGCTTTGAAAAGTCTCTGACGATCCCAGCTGAGTTTCCTGATCGGCAGAGGCTTTTAAAAGCATTAGGAAAAAATGCTTTGAAAAGTTAAAAAAAAAAAAGAAAGTTGGCCACGCTCACCCAGTCACATTACCCACCACTACCACCAAGCTACGCCCACAGGACCGGTAGTAACAAATTTTACATTTCACCCCTGGCCCAAAGTCTTGTATCAACCCAGATGAGGATGAGACAATTCAGAAACCAGATGAAACATCTCCTGTGGAAAGATGTTTAGGCACCTGTCTTCTCCCACATGCTTCTTCGTTCTGCCCTGGAGGCTTCCCAGCCCCTGCCTTTCTGAACTCCGAATCCTGGGGCTGATTGACTTGTTAAGCTAAGCTGCCATTTTCTGGATCTCCTTAATTTGTACATTTTCTATTGGTCACTTCAGTCTGGTACAGTTCAGTCCTCAGGGTCAGTATGTTCTGCAAATATTGATGACCCGTGATGCAACCCTTTAAATTTGCGAATAAATTCATATGAGCTCACTTCTGGTACAGCATTGTTGGCGAGGGCACTTTCCTCCAAGCTGTGAAGATGTAGGTAACATATCTTGGCTTGTTACAGACTTTGGATTGCCTAGGATAACGTGAGCATGTTTGGACTGGAAGTGGGCTCGGGTGCACATGCGACAATGGACTCAATTTGGGCCTGTGGCCTGGATGCCACTAAGGCTGGTCACCTAGTCTATGCTCCCTGTATGTTACTAACCAGGGCCATGTAAAGCCTTGCTTGACCGTGGCCACAATGGACAACAGAAGCCAACACTGATGGGCCCATCGGAAGACGCCTTCGAAAGATTTGCGATGTAGGGGAGGGGGGTGAATGGGTTAGGGTTAGGGTTAGGAAAAGAAAGGAATGTGGATCTGTGAAACAGTGAGGAAAAGGGGGACAAGGGTTCAACACAGCCAAAGGACACCAATGCAACACTATGAAGCAGGGAATAGATGCAGGGAATTTAGACCAGAAGGGCTAAGCGTGTCGGAAAGGAGGAAGTGAGGTTATGTATGGTATGTTGTGGGTGTGTATGTGTCTATTTTCATACTTGCCCACAACACACACACTGTCCTTGAATTGGTTAGAGTTATGCTTCAGTGAATGCTGATCACTGAAAAACCTGAAATTAATTTTGGGAAAAGTTGAGTAACATCCTGAATTCATCTGAATTTTCTCCCAGAGGACTGGATTTGGGGGAGGCCAAGGATACAAGAACAGGCGAGAGGGCAGGGGCTGCTGGGCATGCTTCTGCTTGGGGAAAGTCTCTTTGTTTCAGGTAGGAAAGCACAGCTGCCCGCCTGCAAACGGGGCCACCAAGTGAAGGTATATCTGGAAGCACAACAGAGTCAACCGTTTTTGACCACAGGCTGAGAGATTAGCGAGGTACCGAAGGGCAACCAGAGGTTCTTGGGAAAGCAGTAGAACCGCTGGAACAGCTGCCAGAAGGAAAACTATTGCCTTTCGGGGCCATTATAACCCCGACGTCCGCCGGGCCCTCTGCGGCGTCTACGGGCCCGACAGCAACCCGGCCCGGAGCCTCTGCCTCTAGGGCGTCCAGTTAGCCCGCCAAGCGGCGGGCGAGCCCGTCCGGGCCTCCTCCCGGAAAGATGGAGCCGGTGGCGCAGACAGGCCGGCCGTGGCGGCTGCCAGGTTTTCCCCCGGGCCGTCCCCGGCGGCTTCCTGCCCGCCCCAATGACAAAGCAGCTCCAGCGGCAGCGCCCGCCAAGATGGAGGGGCGCAGCTGCAGCAGGCCGACGGATCGATAGGTACCTCCCGGGCCGGGCGCCGAGGCGCAGAGAACAGCTGGCGCCGACCGGCTGTTGGCTGGGCGGCCTCTTCCCGAGCCCGGCCTCGCCCCCGCGCCGCCCCCTCCGCCCGCGAACCGCCTGCGTCCCGAGCCCCGTCGAAGGAGGCTCCGGGCCTCCGCAGGAGGCCCGGCGCCCGCCCGAGCCGGCCCTGCGGCTGGCCCTGAGGTCAAGCTCCCTGCGGGAGGAGGGACGGCCAGTCGCGCCCGCGATCGCCCTGCGCCCCGGCTCTCACCTCGCCCGTTAGCTCGGATGAACTGGACGGCCGCGTCCGGGCCCCCCGCTTCGTCGCCGGCGGCGCTGCCGTTGTCGCGGGGCGCGTAGATGTGGTAGCCGACGACCAGGCTGGCGCGGCGCAGCTCCTCGTAGATGCCCTCGATGGTGAAGTAGAAGGGGCGGTCGTCGGTCTTGCGGTCCACGTAGAGCAGCGCGGCGCGCGAGCTCCAGTTGAAGTGCCCGTGCAGGTGGGCCACGAAGGCGCCCAGCTTGGGGGCGGACGGGCCGACGCGCACCATGGTGCTGTAGTGCTCCTGCTTGCGGCTGAAGTCGGCGGCCACGGCGCCGGCGGTGAGCAGCGGCAGGCTCCAGTGCGAGGCGAAGCGGCCCACGGCGGCCGCCGGGTACACGCAGCCCGGCCCCAGCAGCACGTCCGGGTTGTGGTAAAGCTTCAGGTCCACGGCCTTGAGCGGCGCCACCGACTCGGAGCAGACGCCGTTCAGCTCGGACGTGGCGATCACCTTCTCCACCGCCAGCCCGGCGGCCCGCAGCGCCGGCTCCAGCGCTTCCAGGGCCAAGTCCACGGCGGGGCCCACGCGCGGCAGCGCCCACGGGTAGTTGGGGTTGTCCTTGGGCAGCACCATGGCCACCGTCAGGACGGTCGGGGCTGGCGCGCTACCGTTGGCTCCGGCCGCCGGGATGGCGTCGGGAGCGAGAGTCGCCGAGGCGGCCAGCAGCAGCAGCAGCAGCGAAGCCATGGGGGTGGCCGGGGGCGGCTGAAGGAACGCGCGCGCTCGCTCGCTCGCTCGCCCGCTCGGATCGACTCGGCGCCGCCGCCGCCGGATCCCTCTGCGAGGCGGGCTGTCCCGCGCTCCCCCCGAAGAGGCCGCCCCAGCCGCCCACCGTCCCTCCCTCCCTCCCTCCCTCCGGATGCCTTGCCCGCGCCAGGAGGAGAGGTGGGCGGGCAGCGCCCCCTGGCGCCTCCCTTGGCTTCCTCGGGCACCAGCAGCCCGGGTGAGGCGGGCCGTCCGCGGCGCTGTTGCCTTTGTCTGACCGTCCCGGCCGCCCTCGGTTCCGCAGCGCAGAGCCGGACGGTGCCTCCGCGCTTCAGGGAAGGCCCTGGGGCTTCGGGCACGCTAGCGGCGGGCCCGGCAGCGAAGCAACTGCCTGGCCCCCGGCGGATCCTTTCGCCACAGCCCTGCCCCGCGGCTCTTGGGCCGTAGAGAGAGGCTCCCCGGCCAGATTCGGCCCCCCTGCAGGGCGGTCGCCGACCCCGCCGCCCGGGGAAGGAGGGCAGCGAGCGCCCTACCGCAGCGCCGCGACCGGGATCAGAGGCCAGCCGCTGGAGGCCTCGGCGGAACGGAGGAAAACGTGCAAGCAGCTCCCATCCCGCGAGGGAGGAAGGCGGGCTCTCCCGGAGGGTGCCAAGAGGGCCGTGGCGGAAAGTGGTGCCTCTCGTCACCCCCTCCCGGGGGTGGCTCCCCGTCAGAGTCCGGAGGCTGCGTGCCAACTGGAGTCGATCTCGGAGGGAGCTGGGCAACTCCTCCTACCAGACGCCCGTCCTACTGCCAGTTGTCTCCAGCCGTGGGCATGTTGCCTGTTGGCAGGCGTATTTTACCCAGCCGGCCACCGCAAGGCGGCCCAATGGGCAGCTCTGGGCACCTGGAGAAACAGCAGAGGTCGGACCGTCAGGCTGTCCAGGACAGTCCCAGAATGAGGACATCCCCCAGCCAGCTACATTCTTGTTGGAATGTAGGCCCTCTGTGGGAAGGTACCTCAGGCTCAGAATGGCAACTGGCTCACAGGACCAGAGAAAGAGCAGGGGAGAGGAGCACGTTCCTCACTCCAGAGCTGCACCCCCACCCCGCCCAATTAGAGACAGGGGGAGGACTGAAGGGTTCCATCGCTCGAGAGGTCTTGAAGAAAGCTGGCAACCGCTGAGCCCCTGGCAGAGAGGGAGCAGCAGCCACCTTACTTTCTGAGCATTGGCTGCCTGGGCTCCAGGCAGATGGTAGCGGCTGGACTCACCAGAATAAGCAGATTGGGCAAAGGATGGTTGTCGAACCAATCAGCTGGCAGCCATCAGATGTCCAGCCCCAAGTAGGGCTTTGCTGTTGGAGTGCAGAAAGACCTCAGCAGCCTTTTGCATCTCCCACCCTGGACCCGGCTCCTTCCGGTCCTGCACTGCAGGCCTTGGGATCAAAGCATTCCATTTGAGCAAGGTAGCCTTTCCCACGTCCTCTGGGTATGACAAAGAAGGTCTTGGAGACCATCTAGTCCAACCACCTACCCAGCGTAGTAACATCTCCAGGGACAGAGCCTCTCTCGGCTCCTGGGCAGTCTCTTCCACAACTTTCTCTTGAGAGATAGTCCTACTTCCTGCTCCACCTTGCCAGCATTCTTCCCAGAACAGTTTGGATAGAGAAGAAGTGTGAATCATAAGAGTTGGAATGTACCTTAGAGGTCATCTCATTCAATCCTGTAGAGGGCCATTCGGCCTCTCTGAAGAACTCTAAGCAGGATCACAGCCTCAGGTTTCAGGCGCCGATTGCCATATCTAGAGCCCTGGCACAGGCCCTGGCTCCTGCAGAAGGGACTGCCTGTCTCCCATGGTTTCTGCCTGCCTGGGTTGTTAGGTGGGACGCTCCAGGTACCATCCATAAAACGACCACTTCTGGGATCCAGACTCTCCTGCCCTCAAGAGGCCCAAATATTCCCACCCCTCTCTTCTCTAGACAAGCCCTTAAATTCTGTTTTTCTCCCCAAGCTTTGGACTAGGATGGGGAACAGCTGTGGCAGGATCTAGTGGTTGTAGAGAATGCAATTTTCCTCCTGAATTAAGCACTCTCTTTGCTGAGTGATTGTGTTTGTTTCTACTGTTACTCAGAGTCATCTGGAGTCAGGCAGCCTCATAAACATCTTTCATAAATGTTAATAATGAGTTCCTCCTGGTGTCTTCTGCCAACCTAGCAGTTCAAAAGCAGGTAAAAAATGCAAGTAGAAAAATAGGGACCACCTCTGGTGGGAAGGTTTGATGGGAAACGTTCCATGCACCTTTGGTGTTTAGTCCTGCCGGCCACATGACCACAGAGACATATTCAGACAGCGCTGGCTCTTCGGCTTTGAAACAGAGATGAGCACTGCCCCCTAGAGTCAGGAACAACTAGCATATATGTGCAAGGGGAATCTTTACCTTTACCTTATCTGGTGTCTAGCCTGAACCTCCTTCCTTGGGTTGGAACTTAATGGGCCTGGGCCTGGGCCTGCTCTCTGGGCCAAGAGAGAATCATCTCAACTGCAGGCCGACCATATCCAGGTCCTTGAACTGTTCCTCATTTGGCTAGCTTCTCCTTCTGAACTCACCCCAATTTCTCTCCTTCCTTTTAGACTTGTGACAGCCAGAGCTCAGCAGATAGTCCAACATTCCGAGGAGAACTTCTCTGTTGAAAGCAGACACACCCCAGGGCTGTCTACTGATCTTGTATTACTAATCTAGTAATATTTTATCATATTTTATTTATATCTCAAATTACCGTATTTTATTTCAATTCCATTTTAAATTGCATTTATCAAATTTTAGTAATAATTTGTTTCTGGAACTTTCCACTTTGATATGGCCCAAGGGCTAATCAATCAATCAATCAATAAAGATCTTAAAGATCTTATATATATTTCCTATTTCTTAATTGCCCATTTCCCTCAGTTATATATATTATGTTCTATTATAGCAAACTCAAAAAACAAACCCCCGAAAAAGAGAAAACACAAACAATTTTAGATGAGATAAAAATGAAAGAAAAAGACATCCCTAGTAAAGATAATTATTTCACAACAAATTATTTCACTACAGTAGCAATTGTCCAAGTTAACATGAAGGGAAATATAAAATGTAAATATGAACTATGGGAAACAAAATAATCTTGGATTTGCAAATAAGCCAGGGAAATGGTTGGCATATAAACTGAAGAAAGAAAACAGAAAAATATTGTTACAATTACAAGATGAAAATATAATAACAGATAATTTATGTAAATAATATTTTATCAATATTACTGTAAATGATACAAAAGAGAAGTTTCTTTGGCAAAGGTTGATGAAGAGTTAAAGAAACAAAATTTATCATAGAATTATATAGGTGGCATAAAAAGAAACAATACAAAACAGAATCAGTTAATGAACTTTCCCTAAATAACTTAAGTTTGTGAAGCTGTAAAAAAGATCAAAAAAGCCTGAGCAGATGGTTTATCATCCTCTTATTATAAATGACATTTTCTACTGTGGAATCCAAAGGCAGGACCCGAAGCCAGCAGCCAAGGCTCCCTGCGATGCTTGCTAAAGGCCTTCCCTACTGAAAGGGGGGCTCTTCCAGAGGACTCCTCCCCATCCCTGGCATCATTTTCTCCTGTATAAATCCAGGTGCCCCTCTTTCTCCGCAGGGAGTGTCTAATAAAGACTGCAGGGAGCCTCCATTATTTGCTTCTTGCCATGGGCCTCCACTCGCTCCCTTCCCTTCTGTTATCTACAAAGAACAATCCTTTTAGCTAGGAGAAATATTTGCACCTCGAGTTTCAGAGGTTCCAAGGGGAATGTCCTGATTAAAAATGCACAATGGGCTGCTGTGAGTTAGATGTTGCAAGGCCACATTCCTTACCTCTCCATTTATCTGAAACTGCTCCATTCCTCCCCTGCCCTTTTGACTTCTCAGAAGGCAAAACGGGTGTCTGAGAGGACAGGATTTAGTATTTTATTCTTCTGGAAACAATTACTGAGAACAACTATTAGCCATTGGCCAAAGTCATGGCAAAGTCATAGGATAATGTTGGCCAGAAGAGTGAGGCCTACTTAAGCCAAGTTTCATAAGCAATCTTTCCAGGTAACCAAAAGATAAGCCAAGTCTATAGGTACTGGTCTGCTGAAGATGTTACTTAGCCTGGTAACGGAATATTCGGAAACCAACCCATAACCTCCCCTCTCTCGTTCCCTAACTCACTGTGCCAGACCCCTTAACTCAGTGGTGAAATCCAAATTTTTCTTTCAGAATAGAAAGTATATTCTCTATTTTTCCCATTTCTATCTCTCCATGCATCTTTTAAGTTTATTTTCTCTGTCATCTTAAAGAAAGATTTCAGTAGTATCTTTCTACTGTGTCTTACTATTTTATGTGTTTTATAGTCCACATTTCATCCACTATTCCATTAAAATCACCCATCATAATATATTGTCATATTCCAGTTTAATTATTTTCATATGCAGTTTTCTATAAAAGTCATTGTGATTGGTATTTGGAGCATATATTGCTACTAAAAGAATTTTCATATTATCAATTATCTCCACCATCAGAATTCTACCTTCTGCGTCTGCATATATTTGCTCAGCTGGTATTGCATTTCTAATATATAAAACCACTCCTCTCTTTTTACATTGTGGTAATGATAAGAAGGTTTTCCCAAGTTTTGGTTGTATCAATAATTGTTCCTATTGCTTTTTAATATGTACTTCTTGTAGACAGATTATATCAAATTTTAATTTCTCTAATTTGTAAAAAAAACCCCTTCTTTTGATAATTGAGTTAAGTCCATTTATATTTATTGAAATTAATTTTCTTTCTTCTATATTCATACTTCATATGTAGGTTTTGTTGCTCTAGTTGATCTTACTTCATGTTGTTCCTTGTATTCCACAATCCCTCCCACTGCACCTTCAGCTGCTTCAATCATTGCCAACTCCTCTTCTCGAAATTCTACTGGCACTACTATTCTTTGAGTTTCCGTTTCCATTTCCACTTCCCTCTCTTTAAAAAATTCTTCGTAGAATGCTATTGCTTTGTCAATTGTATCCAATCCATATTAAGACTAACCCTTCTGGTACCAACCATCTGTAATTTACACCTTTTTGAAGTAATATTTTAGTCAGAAATTGATATTCTCTTTTCATCTCTCTCACTTTTCTTGGTATTTGTTTCAAAACCACCACTTCTTTCTCTTTATATTTCAAAGTTTTTTCTCTGACAACCTGAAGTATTTGTGCTTTAATCGATTTCTTGGTAAATCTTATATGTACTTCTCATGGCAACTTGTTATGCATTGCATATCTAATATACACTCGATATATCTCATCCACACCATCCATCATCTTCTCCTTAGTGATTTCTAATGCTTCCGCCGCATTTCTGTCATAATTTATAACAAGTTCTCTCCCTTTTCTTGTTCCACATTTTGAAATCTAAGATAAAATTCTGATCGATCCATTTCCCATCCAATTAGTCCACTCCTATCTCATTCAACTTCTCGCAATCTATTATCTATATTTTTGATTTTTTCCTCATCCTTTTTCTCAAACTTTTGCAGTCTCTTTTCATATTTCAACATCACTTGCTAAATGTTTACCATTTTTTCATCTGTCTTAAGTAATTTAGATTTAGATTTAGATTTTATTGGATTTATATACCGCCCTACTCCCGAAGGACTCAGGGCGGTGTACAGCCAACGATAAAAATACATAAATATGAAATTTAAAACCCAACTAAAAACAGATTAAATAAATTCGGCCCAGACAGAATTAAAAAACCCCAAATAATTTAAAACAGATTAAAATTTAACGCTAAAAACAGAGAGAGGTTAGGCCAGGCCCGCATGGCGAAATAGAAAGGTCTTAAGAGTGCGGCGGAAGGTGCGCAGATCCGGGATCCTCCGTATCTCCGGGAGGAGCTCGTTCCAGATAGTAGGTGCCCCCACAGAGAAAGCTCTCCCCCTGGGGGCTGCCAGCCAACATTGTTTTGCTGACGGCACCCGGAGGAGCCCCTCTCTATGAGAGCGTACTGGCCGGTGGGAGGCTATTGGTGGTAGTAGGCGGTCCTGCAAGTACCCAGGTCCTAAGCCATGGAGCGCTTTAAAGGTGGTAACCAAAACCTTGAAGCGCACCCGGAAGACCACCGGGAGCCAGTGCAGCTGGGCAGTGCAGTGTCACATGGGAACGCCATGTTGCTCCCATCACCACCCGCGCGGCCGCACTCTGCGCCAGTTGGAGCCTCCGGGTGCTCCTCAAGGAGAGCCCCATGTAGAGAGCATTACAGTAGTCTAGACGGGAAGTGACAAGGGTGTGAGTGACCGTGAGCAAGGAGTCCCGATCCAGAAAGGGATGCAACTGGTGGATCAGGCGAACCTGATAGAAAATCCTCCCAGCCACGGCCGTCAGGTGCCCTTCCAAGGACAGCCGTGAGTCCAGGAGGACGCCCAAGTTACGAACCCTCTCCGTGGGGGGCAGTGATTCGCCCCCAATAGTCAGTGATGGCACCAACTGACTATATCGGGACATTGGAAACCACAGCCACTTGGTCTTGGATGGGTTGAGCCTGAGCCTGTTCCTTCCCATCCAGATCCGCACGGCCTCCAGGCACCGGGACATCACTTCAAGGGCATCGTTGGGGTGGTCTGGGGTGGAGATGTACAGCTGAGTGTCATCAGCGTACTGGTGGTACTTCACCCCAAAACCATGGATGATCTCACCCAGCGGCTTCACATAAATGTTGAACAGGAGGGGCGAGAGGACTGATCCTTGTGGCACCCCACATATAAGGGGCCTCGGGGTCGACCTCTGCCCCCCTGTCAACACAGACTGCGACCGGTCGGAGAGATAGGAGGAGAACCGCCGCAACACAGTGCCTCCCACCCCCATCTCTACCAACCGGTGCAGCATGATACCATGGTCGATGGTATCAAAAGCCGCTGAGAGGTCTAACAGGACCAGGACAGAGGAGCACCCCCTGTCCCGAGCCCTCCAGAGATCATCAACCAACGCGACCAATGCCGTTTCCGTGCTGAACCCGGGCCTGAAACCCGACTGGAACGGATCTAGATACGTCGCTTCATCCAGGTGCCGGGGAAACTGTTTCGCAACCACGCTCTCAACAACCTTCACCACAAAGCGAAGGTTGGAGACTGGACGATAATTTACCAACATTGCCGGGTCCAGGGAAGGCCTCTTGAGGAGAGGCCTCACTACTGCCTTTTTCAAGGCGGCAGGGAAGACACCCTCCCCCAATGAAGCCTTTATAATCCCCTGGAGCCAGCCTCGTGTCACTTCCCGGGAAGCCAGCACTAACCAGGAAGGACACGGGTCCAATAAACACGTGGTTGCATTCAGTCCACCCAGTATCCTGTCCACAATTGTTGTTCCATCCTTTGGACTGTTTGGAGAATCAACTGTATCGACATATCTTTCTCTTTTTCTTTCTCTTTCTCCTGCTGAAGCATCATCTGGATTGTTCGCTGTCCTCCAGATGGTGATGAGGAGGGCGTAGTAGAAGATCCCACTGTCATTACTTTTCTGCTCATTCTGTCTAGTAGTCAGCAAAGACCAAAGCCAAGCCAAAAAAGTAAAAAAAAAAAAAAATTAAAAAGAAGGAAAAAAAAAGGGGAGGGGGAGATGAAACCGCTCTTCAGGTTCTTCAAAACCCTAATCCATTAACGAGCAAAAAGTGGGGGGAAATAAGAACAAAAAAAGAAAAGCTAACCAAAACTAAAAAGAGAAAAGTAAAAATAAAAATTAATAATCAATAATCTTCAGGCTCTTGAGCCCCTTAATCCAACTCAGTTATATAGAAATAACAAAAAAAGAAAATCCATCAAACACATTTATGCAAGGAAAGCTTGCAGAGCCAAGCCAAGAAAAGATAATAAAAGCCAAAAGAAGTTCCAATTTCTTCAGCAATGTTTCTCGACTCCTACTTGTAGTAAATCTACAAGGAACACCTGGGTAAACAATGCAGATTGTTCCAACTTCCTTAGATATTCTCAAAACAATCTTATCAACCAACAGGTTCAGAGTCCTTGAGTTATAACAATGTATTTCTCAGCTTGCTACTTGTATAAACATAAGTAACAAAGTTTCTTTTCCAGCAGATGGCAGTATTATACACTCTCCTGTCTTTCCTGCAGTTTATAATCCAAATCTTTTTTGTCTGTAAAATAGTAAAATATAAAGTTTAAACGATCTTCAAGAAAGGGGGGGGGGGAGGAAAAGCTTCAATCTCAAAGAAAAATTATTTTAAAAAGAAAAGGCACAAAGCGTTACCAATATTAGCCTCTTAATTTATCATTCTTTTTCAGTCCAGTCCCAGTCAATAATAAAACAAAACTTTAAAGTCCACCAAATTAAATGTTTTGGGTAGGGAAAAAAATTCTCAATTAAATTTGCCACTTAATTTCTTTTAATCTCCAATTCTCTTGTCATTTCACATCAAGGTATTCTTTACATTGATTTAAATTAAAGCTCTCTCACCACATCGGCTCACTGTCCTTCTATTTCTCTTCCGGAGCTGTCCCTACTTCAGCAGCCACGATGGCTGCCAGCCCGCTGTGAGAAAAAGGGCTTCTCCTGGATCAACCAGGGACTTTGCGGTGTCCCTGGGATCGTTAGGATGTGTCCTCCGCTACCACAGTCAAAACAAGACTGTGAGGTCCAAAAAGGACCGTCCAGCAGCGGGGCTTTCGACGGCGATCCTGGAGCCCCAGAATCTTCTGACCGCCAAGCTCCTCCCCCCACCCTTGGTCTAGGTTAGACATGATATGGACAACCATGGAATTGACTTTGAATATAGAGCAAGTAGAAATAGAAACAAAGATATGGGCAAACCACAATCCTGTGATAGTTACTTGGAAAGGATGAAAAAAAAAAATCCAGATGGACTCTAAATAATACAATATTAAAAGAGAAAGACTGTATAAAAAATGGAGAGAGAGAGATGGCTTTTTTTTTCAAGGAGAATAAGAAAGAAGACACATCGGCACAAAATCTTTGGGACACGATGAAGGTCTATGCTAGAGGCTTAATAATGGACTATACAAGGAAGAGAAATTTGAAGAAAAAACACATAAAATATTGGAAGGTGACTATAAGAGATTTGAAAAGGAACTCCAGAATAGTCCACATAAGAAAGATGTAAAAGTGAAAATGGATACAATAAAGCATAAAATGGACTTGCTGGAGAAAGAAGAATTAGCTCAAAAAATTAGAAGCACTAAACAGAACTATTTTGAAAAAGCGAATAAACCAGAAAGATGGTTAGCATTTAAGTTGAAAAAAGAAAGAGAATCAAGAAAAATTACACAATTAATTGATGATCAAGGGCAAAGCAAATTTGGAAATAAGGAGAACGGAAAAATAATACAGGAATATTATAGACAACTTTATAAGAGAGAGAAGATAGAGGAGGAAAATATGGCAAGATGCTTACAAAAAGCAAATTTACCTTGGATTCCCAAAGATATTGAGGAAATGTTAGAGGGAAATATAACAATGATGGAGTTAACAGAAGCAATTAAGAAACAAAAGAATGGAAAGGGACCAGGGCCAGATGGCTTATCTGCAGAATACGATAGGATACTACAAGAATCCTTAAGTCTCCCATTACTGGAAGTCATGAATGAAGTGATGACAAAGAAGAAAGTACCCAAGTCATGGTCTGAGGCATACATCCCATTGATTCATAAAGAAGATACAGACCCACAACAAATCAAAAACTATAGGCCTATATCCCTACTAAATTCAGACTATAAAATCTTTGCTTCAACATTGGCAGAAAGACTTAAGAGATATTTAAATAACTTCATACACACAGATCAAAATGGATTTCTTCCAAAAAGACAGATTAGAGACAATATTAGAATAATTCTGCATACTTTAGAATACTATGAAGCGCATCTTGAAAAGCAGATGGCTTTGATATTTTTAGATGCACAAAAAGCCTTTGATTGGCGAATTATGGTAAATTGGCAATTTATGACACTCCAAATGGAACAGATGTGCTTTGGTAGAAAATTTATTCAGGCAATAGAAGTTATATCTTATAAGCAATCGGCAAAAGTAATGATAAATGGAGAATTGACTGATTCTATTGAGATAGAAAAAGGTACTAGACAAGGATGTCCACTGTCCCCAGTATTGTTTATATTGACATTAGAAATTTTAAATAGTAATATTAGAGAAGAAAAAGACATAAAAGGTATGAAAATTTGAAAAGAAGAATACAAATTGCAAGCATTTGAAGATGACTTGGTTTTTATTATTGAAGAACCACTAATATCAATAAATAAACTGATAGAGAACATTGGAGAGTTTGGGAACATAGCTGGTTCGAAAATTAATAAAGACAAAATGAAGATTTTTGACTAAAAATATGTTGATAAAGCAAAAAGAAGAACTGACAGAGATATCAAAGATGCAGGTTTCAAATAAGGTAAAATATTTGGGGATATATCTGACAGCAAGATGTAGTACACTTAAAGAAAATAATTACAATAAGCTTAAGCAACAGATAGGGGCAGACTTGGTGAAATGGGGAAATTTGCAGCTTTCTCTGATTGGTAGGATATCAACTATTAAGATGAATATTGCCTAGAATTCTGTATTTATTCCAGACAATTCCAATTAGATTGGGGAAATATTTTTTTTTAATTTGATTTATATGCCGCCCTTCTCCGAAGACTCACGGCGGCTTACAATGCATTAAGCAATAGCCTTCATACTTTTGTATATTTATACAAAGTCAGTTTATTGCCCCCACAAACTGGGTCCTCAATTTACCTACCTTAGAAAGGATGGAAGGCTGAGTCAACCTTGAGCCTGGTGAGATTCGAACTTACAGTAATTGCAGACAGCTGGGTTTTAATTACAATGCTTAGTCTGCAGAGCTATCCAGGCTCTATCCGGAATTGTTTGAAGATTTGAATAAAATGGCGCTGAAATATATTTGGCAGGGAAAGAAGGCGAGGATAAAATTAAAGTTGTTACAAGATGCTAGAATGAGGGGAGGTTTTGGTTTACCTAATTGGGAACTTTACTATCAAGCAACAAGCCTGATGTGGATTAAAGAATGGATAACTTTAACAAATATTAGATTATTGAATTTAGAAGGACATGATCTGTTGATGGGGGTGGCCTGCTTTCTTATGGTATAAAGGAACAAAAATACAGGGGTATTTTATTTTATTTTTTTTAAGTTTTATTTTTAAATAAAAAAACAACAACATAAAAATATCCTTCCAAACAATTAGACAGCATCTCAATCGGTTAGAATCATTTTGTGCTCTCAATAATTTTCAAAATCTCATCATATGACAAATATTCTTTCCTCAAACAGAAGATAGTTAAACATTTCATCGAAATTTTATTTCATATATACTATCTCATCTCCATGTTTTATTGTCTAACCATTGATAAAGTATCTCCCACATCAAATAATATTGTTTATCTTCCTGTTCTCTTATTTCAAATGTCAATCTACTCATTTCATCACAGTCCAGCATTTTCTTAATGATTTCTTCATCAGTAATTATCTTCTCTCCTTTCCAATTTTTTGCAAATACAATTCTAGCCACTGTTAAAATGTTCACAATTAAATATTGCAGTTCTTTGTTAAATGTCTCTGGTAAGATCCCTAATAAAAATATCTCTGGTTTAAAGTCAATAAGTCCTCTTTGTCATTTTTTCCCAACCATGTGTGTATTTTAGTCCAAAATCTCCTTGCTTCCATGCATGTCCACCACATATGGTAATAAGATCCTGGAGTCTGATGACACTTCCAACATTTCTCCGATTTGTTCTTGAACATTCTGGCTATCCTCGTCGGGAGTAAATGCCACCTGTAAAACATCTTATACAAATTCTTTTTATAGGCTGTAGACATTGTCATTTTATAATTCACCCATTAAAATCTATGTTAAGCCAGCCCGGCTTGCTGGAATAGAAAAGTCTTTAATGCCTTGCGGAAAGTGCGGAGGTCTGGGATTAATCAAATCCCCGGGAGTAACTCGTTCCAGAGGGCGGGGGCCCACAGAGAAGGCTCTCCCCCTGGGGACAGCTCCCCTGTCCCCCTGGGGGTCACCAATGTCTACAGTATACTGTAGACACTGTCATTTTAAAATACCTCTTCTAAAAATACAGGGGTATTTTAGAAGGCATCAGATACGGGAAGCTTTATTATTGAATTGGGAGAAGATTAAAAAACAACATTATTTGAAGATTCCAGTCTGGGTATCTACAATTGAAGCATTTTCATATTCAGTAGTATTCAAAAGGGAACAAATTGTTAGATATAGCGAATTAACGGATGAAAAGGGTGAACTTAAATTGAAGCAAGAATTAGAAGAACAGGGCTGTAAAATGGATTGGATTTCATATTTGCAAATACGTTCTAGATATGAAGATCTTAAACAAGGTTTGTAGAGTGTTTTGACTAACCTAGATAAGATTTTAATGGGTTCCGATGACTATGTTAATTAAAAAATTATATGGATATTTGCTAGAGGTAAAATTGGAAGAACAAGTTAAAGAATCAATGATAGCATGGGGGAAAAATTTTGATCATGGTATTGATTTAGAAAAATGGAAAAAATTGTGGTTGCAAAATTATAAAATGACAATGTCTACAGCATACTGTAGTCATTGGTGACTCCCAGGGGGACAGGGGAGCTGTCCCCAGGGGGAGAGCCTTCTCTGTGGGCCCCCGCCCTCTGGAACGAGTTACCCCCGGGGATTCGATTAATCCCAGACCTCCGCACTTTCCACAATGCATTAAAGACTTTTCTATTCCAGCAAGACGGGCTGGCTTAACATAGATTTTAATGGGTGAATTTTATGAGGGGTTTTAAATTTGGGAAAGCCAAAATTTGATTTAATTATGTTTTAGATTATTTTTAACTTTTATATTGCTTGTATTTTAATGTTTGGCTGTTCACTGCCCTGAATCCGTCAGGAGAAGAGCGGTATACAAATTTAATAAACTATAACTGTAACTATACAAGGAGAATTTGTATAAGATGTTTTACAGGTGACACCTACCCCCAAGGAGGATAGCCAGAATGTTTAAGAATAAATCGGAGAAATGTTGGAAGTGTCATCAGACTCTGGGATCATACTACCATATGTGGTGGACATGTGTAGAAGCTAAAAGATATTGGACTAAGATACACACGTGGTTGGAAAAATGATAAAGAAACACATTGACTTTAAACCAGAGATATTTTTATTAGGGATCTTACCAGAAACATACAATAGAGAATTCCATATTTAATTGTGAATGTCTTAACAGCGGCTAGAATTGTATTTGCTAAAATTTGGAAAGGAGAGAAGTTACCTACAGATGATGAGGTTATTAAGAAAATTATGGAATGTGCTGAAATGAGTAAATTGACATTTGAAATTAGAGAACAGGAAGATAAACAATATTATTTGATATGGGATTTATTTTATCAATGGATAGATAATAAAACATGGAGATGAAATATGAAGTTGATGTAAAGATAAAATATGTGAAATTCTTTCTCATGAGAAATAAGCTTTTGTTACAAATTGGTACTCTGAAGATGGGATTAAGCACAAAAGAATGTTAACCGATCGAAACGCTGTAATTGTCTGGAATGATGATGGTTTTATATTTTGTTTTTGTTTTTAAAATTAAAAAAAATTCAAAAAGAATCCAAATTTTTTTTACTACCAGTTCTGTGGGTGTGGCATGGTGTGGATTGGTGGGTATGGCAGGGGAAGGATACTACAAAATTTCCATTCCCACCCCACTCTGGGGCCAGCCAGAGGTGGTATTTGCTGGTTCTCCGAACTACTCAAAATTTCCACTACCAGAACTTGTCAGAACCTGCTGGATTTCACCCCTGCCTTAACTCTTCTCCTCCCCCAACTCTCTGTCAGGGAAGGATTGTGGGATTCGGAGGTGGCGGAGCTGGGGTTAGATTCTGAGCACCAGAGAAGAATTCCAGAGAGAGGGAGGAAGTAAATCACAGCCGACCAGAAGGGGTTGCTGAGAGGAAGTGGGGGGCATTTCTGTGCAGCCCTCAGCCCTGCCCTCTGCCAGAAGCCTCGCAGAGAAATGGAGAAGATGGAAGGGCCACCTCAGCCGTAAAGGGCCATTGCAGGAAGAGAGCGAGAGTCCTCAGCAGTGTTGATGTTTCTTGGCTCTGGCCTGCAGTGGGAGAAGACCCCTGGGCCAGTAGTGAGTTTTAAATCCCGGTGCTACCGGTTTGCTATTGGCTATTGCTTTGTGAGCACGTGGCACTTCTGTGCATGCAGAGTGTTTTTGATGACGTCTGGGCAGGTGGGTGAAGCCTCCCGCCACCACCACTACCGGTTCGCCCAAACTGGGGTGAACCAGGAGTAACTGGGCCCAGGGCACCACTGCCCTGGGCTCACCTGACATGCAGCCACCCCAAGGAGAGGAGGGGCTCCCCAAATTTGGAAAGGTCCCCAGCTGCACTGAAAAGGTTGCCTATGAATGGCATCCCATCCAGATGCTGAGAGAACAGATTGACAACAGGAGATAATTGAGCACAAAGGAGATATTGGGGGAGGAGCTGTTGAGGGTGGGGTCGGGTGGTGCTCAGGCGCAGCAGCCCCAGATGCAGCATGTGATTGGGACCCTTTTCAGTCAGGGTTACGGAGAAAGTCTTGGCTGCCCTCGTGGATGATTGCCTCACCTTGATGATGGAGGTAAGGCAATCTCACAGTGGCTTTCACACTTAGGCTGGACTCCTTATTTAAGGTACTTGGCAGGACCCACAGTAATAGGATCTTAGAAGCTTGATTCTACCTCTCCTTCTCCGTTCCTTATTCTCTTCTGGAGCAGGGGAATCTCTGAGATGTTTGCTCGTGCCTTCCTGGTTTTTTGGGCTTCCCTCCCTATTGCTTAGAGGTCGTGATCTCCTCTCTCTTTATCCAGGCCTTCTTCACCTGCACTCTCTACTACAGCATCACTCTGTACCGGCTCCCCAGTAGATGAAAGGAAACTGCACTCCCTCCATTCACACTGGCTTCCACGTCCCCCTTTTTCCCTTCTTTGCCCAACCCCGCCAAGCCCACCTCCCATCATCCCCACCTCAGAGGCTTGTGGCGAGATGCCAGCAAGACATGACTCCACAGCGTTACTTCCATTTATTTAGTGACTGTTCAATTAAATACACAAGAAAAGTCACACTTATACTAAAATTTCTTTCCTAAAAAGATAACATGAAGTAATTGAGTCTACAGAGTAATTTAAGGGCTGTAAGAAAAGCCAAACTCTTCACTGATCAAAATACGATTTGGTTAGAAGATGTGAAGGGCTCGGCCATGTCCTTGGAGAAACACAAAGGGCACAACACAAGGCAGAGCAGAGTTCAAACCTTAAACCCAGGGCCCTTCCGGCGCTACTAAATGGTGCACAGCCCACACTGCAATCTTTTCAGATGGGGGAGGGGATGGAGAGGCATGACAAATGATCGCTGAAAGGGAGCCGAGTGGGGAAAGGTCCGGGCGGGGCAGTGGCCTGACTGAACTGCTTTCCCTTGAGACCCCACAATGAACCAAGCAGACCCCCCCCCACTCCCAAATGCCAAAGCATCATCCAAGTTAGCAGCAACTGAACCCCACAAAGACCTGGTGGGGCTTGTCTACCACCCAAAGCCTCCAAGGGAAAAGCCAGCTGCTTCAGAATGGGGCCCACTGCAGCTCCACTAGAGTCCTGCCCACCAGAACTACGGGACCTGCCCTCGTGCTCCCTCCAGGAGGGGCCGCTGGGATCAGGGTGTGGGGAGCCTTTGCTCCTCTGGTCTCCGCCCAAGGAAGGGGTCCAATTGGAGAAACCTCTTCCCAGGTTGCCAGGAATGAAATGGAACCCATTAATCCCAAAAGCCAGTCATGCCCCCCTCCTGGGACCCTGCCCCACAGCGGCTCCTCTACAAGGCAAAGCCCAGTGTCGAGTCCAGCAGGCTCGACACTATGGGGATGGGAAGGAGGAACGAGGAGCGGGGGTGACACTAGCAACTACAAGACCGCATCAAGAAACGCAGCAATGCATACAAATGGTGAAGAGAGCACTGGGTGTAAGCGGCACGGGCGTAGGTGATGGGGCGTCGGGATAGGATTACTCTAATGTAAAGCTGTGAGTCGATTCAGGATGAGGGCGCGGGGCAGAGAAGAAGCCTTGCTACAGCTGACGGACGGTTGATCAGGGAAGGGCTGGGTGGAGCAGGGGGTTAAAGAGTGTTACAAGGCAGATGCTTGTAACGCCAACTTTGAAACTGTTTTATGGCTCAGCGCTATTTTGGAACTGACAAAGCATTAAACCAGCATTCGACTCCTTTTTGATGTGTCCGGCTGTGTTCTCTTGCTGTCTCGTGCCATGCGGGATAAGGAGTTTAGACCCAGATTTTGGGGGGGGGGGGGAAGGAGAAAGGGAGAGAGATGTGGTCAAGAAATCCAAATCAAGGCAAATCCTCACCTAACTCCGTGCACCACAAATGCAGCCAAGGAGCTCACTGCCCAAGTGTTTGCACAGCGCCCTCGGGCACCAGAGAGAAGAGCTCAGGCATGGGGGTGGGGGGGTAACATTTCACCTGGATTTCCACAAGGGAAGAAACTAAAGCTTTTTCCTAGGGGCAACAACTTGGCCAGACAGGTGCCACAAGAGTCACAGGTTCAGTGTGTGTTTGCGGGAGGCTTAAGAACCAGCAGGAGCCTTCAGCTGCGCTACTGCTCCACTCTCCCAGTTGCCAGGTGGGTGGCAGGAGAGGGCAGCGGCCAGGGACTGTCCTGGGCTCCTGCTCTGGGAGTGGGCCTTCCAGGTGGAAGGGCAGGGCTCCTCCTCCAGGCAGGCCTGCAAAGAGGGTGGGCCTCCTGCCTGCTCCCCTGTATCCTGGGGCACTGCCATGGGCACACAAAGGGGCCAGGAGTTGATGAACTGTTTATTGACAGACACAAAACAGACTGCTGGGTGGGGTGGTAGAGCAGAAAAGAGCCCCCTCCCTTTTCAGCCTTAGAGCTGTTTCGTAAGGCAAAAGGGCAGGGCAGGGCAGGGCGAGGGCTTCACTGGGTCTGCATGGGGAGGGAAAACACCCCAGCCAGGACAGGGCAGGTCTTGCGGGCCATGGCCTGCCAACAGCCTGGTCCTCCGGAGGTGGAAGAGTCCCTGGGCTTCAGGAAGTGTCAGCAGGAGGCTTCCAGGGCCCCCAGCTCCTCTCCTGCAAGCGCTTCTGTTCAGATGGAGAGAGCGCTGCAGCTGGGCAGCTGGGAGACGGAGGTGGCCAGCAGGGGACTGGTTGGCAGCACCTTGATGGGCAAATCCCAGCTGAAAGTGTCCACATCCATCTGCTCCACTCCTGTCCAGCTGGCAGCTTCTGACTTGTCCTTGGGAGCCACGGGCGCCTCAGCCATGTCCCGCAGAGTGACAAACTCAAAGTGGAGCCTCCACTGGAGGGACACTGTGGAAGGCAGGAAGGCATTCAGGGCAAGGGGAGACAGGCAAGTCTGCTCACAGCCCCCCTGCCCCCCACCCCCGTTGCCCCAGCTCGAGCAGCCGTAGGGAAAAGGAGGCCCCTGGGAGGGCTCCCCAAGACCAGGGCTGCTTTGGGAGCTCCAACCCTGAAGGCTCACCAACGTTGGTGCTGAATCCCGGGGCTGAGCTGAGTGGGATGGGCAGGCTGAAGCTGGTCCGAGCTGTGTGCAGGCAGGACTCCTGGTGCCGGGCGTGGGTGCTGTAGGAGGCAGCCTGGCCCCTGTGGCGCTGGAAGGCCTCCTGGACCCGCTCCTCTGTCTGCAAGCTCACCAGGTACTGGCAGGGACAGCAGCCTGTCAGCAAAGGTGCCTCCTCCCATCTACGCAGCCCACCAGGAAGCCCCTGCTCCCCTCACCTGCAGGCACGGCGTGTCCCCCTCAGAGAAGCTGAAAGTCCCCACCACATCCTCCCCAATCTTGTAGACGGTCTTGAAGATGCAGAAGGTGGCCACTCGGCCCTGGGCACTGCTGATATTGAACAAATCTGAGGACGGAGAGAGCTGCCCTAAGATTTGGAGGGGGGAAGAGACCCTGTGCCCCCAAATGATTCAGCAGGTGCAGAGCCCCGTAGGGAGCTGCCTCCCGAGGCTGACGGAGGCCCCCAGGATGGATGGTTGGAAGTGGGGTCAAGGCTATGATAGATGAGGCCTGCTGTGCTCAGCCTCGCATCAGCTGCCGGGGTCAGAAAGGGGCTGCCGGACTCTTGGAGGCCTTCTTCCAAAGAAACCACTGGGCACGATGGGAGCGGGGAGGAAGCGGAGGGGTCCACAAGTGCCGAGGCCATGATGGGTTTGGTGGGGGCTTCAAGGGACAATTGTCCGGAGGGATGGGGGACTCACGTAAACTTCGCCGTGAAGTTGCAACAGTCAGGAGCTCTGTGGCCAGGTCCGCCAGGCGGGAGGAGTTCTTCACACCGCCCTCTTCCTCCTCTAAGAAGGGGTTGGAGGGGGCCACAGCCTCATCCTGGGGAAATGGGTAGTCTCTGAGCCCTGGGGAGATGGGGAAACAAAGTCAGAGGCCTGGTAGGCTGGAGTCCCGGGCAGGCGGAGGCTAAGGGGGACTTACCCTGCAGCACCATCACTCGGAAGGGGACACGGAGCAGCTTGATGGCCGAATTCACCCGCTGGCAGCCGATGGTCAGCTTGTAGACGTACTTCACCGTCTGGCCACGGAAGGAGGGTGGGCCATCTACCGGCAGTGTCTCGCAGTAGGAGTCTGGGGGCAGAGAGGGGGGGCGCTGAGCCAGGCCAGCCAAGAAGGGGGCAGGAGCTCTGGGGCAAGAAGGGAAACCGATTTCCTCCAGGTGGGTAGGGCATGGTGGGTCCCTGCAGCTACGGTTTGACCACCCACCCACCTCACCCTTCTGTGCAAGCCACAGGGAAGGGAGGGCAGCGCTCACAGCTCTTGGACTCGCCGGGATCCAGCCTCAAGTCACAGAAGAGGATCTTTGGGGGTGTCGACAGGATGCACTGACCCCGCTCCCCTGCAAGGCAACGCATGTCATTAGCCCACAGCAAGCCCTTCCCCTTCCTTTTTTTTTTTAAATGTAACTTTTATTAAGAAGTTTGGTTATAATAGTGAAATCTAATGCAAACTAGACTTAAAAGGAGAAAAAAATATAAGGAAAAAAAATAAGGATAAAGAGAAAAAAACAATGAAATGGCTTCCAACCTTCATCACAAGCACAAACGAATTTAGCCACCCCTCTCTCCCCCTGAAGGCCACAAACATTGAGCTCTGCACCCCAGAGCCTTCCCTTGCAATCTACATAACCCTCCTTCTTGGGTCCTGGGGCAGCTACAAGCCTACGAAGGATTATCAGAAGTAACAACGTACAAGTATCCTCAACATATGAGCGCAAATCGGACTGTGATCTCCGTCGCTGAACACAGCAGTTATTAGCCAAGATGCCATGTGGCCACTTGCTCAACCGCAATCCTAGCTCTTCCAGTTGTGGTTATGCAAGAATCGTGGCCCATTAAGAGGGCGGAATCCCAGGTAAGGATTGTTGGGTTGTCTCGGGGAGGTGGGGAGGCCTGGCACAGGCTGTGTGCACAACCCGGGGTGGGAGGGAGGGGCTGCAATGCAAAGCCATAGCTGCCCCTGGGAGACTCAGTCCTCACCCTGCCTAGCAGCATGTATGACCTGTAGCTGCTCCCACCTACCTACCTACCTACCTTCCTATGCCCTTTGGGCTGCCCTGTGGACTGGCATCGGTGGCAGAGCTGCGGGAGGGAGGGGAGCGTCGAAGTAGAGGCCGGACATCTTGCCGCTCCCAGCCCCAGGCTTTGCCTTCAGCCCCCCCAGTCCTGCCCCCAAGAAATGCCACCTCAAGACCCACAGCCTGCAGACCAGCCCCCACCAGCTGTGCTCCACAGCCTCGACTGTCCGCTGCTCTTCCCCTGCTGGGCTTCTCCTGCTCAGGTGCGCCTGGCCTGGCCGAGTGAGGCTTTCCTCCCAAGGTCGCCTCAGGACGTTCTTTATGTGGGATCCGGTTCTTCCGATCTTTGGGAAGCTCCATCGCCTGATCTGGAGGGTGCAGGGAGATCAGGCCTTCCCACGGATCATGAGAACGGGCTCCTCCTGTTTCCATAATCCTCCTCCTCCTCTAGATCCTGCCTCAGGTGCCCAGGATAGGCCGCCTGCAAGCAGCGGGGGGTGGGGAATGGGAGGGCAGCAGATCCTGTGGGCGCAGGGCAACTGGGGTTGGGGGACATCCTTGCGAGTCCCTCGGGAGTTGGGTGGCATAGAAATGAGATATTCAATTCAATTCAATCCAATTCAATTCAATCAAATCCGGCCCCCATGGCCGCCTGTCTGTGGGGGAAGGCCTTGCTTGGGTCCCTTTTTTGACCAATCACTGCAACTAATGGTCATAAGTGGAAGACTGCCTCTATTTTGATATAACCTTGATCAAATTATATTTATATTTCTTCCTTTTACTTTTAACAGTCTTAAATCTTTAGTTCGTTCAAAGTATTGTGTATTGTCACAATATCACACTTCACTTCCTTTGAAATAAGGAAATTATTTTGTTTTGTCTTGCAAAAACCAAGACAAAATCTATTTCCTGTGAGTAACAGTTCTTTAGAATTACTTGAAAAATTTAACTGTAGCACTATTCCAATTTTTTCTGGGTTCTTAGTCTATGTACAATCTTCTATGATCAAAATCTTTATTTTGCTGTTTATTTCACATTCCTTACATTCTTAACCTTATGATTATTATTATTGTATTTTATTCAGGATTGAAGGAAAACTCAAGGTCCAAAAGTCTGTAATAGCTTATAATAGCGGCGAAGGTTGTTGAGAGTTGTTGAGCTCCCGGTGGTCTTCCGGGTACGTTTCAAGGTGCTGATTACCACCTTCAAAGCGCTCTATGGCTTAGGACCTGGATATCTGCAGGACCGCCTTCTGCCACCGATGGCCTCCCACCGACCGATACGCTCTCACAGAGAGGGCCTCCTCAGGGTGCTGTCGGCCAAACAATGTCGACTGGTGACCCCCAGGGGGAGAGCCTTCTCTGTGGGGGCCCCTGCCCTATGGAACAAATTGCCCCCGGATATACGAAGGATCCCCGACCTCCGTGCCTTCCGTCATGCTCTGAAGACCCTATTATTTCAGATAGCCGGTCTGATGGAATTATGATTTTAAATTGGGTTTTTAAATGGTTTTTAAATGGTTTTTAGTTGGGGTTTTTAATTACGACCAAAGAATTGAATTATTTTAATGAGTTTTTAATTTTCGGGTTGTTATTGTTTTATTATGGCTGTGCACCACCCTGAGTCTTTCGGGAAAAGGGCGGTATAAAAATACAATAAACTAAATAAATAAAACAAATAAATAAAATAAATAAGGAATTAATGAGTAATTTCCAAAGTAATTAGCAAGTAAAGTTTGCAAATTCCGTGTCCTTTCAAAGTCTCTGAGGCAGCTGTGAACAAAAGGGCTGATCCGTTTGTCTCCCACTGCTCAAAGCCACAGAAAGCCACCCCTCCTGCAGCCTCCTGGTGAGGAGCAGACATTCGAAGCCCAAGCATAGGTGGTGATCTCCTGTCCTCTCCTTATCCAGAGTGGCTCCAAGGAAACGGTGGTCCACTCACTGCTTCTGTGCCTCACGTGCCACGATTGTGGGCTCCGCTTTCAGGGTGGTCTTCACTGTGCCATATCTCGCTTGGAAGACTGGCAAGGACCTCCTTCTCCCAGTCCCAGGGGTCCCCCTTTGACCCTCTCGGGTCAGGCAATGAGCACCAGCCCCGGCAGAGACCCCCCTCCCCAAGAGGCTCCTTCCTTGAGATGCAACTTACCTCTGTTGGGCACAAAGACAGTCTCATTTTCTGCCTGGGCATCATAGCTGTTATCTTGTGAGGGTGGCAAAGCAACCCGGCTCTCACTGGTATGCAACTGGCAGTGGATCTGAGCACTGGCCCAGGCCAGAATCTCACTGGAAGAAAGGAAGGAGAGGAATGCAAGCGAATGTCAGGGCCAGGCTACTGGGCAGGTCACCTACTAGAGTCCAGTGAAAAGAAAACCTTCAGAGGGCAAGGAAAACGCCATTTTCTACCTAAAGTTCACGCCTCCTCCTCTCTTCCAGGACTATAGTGCCCATACTCTGCTCTACCCTTGCAGCAATCCCCCTTTGGAATTTCTGAGGCAGCCTTGGATGCTCCCAGAATGCCAGGAGAGAACTGGGCATGGGGATGGCACTGGGCCATTCAGTTCACAAAGCCCTCTAATCGGCAAGTAACTTTTGCGCTGACGATGCCCCAAAACCCTTGTTTCTTGTGGAATTATTCTCTCCTACAGCCTTGGTGCTGCAGCTGGCCGGCCTCTGTTTGGCCCCATCCAATGGGGAATGTTTGGGGGCTCTGGCTCCACTGGTGAGTTCCTCCCAGGCCGCCTTGGGAGTCTGCCTTCCCCCTTGAACCCTGGGTCAGTCAGGACTCTGGAGCAGAGGTCAGGCTGCCAGCCAAACTGCTCAGGAAAACAGAGGAACCCCTTGGAAGGGGTGGGGGATAGGGTTTTGGCCCGGCTACCGCTTGCTTCATCACCAGGCAACACATTTTTTCAGGGTTTTGCTTCCTGAAAAACTTTTGGCGACTACAGCAGACCCTTCAAACTGAATGGAAATATAATTTCAGAATGACTGTATTACATACAGGTCATACAGGAAGGTCTTGATCCTAGGGAGACCACTGTACCTCAGATAGCCGGATGTGAGTCTCTCCTTGTGAAGTGGGGTCATGGGAAGCAGGTGGGCTTGCTGATTGCGTACCTGGCTCCCTGCCGCGTGATAGCAGCCCTGCCCGAGCTTCTCGGTGTTATAGCCGGGGTGGCGGTTGATACCCCCAACCTTTTGGCGATGGGGGATTTCAACCTGCCATCCATTGGTGAGACGTCTGAGATGGCTCGGGAGTTCATGGCTTCCATGACAGCCATGGACCAACTCAAGTAATTCATGGCCCTACTCACATGGGAGGTCACACTCTGGACTTGGTTTTTGTCTCTGGGCAGTGGTTGAATGGACTGGTTATAGGGGATATAGCTATTGAACCCGTCATGGTCAAACCATTCTCTCCTGAGGCTGGACTTTCTGACCGCTACACCCCACCGCAGGGAGGCGGAACCGATCAGATGGCTCCGCCCCAGGCACCTGATGGATCCTAATAGGTTCCAGATGGAGCTTGGGCCATTTCCTGAGTCTCTAGCTCACAACTCAACTGAAGACCTGGTGGCCGCCTGGGATAGGACTGCCGCCGGGGCTTTGGACCGAGTCGTGCCTTTGCGGCCTCTGGCCCGGCACCAGATCTGCCCAGCTCCTTGGTTTTCTGAGGAGCTGAGGGAAATGAAGCACCGGAAAAGATGCCTAGAGAGTGGTTGGAGGGCCAGTCGCTCCGAATCCGACCGAACACTAGTTAGGTCTCATATTAAGACCTACTTAGTGGCAATAAAAGCGGCAAAGTGTAATTACTTTTCCGCTCTTATTGCATCGGCAGATAACCGCCCAGCTGCCCTGTTTAGTGTGACCCGTTCCCTCCTCCATCTGGGAGCGCGGGATGACCCCTTGCAGGGATGGGCTGAGGATTTTGTATAGTATCTGCACGATAAAATCGTTCAGATTCGGGAAGGCTTGGACTCTGACTGGTAGATAGGTTCCGGCAAGGTCTCTGGGGCAGGTCTTGAGACTGTTGTATGGGATGAGTTTGACCCTGTGACTCCTGAGGACGTGGACAGGATCCTGGGGAGGTTGAACGCAACCACATGTTTATTGGACCTGTGTCCCTCCTGGCTAGTGCTGGCTACCCGGGAGGCTACACGAGGCTGGCTCCAGAGGATTATAAATGCTTCTTTGAGCGAGGGTTTCTTGCCTCCCGCCTTGAAAGAGGCAGCGGTGAGACCCCTCCTCAAGAAGCCTTCTATGGACCCAGCTGTTTTGGGAAATTATCATCCGGTCTCCAACTTCGCTTCTTGGCGAAGGTTGTAGAGTGTGTGGTTGTGCGACAGCTCCTGCAGTACCTGGATGACACTGTCTATCTAGATCCGTTCCAGTCCGGCTTCAGGCCTGGGTACAGCATGGAGATGGCATTGGTCGTGTTGGTTGATGATCTCTGGAGGGCTTGGGACAGAGCTTGCTCTTCTGTTCTGGTCCTATTAGACTTCTCAGTGGCTTTTGATACCATCGACCATGGTATCATGCTGCAGCGGTTGGAGGGATTGGGGGTGGGAGGCACCGTGTTGCGGTGGTTCTCCTCCTATCTCTCCAACCAGTCTCAGTCCGTGTTGGCAGGGGGGCAGAGGTCGACCTCGAGGCGCCTTGCTTGCGGGGTACCGAAAGGATCAGTCCTCTTGCCGCTCCTGTTCAACATTTATGTGAAGCCGCTGGGTGAGATCATCCGTGGTTTCGGGGTGCAGTGTCATCTGTACGCTGATGATACGCAGCTGTACATCTCCACTCTGGATCACCCCAATGATGCCCTCGAAGTGATGTCCCAGTGTCTGGAGGCCCTACGGGTCTGGATGGGGAGGAACAGGCTCTGACTCAATCCTTCCAAGACCGAGTGGCTGTGGATGCCGGCGTCCCGATATAGCCAGCTGGTGCCTTCGCTGGCTATTGGGGGCGAGTCTTTGGCCCCCACAGAGAGGGTTCGTAACTTGGGCATCCTCCTGGATCCACGGCTGCCTTTAGAAGAGCATATGACGGCCGTGGCCAGGGGGGCTTTTTATCAGGTTCGCCTGATACGCCAGTTGCGTCCCTTTCTGGATCGGGACTCCTTATGCACAGTCACTCATGCCCTGGTCACTTCTCGCCTGGACTACTGTAATGCTGTCTACATGGGGCTCCCCTTGAGGACCACCCGGAGGCTCCAACTGGTCCAGAATGCGGCCGCGCGGGTGATTATGGGGGCGACTTGGCGCTCCCACATGACACCTCTCCTGCGCGAGCTGCACTGGCTCCCAGTAGTCTTCCGGGTGCGCTTCAAGGTCTTGGTTCTCATCTTTAAAGTGCTCCATGGCTTAGGACCTGGGTACTTACGAGACCACTTCCAGCCACCGATAACCTCCCACTGGCCAATACGCTCTCATAGAGGGGGTCTCCTCAGGGTGCTGTCGGTCAGGCAATGTTGACTGGCGACCCCCAGGGGGAGAGCCTTCTCTGTGGAGGCTCCCACCCTCTGGAACGAGTTACCCCCGGGGATTCGATTAATCCCAGACCTCCACACTTTCCGCAAGGCATTAAAGACTTTTCTATTCCAGCAAGCCAGGCTGCCTTAACATAGATTTTAATGGGTGAATTTTATGAGGGGTTTTAAATTTGGGAAAGCCAAAATTTGATTTAATTATGTTTTAGATTATTTTAACTTTTATATTGCTTGTATTTTAATGTTTGGCTGTTCACCGCCCTGAATCCGTTAGGAGAAGAGCGGTATACAAATTTAATAAACTAACTAACTAACTAACATAGAAATCTTGAGAACCATGAACTTTTAATGACTGCAATGTGTGTAACTGCATAATGTCTCTAATGAACTCCACATGACTTCAACGGGGCTAAAAGTGTTTTGCGGCCGATTTTCATTTGTATTCCTTGTCCGATCATCTGCGGACTGTCGGTGCAGAGGTCCTGCCTGCAGTCCCTCCTTTTCACCTAGAGCGAGTTCCAGCTGACCATCCTGACTGTTCCACATGTTATGCTACCCTTCCTGATGTCCCTGTGGGGCAGATGGGGCTCCTGGACTGCTTCTGAGGCCACTGTGCAGGATATGGGGCTGGCACACTCTGCTCCACCCAGGGCAGCCACAGCCTTATGGAACCGAAGGCTGCCTCCTCCAGACCCCCAGCTTCAGCTTGCCAGGGCTCTGCTCGGGTGTTAGAGCTTAGCCACAAGCCACGATCAGCCCAACCAGTTAAGGCTCCGGGAGTCTCTGAGGAACACAGAAGCCCCTCCTCCAGCCGCATTCCTGGACGCTTGCAAACCTTCCTCAAGAAACAGGGCCGAGGACGAAAGAGGCACCCCCAGCCGCCCTTGTGCTCCTCTCTCTCTCTGTCTCTTTCCCTCCTTCTTTCTCTGTCCCGGGGGTGGGGGGTGGGGAGGAATCTAGGTAGGCGGTGGGAATCTGACATCCGGAGGCCAATGAGCCCAGGGCTAGCATGCTGACGATCACCTGGTCGGTGGAGAGCCAAAGCAAGTCATCAGAACACCAGTGGCTCTTCAGGAAATGCAACTGACATCCAAAAGGCGAGAGCGACCCAATGACGATGTGAAAGAAGGGTCTTATACTATAAATCATATTAATCTATGTATTGTATTATTCACAGTATTATGTGGCTCTCAGAAGTGTTGACGTGGGAGTAGAAGTTATGTTGCAAACCTCAGGAAAGTACCAGGAACAGAAATAAGGAACTTGTTAAATGCCCTGATGAGCTTAATGGCCGATGTTCTATATCATCCTTGTAACGAACGTATATTAAGAAACATATTACCAGAAGTGTACACGGAAAGTAACAGACGGTATACCCATAGATGGAAATAGAGTCAGAAGCGTAACACCTCTGGTGTGGCTAGAATTGCAGAATGTATAAAAGGTATACCTTGGGCGTAGCCCAGGGTTCGGAATCTGACATGTGAACGCTCCGAACCTTTGCTAGCAAATAAACTTGTGTTCTCCAACTTTTGTGGTCTTGTCTCCTGATTTTGGGACGTGGGTTTTCCCGCAACAACGCTGCTGTTGCCAGGGGGAGTGGGGCAGGGTTGCATTGTGGCTTCGTGTCGTAATGGGCTCCAGGAGGAGGGGACCCTGTCTCCCCCATTGTGAAGCGTGCTAAATTTCACTGTGCTACATGAGGCGCTGAGAGAGCACACGCAGGCCACTGAGACAGCAACAGCAAATGTACCGCGATGAAGGCGGAATGCTGTTTCGTGCAAAGGCAGGGGCGCTTCACTCCCACTAAAGCTCTCCACTGCAACAGGGCGGCAGCTCTTTCATCCTTCTGCCATTACAGGGCGACAGGGAGCCGCAGTAGAGGAATGAAAGAGCTGCATGCAGCTCCGGAGCCGTGGGTTGCCTACACCTGTTTTAGTCCAACCCCCTGCCTGAGGCAGAAGTCCTTATACCATCCAGGAGAAATGGTTGTCCAATCTTTTCTTTAAAAAACTCCAGTACCCATAATTCCAGGATGCAAGCTGTTCCACGGATTAATTGTTCCCACTGAAATTCCTCCTGATTTCCAGGTTCCATTTCCCTCTGAGGAACTTCCACCCATTGGGTTCCTGTCCTAGAGAAAAAATCAACCCCTTCTTCCCCCTGGCAGCCCTTCATGTATTGGGAGGCAGCTATTAGGTCTCCCCCTAAGCCTTCCCTTCATTAAGCTAAACTTACCTACCTGTAGTTTCTTTAGCTGCTCGTTGTACTTTAGCCTCTTACAATTTAGCCTCTTTTAAGTTATAGAAACAAGTGAAAAATAATTGAAAGATTAAAACAAAGTATTATTAAAAACTGTGCTAAAACCATGCCTACAAGAGCCAAGATCATCTTTGTTGCTCTTCTCCGCACTGTTTCCAGGGTCTCATTATCATTTTTGTATTACAGTGACCAAAACTGAATGCAGTATTCCCAATGTGACCTCACTAGCTCAGTATAAAATGGTATTATCACTTCCCGCGATTTTGATGCTGCCCCTCTGTTGATGCAGCCTAGAACTGCATTGGTGTTTTTGGCAGCTGCAGTACACTGCCAACTCATACCTAAGTGGTTGTCCACTAGATCCCTCTCACCACTGCTGAGCCAGGGAGTGCCTATCTTGTACCTGTGCATCTAGTTTTTCCTGCCTGACTGCAGGACATTCCTTTTCTCACCAACGGCATCTTGTTGGATCGGGCCCTATGCTCAGGTCTGCCAGGATCCTCCTGAATCATCTCGAGTCTATCTTCTAAAGTGTTAGCAGTTCCCCCCAGGTTTCTCTCAGGCTTGATCCTGCCTTTTTAGTCATCAACAATAACTAAAAGGCATCCCCTCCCCCCACCCAATTCCTTGCCTTGTGTCATCTGCAAATTTGAAGAGCATCCCTTCTATTCTCCCACCTAGGCAATTTATTTATTTTTAGCTATCAAATTTATATGGCTTCCCATTTCATACAAGGGAAGTTTGGACAGTGTGCAATAAAACCAACTATTAAAACCAAATATAAAATCCAATCAAAGCAATCAAATCATTATAAGTAAAAATGGATTCTGAGAGGGTAATTAAGATGTGCTCTGCTGGAATTTCAAATACTCAATAGAATTGGATAGATGGGAAGAACTGTGGCAAATGAACATAAAAACAACTCTGGCACCGGCATACAAGGAGAACCAGCTAAAGATGTTTTATAGGTGGCATATGTCTCCAACAAGATTGGCTAAAATAAACCCAAATAACAGTTCTCCGTGTTGGAAATGCAAACATCCACAAGGCACCTTTTATCACTTATGGTGGACATGCCCGACGGCTAAGAAATTCTGGTCAATCATCAAAAAATGGTTAGAACAAATTACCAAATTACAAATAGATAAGAAACCTGAAACTTTTCTATTAGGAATTTTTATAAAATCTTATCCCAAAGAAATAAAATATCCGCTAATACATATCTTAACGGCGGCGAGGATAATATATGCTAGCATTTGGAAATCGGAAAAAATCCCATCGGAAGAATAGATAAAGTAACACAATGTGTGGAAATGGATAGGTTGACAAATGAATTACAGGAAAAAGAAAACACTGAATTTTATAAAGTTTGGAACAAATGGTATCATTGGCTTAGGGTTGCTACGGAAGAAACACAATTAGAAAATAGATAGAAGGGAAACAGATGCTTCAAATGACTGAATATACAAAATTGTTTTATTGTATAATGTAGGTTTTTTTTGTGCTGTGCTTCATTATATATGTTTTCTGAGTGTTTTAATTATTTGTTAATAAAGTTTATAAATTTAAAAAAAAAAAAAGATGTGCTCGGCTGGCAGAGGAAGGCCCTGGAATTGCACCCAGAGGCAAACTGGCAAGGAAGGAAGCTCACGGCACAGAGGTACAGCACATGCCCACCCAGGAACATCCCCAAGTGCCCGTGCCACTGTACTATGTGCAGCAGCCAAAACCTCTTTGGACGCTCCTCCAGGGCAGCCCCATACAGATCGCGGAGGTGGCCAAGGCAGTGCGCACAGGCTCTTCAGGCTGTCTGCTCCTTGAGTAGGAGTCCTGAGTCCAGAAGGACCCCCCAGACTCTACACTGGGTCTATTTTCGGGGGCCGAAAGCCCTACTAAGCAGGTATATACAAAAGTATGAAGGCTATTGCTTAACGCATTGTAAGCTGCCCTGAGTCTCCAGAAAAGGATGGCATATAAATCGAACCAATCAATCAATCAATCAATCAATCAATAAATAAGATAGTCTGATCACATCCAACACTTTTGTTCTGCCCCAGCTGCGGACCCCAAAGAACGCAGCACACACAAACCTTAATTTACTGAATAAACCAGCCTTTTACAACAACGGCTGTTAATTAATTGCATTAACAGCTCCCAAGAATTCAAAGAATAATAACTGAAAACTTACTATGGTTGGCAGAATGCCCAGAAGCAATTTGCAGGAAGCTGATAAGCAAGACAAGACACGAAGATATGTGAACTAAGTTGTTCCCTGCAATTGCTTCAGTCGGCATTCCTCCTTAAATAGGTTAAGGAAGTGGCCAATATGCCCCATGCCTTACTCTCGAGACCTCCTCCTGAGGAGCTACTTCTGCCTTTTGGCAGATCTGCGTGCCCGTGCATTGAGAAGAGGCTCCTCCTCTTCGTCCTCTTCACTTATGGGAGCTTCTGGAGGTTCTGAAGGCCCTGGCTGAATCCTTGCCTCTGGCACCACATCTTCTCCAGCCTCCTCACTGTCTGAATCAGCTACTAGCTGCACAGGCTGCGTAGGAGCCACAACAACTTTATAATTTATTTTAACTTTTTATATGGTGCCCCAACTGAGTCTAGTGATAACAATTTAACAAACAAACAATGTGCTCTACATGGGGCTACCCTTGAAGAGTATTCGGAAGCTGCAACTGATGCAGAATGCAGTGTGGCGCAGTCTTGGGAGCTCCTTGGGCTGCACATACAACACTTATAGTGTGTAAGCTGCATTGGTTGCCAGTTTGCTTCCGGATCAAATTCAAGGTGTTGGTAGTTACCTTCGAAGCTCAGGGTATCCGAGGAGGAGACTAGCCCAACACCTCACAGAAGTGGAAGATGTTATGGATATCCTGCTATGGATCCCATCTGTCCAGGAACAGAAGCAAGCAGGTCAAGGAGGAGAGCCTTTTCTGCTGTGGCCCTGTCTCTCCCCTCCTCCCCCCCGCCCAAGGTGAAAACTGCCCCCTCCATTTTGGCCTACTGTGAAGGAATCAAAACTTTACCCGCTGGTCTGGGGCCCCAGGGGGGCAGTAAAAAGTCCTCATTCCCATTCCACCCAGCTCTTGTAAGCATGGTTATAGTGCAGTTTTTAATAACATTTTAATGTCAGCGCCTCTTAATTATTTTTCACTTGTTTCTATCATTTATAATCCATGATGGATTATAAATGATAGATGGGTGGCACAGAAACCTAATAAATAAAAATAAACAGGGAGATGAAACAGGATCCTCCCAGATCCTGTCTGGGCTCTGTTCCCGTCATTTGCATTATTGTTTAGCTCTATGAATGCAACCAAGAGGGCTGTAGGCACGGGAGACCCTCGGCGAGGGGGCACTGCATCCCTCCCTTCACCTACACACAGCTCTTTCCACTGAGGGCCACAGATGCTGCGCCATCATTTCATCAAGGAGGCAGCTACCATCAGCCTCTCAAAGGCCGATCTTTGCCGGATTTTGACCCTCAATGCCACCCGCAAAGTCTGATGACTCTATCCAGATGGCTCTCGACAGACTTGAATCCTGGGCCCTATCTAATAAAATGAAATTCAACCTAGAGGAAAGGTCACCCTTAGGCAAGAAAAAAACCCTGCACAGGTCCAGATTAGGCGAAAGCTGGCTCAACCAGCGCAGTAACTGCAGAGTTACTAGGCTGCATTAACAGAGGGACAGAAGCAGGACCAGAGGCGAAGGGTTAGTACCCCCCTTGCAATATCCGGTTCTGGTCACCCCAATACAGGAAAAGTGCCGAGGGGGCAACCAAGAGGATCAGGGAAGCTAAAAGAGACCAGGAACGGTTACAAGAAGTGGCTAAATCTGGTTTACTGAAAAGAAGGGCTGGGGGGGGGGGTGACAGCAGTGTCCCAGTGTTGGAGGGGCTGCCCCAAAGAAGGGGGACGGGGGGGGGTTTCAACCTCTCCCCCAAAAGACCAGAAGGCAGCAGAAGCAGCAACGGGTGGAAACCGACCAAGGACCGAAGCAGCCTGGAATTAAGGAGGAATTTCCGGGCAGTCAGGACAACCGGCCAAGCGGAGCAGAAGTTGCGGATTCTCCAGCCCGGGAGGCTTTGAAGAAGAGGCCGGAACGGCATAAGGGCTCCTGCCTTGGAATCCGCCATTCGGCCATGAAGCGGGCGGGCGGGCGGGCGGGGCGGGGGAAAGGACCGAGGCGAGGCGAGGCGAGGCGCGGCCTGCAGCGGCCTGCTCGGGGCCTGAGGGGCGGGAGGAGGCGGGAGCCCCCCGCCCGGGGCGTACCTGGAGGCGGAGGTGGCGTCGGGCGGGAGCGGGTTGCGCAGCGTCACCAGGCACTCCAGAGCCTCCCCGGCCAGGAAAGCGGCGCCCCGCAACAGCGACGCCGACACCTCGATCATGGCCGCGGAGGGCGGGGCCGGCCACGTGGCCGGGCGCACGCGCACTCGCTCTCGGGGGGCGGGGCGGGGCGGGGTGGGGGCGGACCGACGGCCCCGCCCCCTCCGCTTATCGACTTGGTGCCGCCGGTGGCTCCGCTGCACCGCGCCGGCCGATCCCGCCATGGCATCGGGGGGCTGCGCGGGCTGCGGGCGAGGCGCGCCCGGGGAGGCGGCGGAGCTGATGAGCCGCTACGAGGGCCGGGCGGCGGGGCGCGGCGTGCCGCGGTTCGGGTGGCGGCTGTGCCTGGCCCACCGCTTCGCCGAGCGCAGGAAGCCCCTGCAGGCCGGCGACGTCTCCCCCGCGCACGCCCTGCGGCACCTGGGGCTGGCCTTCAGGTAGGGGCGCCCCTTCCCCGGAGAGGGGCCGAGAGGGGGGCCGGGGACCCCACCCCACCCCCGCCTGACGCCGCCTTCCCCTCCCGCAGGTACCTCGGCTGGTGGTACCGGAAGACGCGCGTGGAGAAGCGGCAGCCCTTTATCGACCTGCTGCAGCCGCAGCCGCTGCGCCCGATCTACGGTAGGGGCCGGCCGGGGTTGAGGGGCAGCGGGGCCGGGGGAGCGCCGTCCAACGACTCCTCCATAGCTGGCCGGTCGGCCTGCCTGCCTTCCTTCCTTCCTTCTCCGCAGGCTGCCCGCTGGGGGGCCTGGGCGGCGGCACCATCACGCGCGGCTGGCGCGGGGACTTCTGCAGGTGGCAGCTCTCGCCGGGCATCTACCAATACCGGGCCGTAGCGGCGGACCAGGTAGGTCGGGCGGGGAGGCGCGTCCTGGGGCTCCCCCGGTGCGGCTCTCGGCTGCGGCGCCCTGACCACCGGCCTCTCCCTTCCCGCCCCAGTTCACGGTCTGCCTGCGGCGGAAGGGCCGGACGGTCTACCAGCAGGTGCTTTCCCCCGAGAGGCCCAGCCGGCTGCAGGGCTGGAACTGGGGCTTCTGCGGCCACTACGCCTTCTACCACGCGCTCTACCCGCGCGCCTGGACCGTCTACCAGCTGCCCGGGCAGGAGGTGGTGCTGACCTGCCGGCAGATCACGCCGGTCATCCCGCACGACTACCAGGTGAGTCCCCCAGGCGCGGTGGTGGTGGTGGTCCTGCCCAGCGCCCGGTGGGCCTCCCTTAGCCGACACTCCCCCACCAGACCCCCTTAATGGGAGCGCCCCTGGGGAGGAAAGCCCTGCCCCACCGGCAGTTGCACTGCTGCCTCCTGCCTCTCCCCTGCTTGGCTTCTCAATTACACACCTGCTGGAATTAATTGCTCCAGCAAATTTCCTCATCCAGAGCTGCTACTCAGAGAAAATATTCGGCCCTGGGCTGTGCAATTTATAATCAGCCTGTCAAAATTTGACTTCTGAGTAATAAAGTGTAACCTCATGCTTGAGGTTGCAATTTAAAAGGTAGCTGATCCAGCAAGTAGAGTGGCTATAGAGGGGCTCCTCTCCCTGGCCCTTTTCCAGTCCATGGAGGTCAAGGGCCAACGTGAAGCCACAGGGAAGGAAGGGCTCAGCAGAAAGAGCAGTATTGCCTGGGCAGAAGGGAGCCGTCTCCTTGCCCAGCCGTCTCCACTCTAGAGGGACAGCCAGGCCTTCCAGGAAAGGCAACCTTCGGATAACCCACTGCTGTGCCCCTTGGGGCTTTAAAGCTGGTCGTTAGCACTGCAGATTGCACTGGGAAAGCCCAGCAGGGGCAGAAAGCACAGGCAAGCCCAAATTACATGCACCATCATGTTCTGGACTGGTTGAAATTTCTGGGGGCTCTTTGAGGGTCCTCTGATGTGTAGACAATTGCGGGGATCCAAAGGGAAGCGACTGGGGTGTGGATAAGCTTGAGAGGGGCCTCCCGGTCCAGGAATGGGGGCAAGCAGAGTGCAAGATAATCCTGGACAAAGGTCCCGCTTGTCACAGCTGCCACTTCTTCCCCCAGCAGGAGCCAGAAGTCTAGTGCTTTCCCATCGAGAGTTAAGGGTAACAACTCTCCAGATTCTGGGGAAACACAAATGCCCGGAGCCCCTCTGTCTTGCTAGGATTGAGTCCCTGCCAATTCCCCCCTGCCCCCCCAACTGTCCCAGCCTCTGGGCACTGGAGATGCCCCCGAAGATGCCTGGGGCAGAGTTGCAGAATCGAGGGTCATCCTCACCATATTAAAGACCCCTATGCTGTTGAATCATCTCCCCTAGGGGTTCATGTAGGTGTGAAAGAGAGCTGAGAGACCCCACACGCACAAACAAAAGAGCTGCCCCCCAACTCAACTGATTCCAGGCAAGGAGGAAGACGGTCTCAAGGTGGAACACCCCCACTCCTTTCCTCTGCAGTCAGTCCAACAAGATACCACAGCTGATGGCACCAAAAGCCTCAGGGTGGGCCAGGACCAGGGATGAAATGCTCCCGGTTCAGACCGGATCGCCTGATTCGGTAGTGATGGCGGTGGGTGGTTTGGAGAACCAATAGTAAAAATCCCTCTCTGCCCCCCCACCCATGCCCAGCTGAGCCGCGCAATCATCAGAAGCTTTTTTAAAAACTTTTAAAAGTATTTTTTCTACAATTTCTTCAGCTGAAAAAATGCTTTTAAAAGTTTTTTTTAAAAAGTTGGCCACACCCACCCAGTCACATTACCCCCCCCACCAAGCCACGCCCACAGAACTGATAGTAACAAATTCATTTGACTTTACGATCTCTTCTGCCACCATGGTTAAGTGAGTCACCGCAGTTGTTAAGTGAATCATACCGATATTAAGTGAACCTGGCCTCTCCCCCATGTTGGGAGTTGGCTGGGAAAGTCGCAGAAGTGGGTCACGGGGCCTCAGGAGGCTGCCGTCATCGTAAAGGTGTGCCGGGTGCCAGAATCAAGATGACCTGGCCGTGGGAATGCCGCCATGGTTGCAGGCGAGAATTACCGGTTAGAGGTCATTTTTTTCAACGCCATTGTAACATTGGCCACTAAATGTATGGTTCTACTTTGAGGATTGTCTGTACATGGGACATGGGATGGTCAATGCCTTCTAGCCAAAACTAGGTATGTCTTCTGGATTGGGGGAGGGGGTTAGCTTTTTAATCCGGTCACACTCAGGTGCTCCTGCAAGGGAGGCGTGGCAGAGGGGGGGTGGATGAGGCTGGGCCGCCCACTGGTCTGACCTCAGACGAGCTGCCCATGTTGCGTCCTTAGGACTCCAGCCTTCCTGTGGGCGCTTTCATCTGGGAGGTGGAGAATGAGGGTGCAGAGGAGGTGGAGGTCTCCATCATGTTCACCTTCCAAAATGGCACGGAGACCAAGGAAGACCGCCGGGGCGGCCATTGGAACGAGCCCTTCAGCTTGGAGAAGGAGGGGAGCTGCGTTCGTGGGGTGATGCTGCACCACGTGACTCCTGAAAACCCCTACACCCTGGCCATCTCTGCCCGAGAAAAGGTAGGTCCCCCGGAGATCCCGCAAGGCTTAGAAACGGTCCATGGAAGCAGCTGGGATAGGAGCCTTCCATGCTCTTTGGGGCTGTCTCTTGCAGGCTGGCAGAGAGGCTTCTTGAGTCCCTTTTGGGAGTAGGGCGGTATATAAATTCGAATATAAATAAATAAATAAATAAATTGGAGCACCAACAATGCCTCATTGTGGCTTCTTTGCCTCACCTCTACTTACAAGGCCCCAAGGGGTGGTGGGTGCATTCCCCACCTCTGGTGCCTCTGGGTTCTAGAAGGCTCCCTTGCGAGTACCCCGCCTCCTTCCCCTCAGCCTGTTCTGGAGCTACCCTCTCATCACCCATGGCTGCCCTGCTCTCTTTCTCCCCCCCGTCTCGATCTTCACCCCTGTCTCTGGGGAGAGAGGGAAGGGCCTGGCTTTTCATTCCCCTCTTTCTTGCTCTCCCTTTCCCCCCAGGCAGGGGTTGCTGTTACCCACCTCACGGCCTTCAATCCTGCTGGCACTGGGCAGGAGGTTTGGCAGGATCTCTTGGCGGATGGCCGGCTGGCCTCTCCTCATGGTGAGCCCTGGGCTGTAAGGTGGGCAGAGAAAGGCAGGAGGCCAGGTCCCTGATGCTCTGGGATCTCTTGCAGGTCAGAGCCCCCCCACGGAGAAGGGGGAGGTATGTGCAGCAGCAGTGTGTGCCACGTGCGTGGTGGCCGGTCATGGTCATGGGGTGCTGGAGCTGGGCCTGGCCTGGGACATACCTCGCATTCGCTTTGGATCGGGGCAGAAGGAACATCGCAGGTGGGTGCTTCGTGGGAAGGGCTGACTCCCGGGGGTGCCTCTGTGCTTCGGGGCTGGACCTCCTTTGGTGAACCCCACAGCTCTGCCTGTGGGGAGGTGCCCAGGGCTGTGCCAGCATGCAGCACACTCATGGAGCTAACCCTAACCTGATCCAGTGTGTCTCAGGGCCACACTGCAGGGTGGGGAGGAGGGGACAGCCCTGCTTGGCACAGACCTGGGCATCCTATGGCCTGTGGGTCTAGCTGACCCTTTTGCCGTCAGTCCCAATTTCCCAGGCATCCCCTTGGGAAAATTGCTTCCCCCCCTCTCATTCTGGAGGGTCCTGTGTGTGTGACAGGGACACACCGCCTCTTGGCCAGGCTGTCTTCCCGACTGATGCTCTGGCTGGCTGAGGGTCCATCATCTTCTCTGCCCGCAGGTGGTACACCCGCTTCTTTGGCAGTGACGGGAACGCCTGCCCAGCACTCTCCCACCATCTGCTCAGTCGCTATGAGGTCTGGGAGAAGAGGATTGAGGCCTGGCAGGGGCCTATTTTGGCAAACAGGTAGTGCCCTGTGGGTGAGGGGCTTTGAGGTGCAGGAAGGTGCCCAGCGCCAGAGTTTTCCTGCTTCCAGGCTGTCTCCTCCATCCCCCTCCCCTTGGTTCTTCCCCCCTCTGTCCAAACTCTGTGAGGTTGCGGGGGGGACTGCCTCCCCCCTATCGGCTCTGCCTTGTTTCTGCTGAACTGATATCAGGCTGTGCCCTCGCTCTTCCTGGTTCACCAGGCCAGGTGGGCAGGCCTGCTGGGGTCCTGGCCCTGGGGGGAAGGGTCTCTGGGCAGACTGAACCCGCCCCTCAGAGGAGGACCTTCTGAGGACCCACCCACGTGTGTCTCTTGCAGCGACCTGCCCCCCTGGTACAAGTCGGCCCTCTTCAATGAGCTGTACTTCCTGGCCGACGGAGGTACCCTCTGGCTGGAGCTGCTGCCCGAGGATAGGGAGGCCCTGCGGCACGCCCAGGGTCTCTCCCAGCTGCTCCCGGTCTTGCAAGAGTACGGGAGATTTGCTTATCTGGAAGGTGAGGCTTTGCTTTGGGCCCTGGAAGGGGTGTGTCTGGGCTTTCCCCCAGGAGGGAGCCCCTGGTTGCTCCTGGGACGCCAGTGTGACGTGCAGCCATTGCTGCTTCCTCCTTCCAGGCCAGGAGTACCGCATGTATAACACCTATGACGTCCACTTCTACGCCTCCTTTGCCCTCGCCATGCTGTGGCCCAAGTTGGAGCTCAGCCTGCAGTACGACGTGGGTGGGTGCGCCCTCCCCCTGGAGCTCCGAATGTTGGGGTGGTCTTCCTCGGCCAGCACTACAGGAGTCTGGACCCAGGGATGCCCCTGGGGCAGGGGTGGGAAGGAATGCGCCCTCTTGAGCTGGGTTGAATGCTCCTGACAGCCCGGCCGGTAATTGGCTAGCGGATGAGGCAGCGGGCTGGGCGTTGGGACGGCTGCTGATGGCTCTGCCCTGCCCTGCCCTAGCTGCTGCGGTGCTGAACGAGGATGCTCGCCCTCGGCAGTATCTCATGAGTGGACAGACGGCCCCAGTGAAGCTGCGCAATGTTGTTCCCCACGACATCGGAGAGCCAGGTATAGCACCTTGGTCTGGACGCAGCTCCGGCCTCGCTCTGCAGCCGCGCAGTCTTAGGAGCTCACAGCAGCAGCCCTTAGCAAGGATGCCAGTGGCTTCCTTCCCTCGGCTTGGGGCCTCGCTGTGTGGGGGAGGGTGTGGACCTTCCTGGGGGCTGCCGCTCGGGAAGGCAGGGTGTTCCCAATGGGCCTGCGTGCACCTCCAAGACAGCTTTCCCTGTGGCCGCTCTTGCGGCGAGTGGGGCTGTTGGGGGAGGAGATTGTGTGGCCCCCGCCTTCTGTGTCTCTGGGTGGGCGGGAGGAAGCCTTGGGCGTCTCCGCAAAAGCCCCCAGAGGCTGTAAGCAGCTCAGAGGCCAGGGGGTCACGGCCTTTGGGGGAAATCACCTGGGGTCCTTCCTTGGGGCGCTGAGGAGCATGTTGGGGCCTCTTGCGGGGGGGGGGGTGAGGCTTTCTGGGAAGATGGGCTGCCACACCTTCTCCCGCTTTCTTCGGCCAGACGACGAGCCCTGGCAGCGGGTCAACGCCTACCTGATCCATGACACAGCCACCTGGAAGGACCTCAACCTGAAGTTTGTGCTGCAGGTGTACCGGGACTACTTCCTCATGCAGGACAGGGCCTTCTTGCGGGACATGTGGCCTGTCTGCCAGGTGCAGTGGTGGGAAGGGCAGGGACTGCCAGTCACCCAGGCGTCCCTGCGGACCCTTCCTCAGACTCCTTTGCCACCCTCAGGCTGTGGTGGACTCGGAACTGAGGTTCGACACAGACGGAGACGGCCTCATTGAGAACTCGGGCTTTGCTGACCAAACCTATGATGCCTGGGTGGCCACTGGAGCCAGGTGGGTGACGGGCCAGGAGCCCTGCCCCCCCCATCCTAGAACCCAGCCCAGAAAAACCTTCCTGCGGGGTGTCGGGAGCCCCCCTCCAGCCTCCGTGTGGAAGGGCTGACAGAGCTCCTCTGTCCCCACACCGGCTGTTGTGGGGCCTGGGGCTGTTTGGCTGGCGCCCATTTCTTGCCATCTCTTCTTATTTCCTTTCCCCTAAGTAGCAGGGCTGGGGGTGGGGTCGTCTCTCAAGGGCCTTGAAACATGATCCTGAGACCCCAATGCCCAGGGTAAAAGACCCAGGTGTACGTGTGGTCACTCCTGGTTCTCTTGCAGCTGTCCAATGATTCAAGGCTAATTCCTGCTTGAGTTCCCCCTCCCCCCAGGAAGTAACCTCTTGGTAGCTAAGCCCCTCCTGGAGGGCCCTATTGCCTTCACCGGCTGAGGGACTTGCAGATATCCCCGCCTGCCTCCCCTGCACAATGTCCCTGGGGCTTTTGGACTCGGCTGGCTGTGGGCCCTGATATCATGCTTCCATGGAGAGAAGGGCTCCCCTGCTGATGGGGCTGGGCATTCTGGTGCGCTGTCTGTGGGAGGCCGAGGAGGACAGAGGCGGGTGCCCTGCTCTGCAGAGCTGGCAGAACTAAGTGGGGGACCACCACAGCAACAAATCACATGGCCTTGATCCAGGGCGTCCTCCGTGGCCCCTGCACCTGTAGCATCAGGGAGGGAGGAGATTGCCTGGAAGGAAATAGCTGGAGGCGTCAGAAGGGCTGAGTGCCTCTGAAGGAAGTACCACCAGGAACAGGTTCAGTAAAACAGTAAAGCAGCCTTGTGGGATTCTGCTGCCAGTCGACGCCAGCCTTGTGAGGTGGATAAGGTCAGAAAAGGGTAGAGCTTTCCTTTTAAGGAGATGGGCTCTAGAGATCACTCCTTCTTCCACCTCTGGCAGTCAGCAGCGAGAACCTGGCTGAGCTGCTCCCGAGGGGTTTCTCATTGCCCCGTCCGCGTTCTTTTTTGGAGGGTCCCCTGCTGAAGCCTCCTCTCCAGCCAGCAGATTCTTGGGACAAAGCAGCCCAGCTGTCTGCCCTCCTGATGCCAGGGAAGAGGGCAGCTCTGAGTGCACAGCCACCACTCTGAGGGATGCAGGAGTGGGTCTCCCTGCACACACACACCCCCTCCGGTTGGGAGAGGCCATGGGCAGGCACCTCTCGTCCCCTCCTTTGGGCAGCCCTCTCCTTTGCTTCCCCAGTGCCTACTGTGGCGGCCTCTGGCTAGCATCCGTTTGCGTGATGGGCAGAATGGCGGAGGCCTTGGCAGACGGCCCAGCCCTGGAGAGGTACTCGGGCATCCTGGCTAAGGGTACGGCAGCATTTGAGCGGCTGCTCTGGAATGGTAGGTCCGGGCCGGGCCAGGTGGGTCAGCAAGGCCGGAAAGAGCCCCCAGTCACCACCTTTTTCCCTCGCAGGGAAGTACTACAACTATGACAGCAGCCGCGGCCCCTTTTCGGACAGCATTATGGCAGACCAGCTGGCCGGGCAATGGTTCCTTCGGGCGTGCGGGTTGGGCGAGGGGCAGTCCGAGGTGAGGACAGGGGTCGGGAGCCTTGGGAGGGGAGAGCCGTGAGCGTGAGTAGCTCCACGAATCCCTCTCTGGTCCACAGGTGTTCCCTCGCAGCCACGTGCTCAGCGCCCTGAAGACCATCTTTGAGCTGAACGTGTTGGGCTTTTCAGGAGGGGCCATGGGAGCCGTGAATGGCATGCGCCCCTCAGGGTTGCCAGATACCTCCAGCCTGCAGTCGGACGAGGTGTGGGTCGGAGTGGTGTACGCCCTGGCCACTACCATGATCCAGGAGGTGGGTGATGTGGGAGATCGGGGGAGGGCGGGGGTGCAGGATGCCAGCCTGGCTGACTGGCCTTCCTCTCCCCTGGCACAGGGCCTGGTGCAAGAGGGCTTCTGCACCGCCGAGGGCTGTTATCGGACGGTCTGGGAGCGGCTGGGCATGGCGTTCCAGACCCCCGAGGCCTACTGTGAGAAGAGAGTCTTCCGCTCGCTGGCCTACATGCGCCCCCTCAGCATCTGGAGCATGCAGCTGGCCTTGGAGCGGCGGGCAGCACAAGGGCAACCCTTCCCAGCCCCGCCTGCGGCCGAATCCATGGGTCCGTGAGCCAGGGGAAGTACAGGTGCCAACCGGTCTGCCTTGGGCAGTATGAAGGAAGCCCCTCCCCCCGACACAGAGCAGAGCTGAGCTGTTGGCCAAGGGGGCAGTTAAGACATCTCGGCATTCTTTAATCTACAACACTTCTCCCCACCACCTCCTTTTGATTTGCACACAATCACGTTCTGTATAATCTGAAGTTATTTTTAGATGCTGAATAATTTTAATTTAAAATAAATTGAACTTGGCAAGAAGGCTCTGCAGAGCCCTTGACGTTGGCCGTGACATGCAAAGGCAGGAGGGGGCTGTTGCCTGGGTGCCCCTGGATCTCCTTCCTGCAGACCTGGTCCTTCCCAGGGGTGGGGAGCTGTGCTTCTCTCCATCTTCCAGGGCAGGGGGTTTGCTGCAGCCGTGCTGCCAATCTCTGCCAGTGCCCTGCCAGCCTGTCCAAATTCTTCCAGGACTTCTGGAGACTTGGGCACAGGTATTCATCCACTGGGAGGGGCCAGCATCTAGCTGAGCAGCTGGGCTTGGGCAAGAGGGAACATTGCCTTCTTCTGAAAACATTCAAAGTTTGGCCAGTCCTGTGTGAACGGTGTGCTTAAGTGGCCTCATGGACCTAATCTTACACCTCTGTTCATTCACACAAACATAGAAGGTGGAACTCCATCACATTCTTGCCCCGTGAAATCAGCACGCCTGCCCGCCCTGACTTCGCAATCATTGTGGCGTTCAGACGTGGCTGAGATGTGGCCCTCTGGCTGCTGGGAGCAGAGGACCTGTGAGTGGTTCTAGAGGGGGCCCTAGTTGGGAGGATTTCTCAGTGATCCACCCAGAGGAGGAGCTGCTCTGTGCCTCCTGGAAAGCTTGGCAGCAGGATTGGGCACTGGGCACCCTGAGGGCTTCCTGGCAACCGTGCCGCATCACTCGGCCTCAGCCCAGGACTTCAGCTGCCTTGAATCCCACCCTCCTGGAAGCTCAGAAAAAGCCTCTGTGCTTCCCCACTGAGGGGGGGGGGCAGGTGAAGTCACCTGTTGTGGGTGTCCCTGCACCCCAAAGTGTGGCTCTCGAGAGACAGCGTTCCATTCAGAGGATAAGGCCCAATTAGTAGTGCCCTCTGAGCTGAGACCCCATGTGGCCAATCTTAATACTGCCCCACCTGGTGGGGAAAGCCTAGGGTCAGAAACAGCCTTCTTCTGGCAACAGCGTGAACCACAGGGAGCTGCTGAATGTGACACACACACACACCCCGCCATTGCCCAAAGGCCACTTCACCTGCACCTAGCTCTGCCTAGCTGCCAAGGAATCCCAGCACTGGGCAGGAAGGAGACTGCTGGGGCAGCACCCATTTCTACATTGCCAATGGAAAGTGCCATGCCAAGACCCCTTGCTGCTGCTGCTGAAGAGCCCTGGGGTGGGGGGTGGGGGAGGCTGGGTGCTCTTATTGCTTTCCAGGCTGAAGGGGGAAGAGCACAGGCTGATGAGTTCCTCAATAATTAAGGGAAGTGAGGTTCTTGCTGGCGGTCACTGTGGCTGCCTGGCCAAGTCGAGGGATTGCCTGGGTATGGGGTTCTTGGGCAAAGCCAAGTGCATTTCTGGCAAAGGAACTGGGAGGCCAGAGGACCCATTGTGAGGATGGGAGGGTCACTTCTCAGCCGCTTTCCTGGTGGTTCAAAGGTGCCTCTTCCATGCGGCAGTGCGCAAGTTCCCCATCCAGAGCGCAAAAGGGTCCCAGGTCAGTCCTGCAGTCATCTGGGCAGCGCTTGGCAGGCCCAGGAGGCGGAGGAGGGGGGCCATTGGCTCCCCCCTTCTGAAAATGAAGCCAATGCCTGGAAGAGGAAAATAGGGGCTGCAGAAGTGCCACGAGCAGCAGCCAGACTCTTCTCCCCCTCCCACACACAAAGGGCTTGGAAGGGTGGCTGGGAGCTAAGGGGAGGAGGATTGTGGGCCATGTCACTCAAGTGCTTTAGAGGAAGAAAGGGGAAGGCCGCCACCTGGGGGCTCTGTGCTAGGGCGAGAAATTGGAGAGAAGGCCCAAGACATGTTGCTTGTTTGCATGCAAAGAAACTTCTGTTGCATCCCCAACATGCTTTGGCTGATCTGGTATCAAACTCACTGCCCGCGGCCCAGATGCATCATGCGCTGGCCACGCCCACCCCCATTTTAGTGATGGGGAAAAAGTGATACATCACATGATAACGTGTTGTGAGTTCGACACCCCTGCTTTAGGTGAAGAAGGTTGGGCCACCACCCGCCTCCCTCCCCTGGGGGGCTGCCTGGCAATTTCCCCCAAGCTCCCTGGAGCGGCCCTCTTTGATGTCAGGCCTTGCTTGAATTACAGCCAAGGCACTTGTGACACCTGATCATATTATCGCCAGACTGCATAGAGAACCTGTGGGTGTTTCATAATGCATTCGCTTCCCATGATCTCACTGACACTGAAAGGAAAGAATAAAAAGTGAATAACGGATGTGTCCCCCCCCCCCTCCATGTGAGCAGCTTAATGCTTTTCAACTGATGTGGCTACACACGGTGTTATGCGAATAAGCACCTGACTTTGCTCCACACAATTCTCGCTGCCCCTTTTGGTCGCTTGGTGCTCTCTGAGCTTGGTGATTTCCTTGAGGAAAGAAAGAGCTTCAAAGACCATCCCCAAACCAAGTCTGACAGGGCAAGACACTACAATGTAAAGAGAGAAACCCCACTCCTTCCTAATACTGATGAAATGACCTAGTTGGGTCATAAAACATCTGCAAGAAAATAACCAAGCTCAGAGACCACCAAGGACCCTTCATTTCAACCCTCAGCTGCAAAGATTCTCCTGCGGTGGTACTTCAGTTGGGTTGCTTCTCTCTCTGGAAACTTTTGCCATGTTATGCATCTGAAGGGAGAAGGAAGAGAAATGGGGAAGGTGGTGGTAAATTCCCTCCCCCCCGCCCCCCGCCCCATGCTAACTGCATTCAAGAGAAGCCTATTGGATGCCCCTCCCACCTGTCAAAACATATGAGCTGCTTAGGTTTTGTAAGAAGCCGAACCCCCCCCCTGAGTGGCGACAAGGAGGCATCTCAGCCAGAAACTTCTGGCCCAGAAAGCCAAAATGTTGCTGTTTGCTGACCAGATCTCAAGGATAATGTGCATGCTGACCTAGTAGGAAGAGATGAATAATAATAATAATGTCACACAAACCTTGCAATCTGCCAGTGCCTGGGAGAGCAAAAGGAGGATTGGGCCAAAGGTATTGGAGCCTTGCTTTCGCTTTTGCTAATGGGCACTCAGCAAAGCATCCACACTCTGCTGGGGCTCCACTATATCCTGCCTTGTTGCTTGTTTGCATGTAAGGAAACTTCTGCTGCATCCCTTGAGTGATTTGGTGGCGTTAGGTGAGCCAGGGTTGGGCCATCACGGGAACCGCAGGATCCTCCTGGGGCTGCGTGGCAGCTGGTTTCGAGGATCAGCTTCCCTGGAGATCAATTGCTGAATGAAGCAGCCCAATCCTTCGCCCCGCAGAGCGACAGTTTCCGCCAGACACTGAGGCACATTTTCTGGGCAGCAGACCAAGAAAAGCATGGGGACCCCCGGGATTGCCTTCATGGTCTTTAACAGATTAACAGAGTTGGAGGGGACCTTATAGGTCACCTAGTCCAACCCTCCACTCAAGCAGGAGACCCTACACCATTTCTGACAAATGGCAGTCCAGTCTTTCTTGAAAGTCTCAAGTGATGAAGCTCCCACAACTTCCGAAGGCAACTTCTGTTCCATTGGTTGATTATTCTCACTGTCAGAAAGTTCCTCCTCATTTCTAGGCTGAATCTCTCCTTGGTCAGTTTCCATTCATTATTCATTGTCTGGCCTTCAGGTGCTTTGGAAAACAGCTTGACCCCCTCTTCTCTATGGCAGCCCCTCAAGTATTGGGAGACTGCTATCCTGTCTCCCCTGGTCCTTCTCTTCACTAGACGAGCCAGGCCCAGTTCCTGCAATAGTTCTTCATATGTTTTAGTCTCCAGTCCCCTCATCATCCTGGTTGCTCTCCTCTGCACTTTTTCTAGAGTCTCAGCATCTTTTTTATAGTGTGGTGACCAAAACTTGATGCAGTACTCTAGGTGTGGTCTTACTAGGGCTTTATAGAGTGGTATTAATACCTCACTTGATCTTGATTGTATCCCTCTGTTAATGCAATTTAGGATTGCATTGGCTTTTTTAGCTGCTGCTGCACACCGCTGGCTCATATTTAGCTGGTTGTCCACTAAAACTCCAATATCCCTCTCACAGTCACTGCTATTAAGCCTGGTTTTCCCCAGTTTATATGTGTGTTTTTGGTTTTTCTTACCTAAGTGTAGGACTTTACTTTTCTCTTAATTGAATTTCATTTTGTTAGTTAGGGCCCAGGGTTCAAGTCTGTCACGATCCATCTGGATCTTGAGCCTATTTTCTAGGGGTTAACTATTCCTGCCATCTTAGTATCATCTGCAAATGTGGTGAGTTCCCCTTCTATTCCTTCATCTAGGTCGTTTATGAAGATATTGAAGAGTATTGGACCTAAGACGGAACCTTATGGCACCTCACTGCATACCTCTCTCCATGTAGACTTAGACTACTAAGGACTACTCATTGAGTCCAGTTTGTCAGCCAGTTGCAAATCCATCTGGTGGTGAAGCTATCTATCCTACTTTTTTCTAGCTTACGAAGAAGTCGGTTGTGGTCTACTTTGTCGAATGTCTTGCTGAATATATTATGTCCACAGTATTTTGCTAGACTACTAATTTAGTCACTATGCTGAAGAATGAAATAAGATTGGTTTGGCATGATCTGTTTTTAACAAACCTGTGCTGACTGATAGTTATTACTTTACTCGTTTCTAGGTGTTGGCAGATCTGTTTTTTTATTATCTTTTCCAGTATCTTCCCAGGTATTGATGTTAGGCTGATTGGTCTGTAGTTTACTGGGTCTGGGTTTTCCCCCCCTTTTTTGAAGATGGGAACCACATCACTCTTTTCCACTCCTCTGGTAGTTTTTCGGTGTTCCAGGATTTTTGAAAGATGTGGTGCAATTGTTCTGAGATGATACCTGCCGGCTCCTTTAGAACTCTAGGATGTAATCCATCAGATCCTGGTTATTTGTATTCATCAAGATCAGACAGGTGTTCTCTTATTGTTCTTGTTGGGTTTTTTTTTTTTTTTTGCTTATTTTAACTTTTATTTCCAGTCTGTTTTTTACAGTTACTTTTCTGGTAGGTCGGTCTTTTTTGTGTGAAGACGGATGCAAGGAATGAGTTAAGCAGCTCTGCTTTCCCTCTGTTGCCTGTTACTTCCTTGCCGACTTCTCTCTTTAGTGGCCGACTGTTTCCTTGATTTCTTTCTTGTTATTTATATGTTGGAAGAAACTTTTTTTTGTTATCTTTGACTTTTGTTGCAAGTCTTCGTTCATTCTGAGCCTTCACTTTCCTGACTTGTCTTTGCAGATTCTGGCTGTCTGCTGATATCCTGCCTTAGTTATGTGTCCCACTGTTCTTCTTTCATTCTTGTCTGTCTCTGCCCCACCAACCTCACATGCCAAAGTCACGGCCAGCTATTTCCAAGAAGCCTCCGTCCCCTCGGGCGGGGATCCTGCCCCTCCCTGCCATGAGCGGCGTGGGGAGGCGGCAGCTCAATGGGGGTGGGTGGGTGTATGCCAGTGCCAGCATAAGCGGGGCTTTATAAGGGGCCGTCCCGCCCGGGGCTGGCAAGTCTAGATTCCTGGAGAGCACCATGGCGATAGGCACGGCGCTTCTGGGGCTCCTCGCTTTCTTGCTCGGCTGCTCCGGCACCTCTGCCGAACCCCAAAACTCGGAGCGCTTCGCCATGCGAAAGGTAGGATGCGGGGTGGGGGCAGAGGGTCCAAGCCTCCCTCGTGGAAAGCCCCCGCTACCAGGCTCTGCTCGGGTGGGCGGCAGGTGCAGCGCAGAGGATGCCGCTTCCTCGGCGTTGGTCGCATCCAGTCCCGTTGCGCTGAGCGCCAGAGGCTGTGAGTCCCCGACGGATGGTCGGCCGAGCGTTTGTTCCTCTGCCGCCGGGGATGCTGCTCTCGCTCGTTGGGCAAATAGCAGAGCGATCCGCCCGCGGGGTGGCACCGGGGCGCGGTCTGGCAGGCGCCTCGACCGACGGGACTTTGGGATGGGCCGTCTCTGCCAGCCCCTCCCACCGTGGGCAGCCGGGGGATCAGGTACGTGGGCGCAGCGGGAGTTTTCAGATCCCCGGAGAAAATGGAGTCAGCGCTGCCAGTCTCTCTACCTGTTGGACAGCCTGGCTCGGCCAGCGCCGTGACCTGCTTTCCTGCCCCCGCCTGCTTTAGTGCGTCCTGACTGGCAACTGGGTGAGTGACCAGGGCTCCAAGATGGTCATCTCCGACAGCAATAATTCCGGGGTGTTCAGCGGCACCTACCTGACGGCCATGGCTGCCACCGACAACATCATCCGGCCATCCCCTCTCCAGGGCGTCCAGCACCAGGTGGCCCAGCGGGCCCAGCCCACCTTCGGCTTCACGGTCAACTGGAGTTTCGCTGGTAGAGCCAATCATTATTTGGGATGGAAACAAATAGAATGGGGGGAAGGAATCTAATGGAACTCCCATTCCTTGCAGGTTTTTTTTCCCACTGAATGTTCTCTCCTCCCTCCCCCCCCCCCCACCCCGCATTAGTTGGAGCTGCCCAAAGATTCCAGGTGCCACTGGCATGGGGTAAATTATTTGGGCTGGTTGATCTATGGAACATACAGTCTCCACCTCCAAGTGCTATAGCCCAGTTACCTGCCAGTGAGTCTCTGGCCGATTCCTCCCTCAGAGTCCACCGCGGTCTTTGTGGGCCAGTGTTTCCTGGATGAGGATGGAGAGGAGCAGCTGAAGACCACCTGGCTGTTGCGTGTGGAGGTGGGATCCATAGCAGAGGACTGGGGGGCAACCCGGTAAGGAAAAGCAGGGGCTGAACTACTTTGCCCCCTAACTAGAAGGGCCCGGGGATGCCCCTTCTTTTTCTCTCTTTCCTTCCACCTTTCCCAAGTGGCTCTTGAAAGGATGCACCAATGGTTTGTTTCTCTCAGGGTCGTTTCAGCACCCAGGGCTGAGCAGCTCCCGCGGGAGAGGCTGGCATTAGCAGATCCCATTTCTGCCACTTCCCCCACAAAGAAACCCAGCAAAGCTTTTGACAAGGTTCCTTGGGTCCTTCTCACTGACAAGCTGTTGAAGTGTGGTTTGGGTGGCCCACAGTTGGCAACACTCAGAGTTGGCATTAATTGCTCTACTCAAATTGGAGAGAAGTGGCCAGCACAGCCCCCATATTTGTATGGGGCAAAGAGCCAAATGGGGTGCCTTCCACAAGCACAAGGCCTGCAGCTCTTCATCTCACTTCCAAAGAAGCCACTTTCTTGGGACCCTCAGGAGCCGCTTCAAGGGAGGCCCACCACAGACACAGAAGATTTCACCCAGACTTCTTCGGATCTGTGCTGTTCCCGTCAGATGTGCCCTGCAATGGGTGGCTGAGGACCCTCCCAGCCCTGGCCACCCCTGACAAGCAGCAACATCCATTTCCATTGTCACCTGAGTGGGGGGAAGGAGGGAATGTGGGTGGGTGAGTGGGATGCTTAGTTTGGGGAGGGACAGCAATGAATGAATTTTGAAATTTTCCTCCCTCCTGCTTCATTGTAGGGTTGGCACAGACACTTTCTACCGCACCAAGTGAGAGGGTGAAGAGAGCCAGCCTTCCATGGTTTCTGCCTTGGGGGGAAGGGCGGGCAAGACTTCCTACCTCACCCATCAGACACTCTTCTCCAATAAAATGTTTTCCTGAGCAGCATCGGCTTCCCTGCTCTTTCAGAAGCTCCCTGGGTGCCAGTCTGCAGGCTTCCCAGAGATACTAGGTAGGATCTGGAGGATGGGTTCAAGCCAGCTCTGGGGTTCAAGGGCCCTTTTCTGAGACTTGGCTTGGTCCTGGGGAGAGGGTGCTTTCTACATGCAGACAGGCTTGTTTTGAGGAGCCCTCAGGAGAGGGGGGGCTTAAGGGAGGTTGTTCTTGTGGTCACTCCTGATTTGGGCCCTTCATCTCTATGATCACTCTGCATTTTACACAGCTGTTGCCCTGGCGGATTGTTGGGAACCTGCATCTGATCCATAGGGCAGCAGTGCAAGGAGTTATAGACCTTTGTGATGGGTACCTTGCTACTTTGTGAACTGAGCTGGTTCTCAATGGGTCTCTGTACAAGTTGCTGGGGGTCACCCGTTAAGCCCTTTGTCCCCAACCCTCTCTGCCATTGGACAAGATTCGACAGAGCTGCACCCTCGCGGTTCCTTCAGTTAAGCAGCATCATTTGAAGAGAGACAGTAGATGTGCTAATAGCATTATGGCCATGACCTCTGCATTCATGGATTCCTTACTGATAGATTATTGTGATATAACATGAACGCACTGAAATAATTTTGCAGGATGGAGGATGAAAGGGAAAATTTTGCAGAAGCAGAAGAATGGCCCTGAGCGAGTTTATAAGTGTGGAAATGAGGCCGAGCAGGTTGCTCTGACTGGATCCAAGAGAAGCTTTAAGCCAGGCATGCTGTGGGACATCTCAAGGTTCAATCTTGGGCCCGGCACTCTTCAACATCTTCATAAGTGATCTAGATGAGGGAATAGAAAGGGAACTCTGTGCAGATGACAGGTAGCTGGGGGGGATTGCAAACACTTTAGATGACAGAGTCAAGATTCAGAAGGATCTTGGCAGACTTCAGCATTGGGCCCTATCCAACAAGAATGCAGTTCACTGGTGAGAAAAGTACGGTCCGCACTTAGGCAGAAAAACCAAATGTATAGCTATAGAAGGTACCTGGGTTGACAGTACGGTAGTAACTTTGAGAGGGAACTAGATGTCCTGGTGGATTCATTGCTGAGGTATGAGTGAGCAATGTGCTGCAGCTGCCAAAAAAGCCAGCGCAGTTCTAGCTGCGTCAATTGAGAGACCAAGGGAAGTGACGGTACCCCTTATAATGCACTAGTGAGGCCACATTTGGAATTCTGCATCCAATTCTGGTCAGCATGATAAGAAAAGGATGCCAAGGCCCTAGGAAGAGTGCAGAGAAGAGCAACAAAGATGATCAGGGATCTGGAGGCAAACTCATACGATGAACAGCTAAGGATAGCAGGTGTGTTTAGTCTAATGAAGGGGAGACATGACAGCAGTCTTCCAGTACTTCAAGGGCTGCCATGCGGAAAGAAGTGTCCATTTGTTCTCCACTGCGCCTAAGGGCAGGACTAGATGCAATGGGTGGAAGCCAGTGGTGGGATTCAATTTTTTTAACAACCGGTTCTGTGGGCATTGCTTAGTTGGGGGTGTGGCTTGGTGGTCATGTGACTGGGTGGGCATGGCTAGCTGGTCATGTGACTGGATGGCCATGGCTATGTGCATAGGGATTACCCAGAGGGCTGAAAAATGTGATTTCTGACAGGTCCTTGCACTTTTGACCGGTCATCATTTATGCCCATTGCAGCATTCTTAATTAAATTAATTAAATAAAAATGACCTGCTGAAGCAGTCCGAGGAAGGCGTTCGGGCTGGCTGCAGGGCAAGGTGATACAATCGGGGTCGGTAGGCCGCTGCTGCCCAGGTGGGAGACAGGCGCAGGCCTACAGGGCTGGCTGCAGGGTGAAGCAATCGGATGGGGTAGGTCAGGGGTCTGCAACCTTAAATACTCAACCTTAAACACATGTAAACACTTAAACACAATCCTAAACCTGGGTGGGCATTGCCAACTCCATATCACTTACTCCCACCCCCAGGTATTGTGGCTCCCAGTATTTTCTTTTAAACAGGGATCTCTGGGTGTCTCATCTCTATCATCTTTCTTTCTTTCCTTCATCTCTCTTTCTCTCCATCTTTCTCCTCTCCCCCTTTCTCCCCTTCATCTTTCCCCCTTTCCTTTATTTCTTTCTCCCATTTCTCTCCTTCATTTCTTTCTCTCCATCTTTCTCCTCTCCCCCTTTCTCCCCTTCATCTCTTTCCCCCCTTCTCTCCTTCATTTCTCTTTCTCCTCTCCTGACTGGGCAGCAGCGGCAGCGAACCTACTGCACCATTGGGTCGCCCCTTGACTTGGTGGCAGCACCTTAAGCCTGCACCCCACTGCGCATGCGCTCACCTGGCTGCACCCGCAGCTGGCTCCTGTTGCTCTTACTGAACTTCGCAATGGGGCAGACGACACCCCTCCTCCTCCTGGAGCCCATTACGATGAGGAGCTTTGGCTGCAGCCTGGGCAGCCAGGGCGGAGAAAAGTCACACATCTCCCCCAGTGACTGGATGGGCTAGGGAAGGGGTGGGCAATTGTGGATCTTTTACAACCTGTGGACTTCAATTCCCAGAATTCCTGAGACAGCCAAGCTGTCTCAGGAATTCTGGAAGTTGAAGTCCACAGGTTGTAAAAGAGCCACAATTGCCCACCCCTGGCTAGGGTAGGCTGGTGTCGCGCGGGTGAGAGGCGGGGTGGGGTGAGCCAGCCAGCAATTTAACAAATGTTTTGGCCGAACTGCCTAGAACCGGCAGAATCCCACCACTGGTGGAAGCTCCTCAGGAGATTCAGCCTGAAAATAGGGATGAATTTCCTGACAGAGGGATTAATCAATGGAACAGCTTGCCTCCTGGAGCTGTGGAAGCTCCATTGCTAGAGGACTTCAAGACAACATTGGACAACCACTTGTCCAGGATAGTTAAGGACTCCTGCCTTGGGCAGCGCAGTTGGACTAGAAGATCTCCAAGATCCCTTCCAGTCCTATGATTCTCTGATTCAGTTGAGAGATTGGTGTGCTGTCCTGCTCACTCGCATGGACTCACAACAGTGTTTTAGTGGGTTATTAATATTCACTAGCATTTCCCTTCACCAAAATTCCAGTCCCAATTCAGCCAAAAGCAGGCCAATGCTAGTCCATAGAGCAATGGCCAATGAGTCCACAAGGCACTTGAAGGTTTCCCAAACGAGATAAACCCACCAGGCAAAATTAAATCCACAAGACAAGAGGATTCACAAGGCAAGAAAAGTCCGGAGTTCACAAGGCATGATCCAAAGTCAAGGCGTCAATCCAAAGCAAGGCAGGAATCACAACCATCGATAGGCAGATAGAAAATGAACACATTGTTCCCAGCATGGCCCCCATCTGTCTCCTGTGCTAAACAGCCAGCTTCTGGTGCAGCCCACCAAGAAGGGCGAAACTTTCTCCTCACAAGTAATCTTGCTGAACATTGCTGCTCCTGCCTTTTCTCTGCCCTGCATGCCCTTGGATCAGGTGCAGAAGGCAGAGTTCCTCATCCCTGACCGGCTGCAGCTGCATGCTTTCCCCATCTGAATCCTCAGGGCTGCCCTGCTGCGCTTCAGCCAAATCCCTCTCTGGTGGCTGCTCAGAGTCATTGGCCAACTGCCCTCCAGCTGTGGCTGGGATCGTTCATCCTCCTCCAAGCTGACATAAGGTATGGGGAAGCGTATGGGTGGGTGTGTGTGTGTGGGGGGGGAGTCATCACAATTGATCACCCATGATGTGCAGGGACAAGAGGTTGTCCAATCTTGTCTTGAAGTCCTCCAACAATAGAGCTTCCACAGCTCCAGGAGGCAAGCTGTTCCATTGATTGATCCCTCTGTCAGGAAATTCATCCCTCTTTCCAGGTTGAATCTCCTTCTGACAAGCAAGACAAGGGCAGCAGGATATAGGACAGGTCAGAGAGTGCCTCGGTCAGGCTTGTTGGTGGCCTGTGTCGAGAGCACTATTTAAATCTCAGACTCAACACACACCCAGAGTTACTATGAGATAATAGTAAATTACTCAGGCTGAACAGTTAAATAACAGATGAGAAAAGGAATGTAAGACAAAACTGTCTTGAAAGGAAAGCCTGCCTGCTTTGTTTTCAAAAGGAATGCAGAGAAGTTAAAAGTCTAGTCTGAAGTCTGGAAAGCCAAGCCAGGTTCATCAGCCTGACCCAAAGAATTGTTGGGACCAAGTGAGCTTCCAGTTTCCCACTTGGTCTTTTGGTTTCTGGCGTGCATGCACGAGAAGACCAGCTGTTTGGCTGACATGCTCGGTGAGATGGCTCTGCATGCCATTTCCGGCACCCATGCCATAGGTTCACCATCACGGCTTTAGGGCCTCTCTTCTCTACACACCCACCCGGCTTGGGGACTCTGCCTCCTTGTCTGATTGCTCCAGCTTTTCCAATGATGCCAGAGTTTGAACAGTGACTCCCTGTTTGGTATTTGGCTCCCCTAAAGACCAAGCAAAGCACACAGGTCCCAGCCTGATTCTGCCCCAGAGGCAGCGTGAGACCTCTGAAAAACTCAAATGTAGGGGGCTGCGTTCTTCCTGCACCCTCCCTCATCTCCAGGAGCTTTTTCATGCCATCACCCATGCTATCTTACTGGACTGACCCTGCAGGATGGGAGTGGGGGGCACCTCATCCAGCCCTAGGCCTCTTTTATGCGGGGCCTGGGTCTCTCACCTCTGCTGTTCCACACCCACACAAGGCTGCTGGTTAAGTGACGGGACAGCATTGGCTTTTGGTTAGACATCTCTACCCTAGGATACCACAGGGGGTGTCGCTCAAGTGCTTTTCCAGTGCCGGGGGGGGGGGGATATTGTCAGAGACTCTATCCTAGCAAGACAGAGGGGTTCTGGGCGGTTGGGTCACCCCTGAATCTGGAGAATCGTTATCCTTAAATGCACTTCTCCACAGGGCTGGTGTTCAATGGGCGGGGGTGGGGGCTCCTGCCGGGGGAAGGAGGACCCCCTCCCACTTTGATCTTCTCTTCTCTTCTGTTCGGCCCTGCCACCCCCACCCACCCCGGGCGCTTCCCATTTCGACCACCGCAATACTCTCCATGCAATATTGCAATACTCTGTACAAAGATGGCCAACGGGGGCGGCTGTAGAGCTCCAGAGGGCAGTTCGGGGGGGGGGGGGGGCTGGCCGCCCGCTCGTAGCTCGTTGCTGCTTCCTGTGGGGCGTCTTTCACTCCCGGTGGTGCAATTAATCAGCAACGGAGTTCTGTCGATAAACCAGGAAGCTCCGGTGAGAACCGAAGGATCTTTCTCCCGTCTCATGCCCCGCCCCCGCTTTAGTTAAGGGAGGCGGAGGAGGGAGGTTGATAAACAAGAGGAAGGGGAGACTTTAATCTTTCTTGTGAGTTGAACGAGTTCCTTCTTCGCAATTCCCCCCATCCCCCTAATGATTTTTTTGTTTATTTCTGCCTTATAAATTTTTAGAAAGTTTTAGACAAAAGGCGTGATACCATTGGTTGAAATCATCACATGATTTGCCTTGCTTCGCTATTCCTGGGGATTATTTCAACACTAACCACAAGAGGGAGCAAAACGCTAATTTGTGTCAAACTAAGAGGGTTCAGCTTTACTTTTCCTTAACGTTTTTTGTGAGCGATAGGTCAGGAGACTGCTAAGCTCTTTACAGGACTTCAGATTTACTTCTAACTTTTTGTGAGTGAAAGACTATTTTTCAACAGAAGACTGCTTTCATCAGGAGCTCAGACTAACTTTAACTTTTTTGTTAAAACTGTCATCCATTTCTAGCTAGACAATTTTTCCAGGGGGCTATGTTGTCTCCCAGGTTCAAAGATTTAAGATGTGACAGAGAGGCTTACTAAAATGATCAAGCTGACTGATTATTTTCCATATTCTGTTTACCTAATTAAGTGAATAACAAAGTTGGAATGGACCTTGGAGGTCTTCTAATCCAACCATTTGCTCAAGCAGGAAACCTATATCATTTCAGACAAATGTCTGCCCAATCTCTTTTTAAAAACTTCCACTGTTCAAGCATTCACGGCTTCCAGAGACGAGCCATTCTACTGATGGTCTTGTCAGAAAGTTTCTCCTTAATTCTAGGCTGGATCTCTCCTTGATTAGTTTCCATCCGTTGCTTTTTGTCCTGCCTTCAGGTGCTTTGGAGAATAATTTGACACACACACATCCTTCTTTGTGGCAGCCGCTCAAATATTGAAAGGCTGCTCTCATGCCCCCCCCCCCCCCCCAGTCTTTCTCTTCATTTGAGTAGACAAACCCTTCCCCCTCCCTTCTCCTCTTTCATTTTGGGATGAATGATACAAGACAGAATGTAAATAATTACTACCCTTCCACAGAACTACACAGTATTAGGGATGTAAACCTTCTTGAAAGTATTTGAATATATATAAAAAAAGAAATGGCATTGCCATAGGTGTGTGCTCAGCCAATAAGAAGAAATCAATGAACTCTGCCAATCAGTTAGCTGAGGTGTGCAGGAAACACAACATTGTAGTAATCGGTGATTTTAACTACCCTGAAATGAAGTCAACTGGGAAACTAATTCTGCAGGCACTGGGGAGATCAAACAGGCTCCTTACTTGCTTGGTTGACAACTCTGTCCTAGAAAAGGTGGAGGAGGCTGGACAGAGGAGGAGGACTTTGGGGGGGAACAGAACAGAGAAAGGAGAGGTCCTGTTTGTGCCAATTTATTTGCCACCCATCCCATGGATCCAGGTGATTCTGAGGGGGGCAAAGGGCCTTTTGGCTTGCCAAAGTAGCATTTCCCCCTTGTTCTGAAGTCTCACCAAACACAGCCACTCCTAAACTCAGAGGAAAACATGGCCCAGGACTGCAAGGGAGCATGGCCAGGAGTGCCTGACCCAGAAGGCCCAATGCTGGGAGAGGGATGAAGGTCACCCCCAAGTCTGGGAACAGTCCCAGTAGTGATGAGGACACCCTAGGGAGGCGGCTTGGGATGGAGGAGTCCCAGCAAGGCGGCCATACAGGTGGCACATAATTCACCAGTGGGAAAGGAGGGGCTGGCCTTCTCCTCCAAGAGGCCGCTAGGGAGGAAACAGGCCACTCTGGAGGAAGAGGCTCCCTCCCGAGCCATTTATTGGTTGTCCTGTTCAAGAACATCACACAAAGCAGGGCCAGAACAAACCTTGCAGCATCCTTCCTCTTGAGCCCAGTGTCCCGCTCTGGGGTGGGCCAACCCCCACCCTTGCCTCACACTAGCTGGGGTGGGGGAACCCCAGAGAGGCAGGGCAGATGCCTAGGATAGGGGCAAAGAGTCTGGGCAGCAACTCTTGCTGTGGCGCGCAATGGCCGTTCTTCTGAGCCCAGGGATGGCCGGTGAAGTGAGGCCCCAGCTGGAGGAGCCCTGCCAGGGCAAAGCCTCTCTTGCTGAGCAGCCCCGGCTTTCCTGCTGTCCTCCTGACCCCCCCCCCCTCTCTGTCCAGAGTCTCCCCTTCCAGATTTCGGCATCTACACGTTGCTGGCAAAGCGGCCTCAATCCTCACATCTCATCAGAGTGATGGGGCTGCAGGATGACGCTGGCAGCACCATCTGGCCAGCCAGGCTGCTGATCGACAGAGGCAGGCAGGAGTGCCCTCTCTTTCTCCAGAGGAGGGTCCTTGGGGGCCAGAAGGAGCTCCTCCAAGGCAGGAGAAGGTGAGTCTGAGGAGGAGCTGCCGTTGCTGGTAGAGAGCCCCGCCCTAGTCCCCAGGGCACTCCGTGGGCCTTCCAGAGACCCGTTGAGGTTTCCTGCAGCCCCAAAGGCTTTGGGGGACACAGCTTTCTCTGATGAAAGCAACCTGGGGGACCCAGGATGGGAGAGGGACATCGTCACTTCTGCTGGCTGGAGGGCATCAACCAACGTCCGAGAAGCCCCGCTTGACAACTCGCGCAGTTTTCGGGACAACACTGGAAGAAGAAAAATGGGGCAGTTACAGCACTGCAGGGGAGCTGGGTTGCCCTCCTCGGGGTCCCTGGCAGCTTCCCCTTTCCCTGCCTCCTCCCCCCTTGGAAGGAACCGCCCCCCTAAGAAACTTTGTGCTTCTTAGTAGGATGGCATCTCCTGCTTGCCCCTTTTCTCCCTTTGAAAGAAGTTATCGGAAGTGTCCCCAAAGCAGCCCTGTCCCTCTGGGGATGCCATCAAGCCCCTGCCCAGGGAAGGTATCATTTTGCTGAGGACTCTCGGAGGCTGCTTGGCTTAAACCAGGCCCTTCCTCTATGACCAGTGAAGGAAGTCAACAAAGCATCTCCTTCTCTTTCACCCATATGGCGAACTGCTCCAATGTGCGAACCTTGGTTCTGCACCGACTGAAGCCGGCCGGGCAGCTGGGAGGGCCAAAGGCCGCGGGGAGGGGAGGGGGGGTTTGTAGCCCCAGGAAATTGCTCAGTCTTTGCAGGAACTGCAGCCAAAAGCAAAAGGTTTTCTGTGGTGGGGAGCTCCACCTGAGGGGGCTTAGAGGTTGTAGGGCTGACTCAGTCCTGGAGACTCACCTCCATGCTGCCCCAGTGGTGGCTTCTGGCCGCCGAGAGGATAGAGGCTGGGCAGGAGGACCAGGCAGAAGGAGAAGAGCAGCACCTGGGCAGAGAGGGCATTGAAAGCAATCAGACCACAGCTTGCGTGGCCGAAATGTGCCCCCTCCTTGCAGATCCCGTATTTCTCACGCAGGAGGGGTGCAAGGGAGGGACGGCCAGAGGCCTGGAGGCAAGGAAACTCACCAGGACGCAGGTGCTGGCTGCAGCCGTCTTGGTGGAGGAGTGCTGGATGATTGCTTGCAGCTTCCTCAACTGCTCAAGCAGGGACCTGCAAGAAAGCAAGGCTGACTCGCCCTCAGCTGCACCGGGGGTCTCTAGCTGGTTCAGCCCCTGCCCTGAACCAGGCTCGTCCAGACTCAGCCGAGGGCTGCACCAGTCTGGAGGGGCATGGTCTCGATCATTGCGGGCAAATAAAGCAGAGGGCTGCTACGGCCATCCCCAGTTGCCTGCACAACCCCCAAGAGGAGAGTGCCCCCCCACCCCCACCCCAACTCACGTGTTCTGCTTCTGCAGCAACTGCACCTTCTTCTGGAGCTCGCTGTTCTGAGCTGTGCAGGCCAGTACCCTGCAGAGAGACGGGTCAGGGAGGAAGCCCAGACAGGGTGCCAAGGAGACGGGAGAGCAAGGAACGCCCTGTCCTGCTGCCTCATGAGAAAGTGGGCTCCCAGACCCCCTCCCCCACCCCTCTGCTTGGCAAGGATACCCACCTGCTCTCCAGGTTGTCCATGTAGACCTTCTTCCGCCGCCGGCTGTCCTGGGCCGACTGCTTGTTGCGGATCTTCCTCCGGACTCGCTTCAGGACCCGCTCCTCTGTCTGGCAGCACACGGGGTGGGGATGGGTCAGCCAAGGGCCTCCCCTCCCCCAGGCAGCCCCTGCTTTTCAGCCTGCCTGCCAAGGCTTTTTCCAGCCCTTAGCCCTGTGCCCCTCCTCCACCGCCCGGAGGGAGCAGGGCAAGGCCCAGGCTGCTCTGTCTCCCTTCCCCTCCTGAAGCCAAGAGCAGGGCAGGGGTCTTTCACTCTCCCCGTGCCTTTGGATGTCCCGCAGGCCAGGTGAGGAGGGCCCACCTTGGTCAGGGGCAGGTGGGAGGGAATTGCAATGCCCTCCTTCTCCAGGAGCTGCTTCTCCTCATCTGTCAGGACCAGCGGGGGGGAGTCCAACTGGAAAAACAGAAAAGGTGGTCGCTGATCAGGGTCAGGGCCTGGGAAGCACCAGGACTGAGGGGCTCTGGAAGAGCGGGCCTAGCCAGCCTGCTTACCTGCATGCTTTCTCCTACCAGAGGCTCTGCTGTGAGTGCTGCAGGGGGAAGGCCGAGGGCCTCGGTGGTGTCCACATCTGCCCACATTTCTGGAAGAGGAAAGAGAACTAGAAGCACTGTGAAACAGTGCAAACCTCACCCTTGCCCTGGGGCTGGATTCACACAAGACACCAAGCTGGTTAGAGCAGGTCTGGTTAGTGGAAGGCTCCAGCGCATTGGCTTGTTGGCAGAACCAGCCAGCTACTGAGGGGGATGGGCTCCGATGGGCCCAGCCAGGGATGCCAGTGTGGGTCATTTGCCCAAGGGTTGGGGGAAGCCAGCTGGGGCACAGAGCCATAGGAAGCCCCCGTAAGGCTAGCTGGGTTCTGAGAATCCGATTTCCAACTGGAGTCAAGGTTTTGTAATAATTATACCACTAAGAGCATTTTGTGGGCCAGACCCTCAGATTAGCCTCCCTCAATCCAGGGTGCTTTGCTAAAATTGCACCCTCATTTCCTTACAGGGGAGCAAGCAGCCCCCTTATAGCACTGTCAACTCTGTAAGTCTGAATGTCTACATACATTCTGATACAAAGCTAAAAAGCAAGCCCCCCACCTTTTTTTTTACTATACAACTGGCTTGGAAGGGAAGGGCCAAATCCTCTGTCTAACCTATGTAGCCTTATAAAACATCTCTCCATGACTTTTGGCATGTGGCCAAAGGCCACCTGAGGTGTGAAAGCCCCTGACTCAAGGACCTCCTGCAAAAGCGGAGAGGGTGTCAGGAAATAGCAAGCTACTGTCCCAAAGGGAGCAGACTGGAGCTGAAGGCCCAGAGTAATAGGCTCGTAAGGAGCCTTGGAGATCTTCTAGTCCAACTCCCTCCCTGCTCAAGCTGGAAACAGTATACCATTCTGGACAAGCGCTGTCTTCTTAAAAACTTCCAGTATTGGAACATTCACAACTTTCAGAGACAAACTGGTTTGTTGTTTTTGTTTTCACTGCCAATAAATGTTTTGTTTTCACTGCCAATAAATTTCTCCTTAGTTGTAGGTTGGATCTCTCATTGATAAGCTTCCATCTGTTGCTTCCTCTTTTTCTCTCCAGTGCTTTTGAAAATAGTTTGGACACCCCCCCTCCCTCCCTTGACAGCTCCTCAAATATTGGAACATTGCTATCCTGCCCTTAGTCCTCCTAGACTAGACATAGCCAGTTTCCCCAATTGTCCATTGAATCTCCTTTTTGCTGCTCTTCTCTGCCCTCTTTCTAGTCTCATCATCTTTTTTGTATTGTGATGGCCAAAACTGGATGCAGTATTCCAGGTGTGGCCTTTCCAGAGCCGTATATAGCAGTACTAACACTTCACACAATCTTGACACTGTTGCTCTGCTGATGGACTAGGTTGGGTTTTTTGGCAGCCACAGCACACTGCTGGCTCACACTTAAGCGGTGGTCCCCCAGACACCAGAGTCCCCCTTAGAGTTACTACTGCTGAGCCAAGCACCTTCTATTCAACACCCGTGCATTTGACTTTTCTGCCTAGATGCAGGACCTAGCTTTTCTCGCCACTAAAATGTGTATTGCTGGATAGGGCCCAATGCTCAAGTCTGTCAAGATCCGTCTGTATCTTGAGTCTATCATCTAAAGTGTTAGCAATTCCCCCCAATTGGTGTCATCTGCAAATTTGATGGATTTCCCTTCTATCCCCCACTTCTAAATCATTGATGGAACACACTGGAGTCCTGGGCTCAGACAGAGCCTTGAGGGACCCCACTGCACACTTCCCTCCCTGTAGATGCTGTTCCACTGAGGATAGCAAGTTGAGTGCGGGTGGTCAGCCAGTTACCAATCCATCTGCCGGTGGTGGTGGTGCTGGCTATGCCACATTGTTCTATCTTACCAAGAAGTAGGCAGTGGTCTATTTTATCAATTGTCTTACTGAAGTCAGAATTTTGCAAGTGGGAAAGCGGTTCCCCCCCCCCCCGCCAGAGAACTAGAGCAGGAGAAGCAGCTGCGCCTGGCTGGATGCCAGCCTTGGGCTCAGGTGGCTCTTCCGAGTTGCCGCGGCCGTTTCCCTCCCAGCCATTTCTCCAGCCTCTGCGCCACGCACAAGGAAGCGGCAGGGCGGCCCGTAAGTTCGCTCTCGGCCCACGGCAGCCCCGAGCCGTTGCCCGGCCCAGCCCCGCTCACCCAAATCGATGGCCACGTCGCCCTCGGACGCCTCCCAGGAGGGCTCCGTGCGCGTGGCGTCGGGGGAAGTCAGGTGCAGGGAGTAGTTGTGCTCCCACTCCACGCGGCCCGAGGCAGGGAGGCGGCCGGCGGGAGTCGGGCTCCGGTCCTCGGCGAGGCTGCTCTGGCCGGAGGGCTCGGCGGAGCTGTCCGATTCCTGCCCGAAGGGGCTCCAGAGGCACCGCAGCAGCTCCTCCAGCTCCTCCTGCCCGCTCGGGACCTGCAGGGCGAGAGGAGGCAGGAGCAACCAGGGCCAGCCGAGGGCACCGCCCGCCCGCCCCTGCCCGGCCCGCCGCTCACCTGCGGGAAGCCCCACGGCTCCGGCTCCGGCTCCGGCGCCGGCTCGTCCCCCAGGAAAAGCTCTTCCCGCAGCAGGAAGTCCAGCAGGTCCTGCTCGGCCATGCCTCCCCACCCCACCCCCCGAGCGCCCGTCAGCAGAAGCGGCGCGCGGACGGACCCCGGGCGGGATCCGCGGAAGGGAAGCCGGCAAAAAGCCCCACCGGCCGCCGCTCGACCCCGCTGAGGCTGCTGGCCCGCGCCGCCCCTTCCAACACAGCAGGGATGACGTCACCCCAGGAAGTCTCTCGCTCTCTGTCCGTCTTTCTCTTGTCCCGCCTCTCTCGCGGCCGCTCAATGGCTGGCGCGGCCGTCACTCGAGCCTGGGAAAACCCCGCGGCTTCTGACGTCATGGGGCGCGGGCGCCGGGTTCTCCTTCAGGAGCTTCCGGTCGCTCTGTGGCGGCACCGGCGCTAGGCTGAACGCCTGACGTCATGCGGTCTCGGAGATGCTCTCATCGAGCTCGTTGCCGCGCGCGTGAATTGCAGAATGGTAGCCCTAGCTTGGCTTGCCCCCTCCCCCGTCGAACCCCTGCCTGACCTCGAGAGGGAGTTAATGGCAGTCGGAAAACCCCGCTCGCTTTTAATAGCCCTTGTTTTTTAGAATAGACTAAAATATAATTCTTTATTGGCCAAGTGTGAATGGACACACAAAGGATTTGTCTCCGGTGCCTGAGCTGTGAGTGTACATACAAGCAACGTGATAAATCCTAACTATAAAATACAATCATCAATAGAATATCATCGGGCTCCGGCTCCGGCTCCGGCTCCGGCTCCCAGCCCTGGACGACATCTTCGAATCTGGCTGTTTGAGGAAGTGGCATAACATTCTCAGAGATGCTTCCCGTCCTGCTTCCCATCTTTTTGGACTGTTGCCTTCTGGCAGAAGATACAGAACAATTAAAACTCCGACCACACATTTTCTGAATAGTTTTTATCCCAGAGCGATAATTGCACTCAACAATGAACTCAAGGGCCACCATCAGTCAGCTGTTGGACAGGATGACTTGGTCTATTGTGTGGATGTTTGGATGGTTTAGGGGTGGGGAATTCTGGTGGGTGGAGGTGTGTTTGGGGATTGTTGTGTGTGTGTTTTTTTAAAAATTAGATTTATATGCCGCCCTTCTCCGGAGACTCAGGGCGGCTTACAATGCGTTAAGCAATAGCCTTCATACTTTTGTGTATTTATACAAAGTCAGCGTATTGCCCCCACAAACTGGAGCCTCAATTTACCTACTGTTATGTCCTTATAAGGACATCCGCCTGGGATTGGCTGAAGATCCTTTCGGCGGGAGTTTTGAATCCGTCAGTGGGCGGTGCGTCTGCCGGAGCAAATATAAGGAGAGCTCCGGCAGCACAGCGCCAGTTCAGTTCTCGTTAATAAACGTTGTTACTTGAACTCTGCTTGTCTCTTCTTCCTGCGCCGATCTAACACTGGCGACGAAGGACTAGAGAAGAACCAACCGCGTGGCACGATCGCCATTCCGAGCTGAAGTCACTCGCCGCGGTCTGAGAGATGGCAACGCCGCAAGCGCTGTTCACCTCGCTTGCTCCATTCAACCCCGGCCGGGAGAAATGGAGCTCCTATATGATCCGTTTCCGCCAATTCCTTCGGGGAAACGGCTACAACAACCTGGACGACGAACGGAAGAGGGCTCTCTTCCTAGCTCACTGTGGAACCGATGTCCTGGAGCTCGCCGTCTACCTCGTCGCACCCAGGGACATCGAAGTCATGTCCTGGGTGGATCTACAGACTGCCCTGCAAGACCACTATGCCCCCACGGGCACCCCCCATCTCGAATCGGTTCACCTTCCGCCAACGCAATCAGAAGGAAGGCGAATCTATCAAAGATTTTGTGGCAGCATTGCGTCAAATCGCAGCAAACTCTGAGTTTGAAAACGTTGACAATGCCTTACGCGACAGGATCGTGTTCGGGATGAGAGATGCAAGCCTCCAAAAGAAATTCCTAAGCAGGAAAAGACTTTCCCTGAAAGACGTTCTCGAGGAGGCTACGGCTGCTGAAACATCGGAAAAAGCAGCTGCAGAAATGCTCAAATCACGATGGATCCATAAGATCCGCAAGTCGACCCCAGAGTCATCTGAAGAATCCGCCACACCATTGGATTCGGAGGAGGAGATGGCCGTTTTCAAAGTTTCCCGCCCATCAAGGTGGGAAATTCAAAAAGATGGCCGCTGCAACGATCAGTGCGGCAGTTGCAAGGGAAACCATCCCCGCCAATCCTGCCGCTGGCGTGATGCAACCTGCCGACGTTGTCTGAAGAAGGGGCACATCGCTGAAGCATGCAGAGCCACTGATCCGGTTCCCAAGTCGATCAGGCCCCGGAATCTTGAAAATCGCCGCGATACCCAGAGGACATCCAAACGATCCTCATTCCAGCACAGACGCGATGATCACAACGATTCGCAGGGTGGCGCGGTGAATCAAACAACTATCGCCCACACCTGCAGCAACAGTGCCACCAAATTCCATGTGACACTGTTGGCCGAAGGCTTGCCATGCAAGATGGAGGTAGACTCTGGCTCCGTCTATTCCATCATTGACTGGCACCAAGTGAAGAGACTGAAGCCGGCACTAACCAGGCGCCAACTTGAGCCCCTACACTCCCGACTGGTGGATTTTGGCGGGAATCCCATCGGCGTCCTTGGAAGAACCAGCCTTCAAATTGCCTTCAAACAGTTCCGGGGCCAGCTCCCAATCACCGTCGTGGAGCATAGCCGCCTGACCCTGCTAGGCGTAGAGTGGTTCCAGCCGTTGGGGCTTTCTATTGGAGGCATCCACCAGATTAGTGTAGGCGAACTCGACTCACTCATCGGAGAGTTCCAAGAAGTCTTCGATGGTAAGTTAGGGACTTTCACAGTGAAACCCATCTCCTTTAATCTGGACAAGGGGGTAACCCCAATTCGGCTCAAGCCCCGCCGGGTTCCATTTGCCTTGCGGTCCAAAGTAGATGCTCAGCTAGATAAGCTGATTGCCCAAGGCATCCTGGAACCCATCGATCATGCTTCATGGGAGACTCCCATTGTGACCCCAATGAAGCAGGATGGATCTGTGCGCATCTGCGCTGATTACAAGGTGACAATCAACAAGGCGTTGCTTCACTCACTCGGCAAGGGCAAAATTTTTGCAAAACTGGACCTGGCCCAGGCTTACCAGCAACTGCCAGTTGATCAACAAACGGCGGAGGCTCAAACAATTGTCACCCATAGGGGGACATTTAAGTGTAACCGTCTCCGGTTTGGAGTCAGTGCCGCCCCAGGAATTTTCCAATCTATGATGGAACGCCTTCTCCAAGGCATTCCAGGGGTGGTGCCTTACTTCGATGATGTTCTCATCTCCGGGGACTCAAAGGCACAACTCTTTGACTGGCTGAGGCTTGTACTCCAGCGGTTCAGAGAGAAGGGCTTGAGAGTCAGACGGGACAAGTGCATCATTGGGGTACAGGAGGTCGAGTTCCTGGGCTATCTCATAGATAGCTCTGGCATCCACCTCACCAAATCAAAAGTTAAAGCTATCCATGAAGCGCCCAGCCCCAAAAATAAAGCGGAGCTTCAGGCTTTCCTTGGATTGCTTAACTTCTATGCAATCTTCCTCCAACAGAAAGCCACAATTGCTGAGCCGCTACATCGCTTACTGGCAAAGGCAGCTTCCTGGAGGTGGGGCCGCGAAGAGGAATCTGCCTTTCGAGCCGTCAAACAACTTTTGACATCCAACAGCGTTCTCATTCAATACAATGAGACGCTACCCATCAGGCTCACCTGCGACACTTCACCTTACGGAGTCAGCGCTGTCCTCAGCCACGAACTGCCTACCGGCTGTGAAGCCCCCATCACCTATTTCTCAAAGACTATGTCCAGCGCTGACCGCAACTACAGCCAACTGGACAAAGAGGCGTTGGCAATTGTCGCAGGGGTGAAGCGTTTCCACGAATACCTCTATGGACGACGTTTCACCATTGTCACCGACCACAAGCCGCTTCTGGGCCTCCTCGCCGGTGACAAGCAAACCCCCGCCTTCATATCACCTCGAATGACTCACTGGGCCATTTTTCTTGCCGGCTATTCGTATAGACTTGTCCATCAGCCTGGAAAGTCTATTGCAAACGCCGACGCACTAAGCAGATGCCCATCTGCAGAAGCCGTTGAAGACCCGGCTCCCACACTTGAGCTGCTGCACATTGACAACGACAGCAGCTGTTCGGTCACATCTGCCGACGTGGCCACGCACACGCGGAACGACCCCCTCCTCCGCCAAGTCCAGTCCTGGATCCTGAGGGGATGGCCGGCGCGAATAGACTTCAGCCCGTTCAGCCGCAAGCAAGGGGAGCTGTCCACCATGAGCGGCTGTTTGCTATGGGGAGATAGGGTGCTGATTGCCAGCACTCTCCAACGAAAAACGCTTGAGGCTCTCCATAAAGGACACCCGGGCATCGTCCGGATGAAAGCCCTGGCACGGAGCTACGTCCGGTGGCCATCACTGGACAAAGACATTGAGCAATGGGTCACCAGGTATAGCCCGTGCCAAGAAGTCAGAGCAGCGCCGCCACAGTCAGACCCGACGCCTTGGGAGGCTCCTAGCTACCCCTGGTCTCGGATCCACATAGACTTCGCGGGTCCGATCCAGGGGCACCACCTTCTCATCGTGGTCGATGCCTTCTCGAAATGGCTCGAGGTCATCCCCATGGCATCTACCACAACAGAAGCCACAATCCGCGCTCTCCGCCGGCTTTTCACAACCCATGGGCTTCCGGACATTTTGGTTTCCGACAACGGTCCCCAACTTACGTCCGTGCCCATGGAAGCTTTCCTGGCAGGCCTGGGCATCCGCCACGTCCTCTCTGCCCCTTACAGACCGGCCGGAAATGGACAGGCTGAACGGATGGTGAGGCTCACCAAAGAGGCACTCACCAAGATGGGCCTGGGAGACTGGCATGAGCGCATTGACACCTTTCTGCTCACCCAGCACATCACACCGCACTCTGCCGCAAGGAAGTGCCCTGCCGAGCTTTTGATGGGCAGAAGACTCCGGTCACCCCTGGACAGACTGCACCCACAATACAATTCTGAGGTGCCCGCCACCGCTAGCCGCCAACTCCGCCATTTTGCCATCGGCGATGCTGTTTTTGTGCTCAATTTTCACGGCTCGCCGAAATGGCTTAAAGCAACAGTACACAGCACAACCGGCCCGAAATCCTACCGGGTTGAGCTGGAAGATGAATAGGTCGTGCGACGTCACATCGACCAGCTCCGCAAAATCGGGCGGAAACCAGCCTGACGAGGTAGGCCTACACCACCCCGACGAGGTAGGCCTAAACCACCCCGACAAGGTAGGCCCAAACCACCCCAATGAGATAGGCCTAAACCTCCCCTACGAGGTGGGCCTACAACATCCCAGAAGAGCGGGCGCACCAATGCCCAGCCAAGCCAGATCCAAGCCAGGGCCAGTAGACCGGGGACAAGACCAAAGGGGAACCCCGAAGCACCGCGGGGTGGACAGCAGTCGACACCCCAATGCCCAAGACCTATCCCCTGACGACAGTAGCCAAGTAGACCAGGGACAACCGAGCAGGGGAGGCTAACATCAACCCTGCGAAGTAGGTGATCGACACCCCAGGGAGGGGGACCTCCATCCAGCACACCAGAGGGCACCCCAACAAAAGCCCGACCGCACAGAAGACCAACCCTGCGAGGAAGGCCTCCACCACCCCTGCAGGGGAGGCCTACACCAGCCCAACCAGGGCGAACACCCCAATGATGAGAATTGGCGACCGCCACAGCAACGCCAACCCTGCGGAGAAGGCTTACACCACCCCTGCAGAGGAGGCCGCGAAGGGCAGCAACCACTCCGGCGGCGCCAACCTTGCAGAGAAGGCCTACACCACCCCTGCGAAGGAGGCCTACGCCACCCCGACAAAGCCGGCCCTTCACCAACCCGAACCACCTGCCGCCCCGGGAGTGGATCGGACTCAACCAGAGAACCCGAGGGCCTGACCCAGCAACTACCGCCGGACTCGCACCCAAGACCAAACCAGTGCAACCCCAACCCAGTGGGAACCCAAGGGAGACCCAGGGACCTACCGTGGCTCAGGAGTTCCGGACCGGTCGAGGGCGAGGATCTGTGCCGGCGATTCCATGGCTCGAGCGGGAACGAAGAAGACCAGCATCGCCCGCAGGCGGAGGTCCACGACCCGGCCGGAGGTTCGGGAGCATCGCCCGCATCCTCGACGGCCAGATCCAACCCGACTCCAGGGAAAAAGCCCGGAGCTGAGAGAGCACCTTCCGACCAGGAAGGCTTTCAGCCAGCAAATGAACTGCGCAGGTCTACGCAAGCACGTAGACGCCCTGCGTACCTCAGTGACTTTTTCCTTGATGGACAGACTAAGAACTAGGGGGGAGGAGTGTTATGTCCTTATAAGGACATCCGCCTGGGATTGGCTGAAGATCCTTTCGGCGGGAGTTTTGAATCCCTGTCAGTGGGCGGTGCGTCTGCCGGAGCAAATATAAGGAGAGCTCTGGCAACGCAGCGCCAGTTCAGTTCTCGTTAATAAACGTTGTTACTTGAACTCTGCTGGTCTCATCTTTCTGCGCCGATCTAACACCTACCTTAGAAAGGATGGAAGGCTGAGTCAACCTTGGGCCTGGTGAGACCTGAACTGGTGCAATTGCAGACAGCTGGATGTTAATAACAGGCTTTAGTCTGCTTATTAGCCTGTTGAGCTATCCAGGCTCATTATGTTGGACCCAGTCTTTGGGTGTTAAGTGAATTTCATTGTATGGGTACACTGTGTATATACGTACAATGACAATAAAGTTATTATTATCGTAAATCATATACCACACAGTGATAGCAATCAACATAAATCACAATAGGATACAAAATAAAAGCAATGTTTCCATTGCTTGTGAGCTGCCTAGGATAGAGATTCTCAGCCTTTAGATGTGGAAGCTTCCAGAAGTCCCCAGCAGACCTGAAGTTACTGTATGCTTTTTAATCCAGTGGTGGCTATGTAATTCTTTTCAGGATGATGCTGATGAGTCACAGCCAGCCAGATGTTTAGACTAACTCTGGCATATTTGTCTACTACCGAGTCCTTCCCAAGGACCTGGGATAGGCGGATGTTGCTTGATGGTGTTAATTGTTATTATAAATGAGATGTAATGTGGCCCATGGATTCAATACATAAATACTGTTTGGATCTCCCTGTGTCAGGGGCCTCCACCTGTCACTGCTTGTCCTGCCTTTGGGCACTTTGGAGAACACCCCCACATCCCCCGTCACAGCTAGTCCAAGGGTTTAGGATTTATTATTAGATTTATATACCGCCCTACTCCCGAAGGACTCAGGGCAGTTAACAGCCAACAATAAAAATACATATATACAAAATTTAAAAACCCAAATAAAATCAAATTAAATAAATTTGGCCCACACAATTTAAAACAGATTAAAATTCAACGCTAAAAGAAGAGAGGTTAGGCCAGGCCTGCCTGGTGAAATAAAAAGGTCTTAAGAGCGCGGCGGAAGGTGCGCAGATCCGGGATCCTCCGTATCTCCGGGGGGAGCTCGTTCCAGATAGTAGGTGCCCCCACAGAGAAAGCTCTCCCCCTGGGGGTCGCCAGCCAACACTGTTTGGCTGACGGCACCTGGAGGAGCCCCTCTCTATGAGAGCACACTGGCCGGTAATAGGCTATTGGTGGTTTAACCTTCAGCACAGCACTTTCTCATTCTGATAGCAAGGGAAGGAAGAATTGGGCTGGGGTACAAGCGGAGAGAGAGAGAGTGATTCAAAAATTGTGTTCATCAACAGAACTTGGTGAGGGAGATCCAACGACAATGGCCACAAGGATCAGTCCAGGCCCATCCTCTGGACTTACAGGATTTTCTCAGGAATGACTTGGAGGAAGAGGGGAATGAGGGTGCTTGTTAAATTTGCCGATGGCTCCACACTGGGTGGGATAGTTACCACCCTAGAAGTCAGGAATAGAATAGAATTCCATCAATCATGCTAGATTGTCAGAATGAGCCAAAAGTAACAAAATTAAATTTTAACAGAAAGAAGTGCTAAGGTATTCCCTTTGAGAAATAAAAGCTTAATGCAGGATTGGGACCCCTGGCTTGGCAATGGTGCTTACGAAAAAGACCTGGGAAGTCCATGGATTAGGAGGACAGTCGGGCCTGGAATTTCCATCACTAAGCAATGCAGTCCTAACATGTGACGTCCATATTGTTATCTTGACTCAGAGACCTTGTGAGTCACTTAGGACCTCATGTGACGGGAGATCTAGGCAAGCAGGATGACGGGCAGGTGGGTGAATGCTGCAGGCAGGTGCTATAGAGCACGTTTGGGTGAGTGCATGGGTGGGTGGCTGTATTCTGTAGCGGGGCTGATTGGGAGAAAAAGGGACGGGTGCAACTTATGAGAGCGACTTGGCGGCCCTGAAGGAAATGAATAAGTTACTCTTTTATAAAAGTGTTTAATGTATTAAAAAACGATGATGTTCTTACTATTGCAAACTGACCACAAATTGTAACTAGTAGAGTCAATATGTTGACTTGCTAAAAGCTCCCTTGAACCTATGCCTTGGTAGAAAGGAACATCCGCTCAAGGTGAAAAGTAAAAGTAAACATGATAAGATAGTTCTTGTTAGGCAGGAAATGTCAAGATTATCCTTTAAAGTGTAAAACAACTTGAAGAATGACTTGGGAGAATAAAGGGGAGTAGGGAGGGCTCCTTAGGCGTGGCGTGCATTGGGTAGGAGTATAAAATGTGTAGCTTGAAAACTGCTTTTTGCGCTCTTTGAACTCAATTCATTTGGGAAGGGTCTAGGACAATGTTTCTCAACCTTGGAAGCTTGAAGATGGGTGGACTTCAGCGCTGCTGGCTGGGGATTCTGGGAGTTGAAGTCCACCCATCTTCAAGCTTCCAAGGTTGAGAAACACTGGTCTAGGAGGCCGTGCATGCAACCGCTTTTTATTTTTCTTCACTTTACCTCCAATAAACCTTTGATTTTTGTGAACCAGACTTGTTTATGAATTGTGAAGATTAAAATATTTGGGTCTAACATCTCACAGCCCTAATGAGGCTTCCTCATTGACTTTGTGGGAAACCGGCCGGGAAGGCTGCAAATGGCAATCACAATCATGGCTCGCTGGGGCACCTGGGTCGCAATCCTGTGACAATGGGGACATTGAAACAGCCGTCATACCAAGGACCAATCACAAGTGCCCCTCATTCAGCTCCATTGTAACTTCACATATTAATCAATAATCAACAGAAATTCTTCATAAATTGCAGGGAGCAGTGCATCACCTTCATTTTGTTGCTCAGACCCCACCTCCAGGACTGGGTTCAGCTGAGGCAACAGCATTTAAGAGAAGTGAGAGTCAGTTCAAAGAAGGGCAATGAGGTTGAAACAAGGAATAGAAACCAGTGGCTATGCAGAAAAATAGAAGGGAGCGCAGGATCTGACAGCTTGCAAAGAACCGAAGGGAAGGATGGCCCAAAGCAGGGGTGAAATGGTCCCAGATCAGACCGGATTGCCTGGGCTGGTAGTGATCTTGGCTGGTGGTTTGGTGATCCAGTAGTGATGGTGGAGCAAAGCTCTGCCCACCTGCCCGGATGTCATTACTTCCTGGTTTTAACCAGGAAGTAATATGTTTTTTACCTTTTGCGCATGTGCAGAAGCTCGTGCACATGATGTGTGGCACATGCGCTTCTGAACCGGTAAGGAAGGTAAGTAGATTTCACCCCTAGCCCAAAGGCTTCTCTTTTGTCATTCTGGTGTGCAAGATGCAGCTCGATGGATTTAAAGACTGATTCCCACTGACCTGCTGCTTGGCAGTAATGATGAATGTGGATGAGAGCTCTCGTTTTCTGCTTTTGAGCATCCAGAAAAGTTCCTTTTGCTTGTGGTAAAACATGAAATTGGATTGAATAGGTTTTTGGTATACACGAGGGATCCGCTTACGGATTGCATCGTGCCTTAGTTACAGCTTCTGTTCACTTTCATTGCTTCAGATCAGTTTTGTAGTTTGCAATGTACTATAAGATACAGTGTTGGAATAAGATAGTTTTAAAATAGAATATGGAGCAGCTAAGCAGTGTACCAAGGTACTGTACTTTTTATTGATATAGCATATCATATAATAACAAAAAAAGCTTCTTCCAATATGTTAAAAACAAGAAAAAAGGCAAGGAAACAATTGGTCCATTGCTGGGAGAAAGTGGCAAGAAGTGACGAGCAACAGGGAGAAAGCAGAACTACTTAATTCATTTTTTGCATCTTTCTTTACACAAAGGGAAAAAAACCATCCAACCTATCAAAAGATTAGGAACACAAGTTAAAATAGGAAGAAAATGGTGAGCAGCTGTCTACCCTAGATGAGTTCAAATCACTAGGACCAAATGGATTACACCCCAAGGTTCTGAAGGAACTGGCAAACGAGATCTCAGAACCACTGAACTATATCTTTCAAAGATCCTGGAGCACAGGGGAATTGCCAGAGGACTGGAAAAGAGCTGATATAGTTTCCATCTTCAAAAAAGGGGTTAAGATCACATGAATTGTTAATGATTTATAATGCTTTGGTAAGGCCACACTTGGAATACTGCATCCAATTTTGGTCGCCATGATGTAAAAAAGATGTTGAGACTCTAGAAAGAGTGCAGAGAAGAGCAACAAATATTACTAGGGGACTCGAGGATAAAACATATAAAGAATGGTTGCTGGAACTGGATGTGTGTAGTCTTATGAAAAGAAGAAGTAGGGGTGACACGATAGCAGTGTTTCAGTATCTCAGGGGTTGCCACGAAGAGGGAGTCAAACTCCAAAACACCTGAGGGCAGGACAAGAAGCAATGGGTAGAAACTAATCAAGGAGAGAAGCAACTTAGAACTAAGGAGAAACTTCCTGACAGTGAGAACAATTAATCAGTGAAACAACTTGCCTCCAGAAGTTATAAATGCTCCAACACTGGAAGTTTTTAAAAAGAGATTAGATAACTTGAAGTGGCTGGGCAATAACGAGCAGCACAGACAGGATAGTGACAACAGCTCTTTATTATATGGTGAGACTTCAGCGAAGGTATGCAGGCAACAGCACTCTTTATATACAGTTGGCTGCTGGTCATTAACCAATCAGAAACAACCCCTAGTTTGAAATTCCCGCTCAAAACAGTAACAACATAACACCCCTCCCCTCCCAGAATGCATTTTATCACAATTATTTACATATTTACAAATGTAGTCGCTCAGGTGACCTGGGTGTGTCTTAGTCCGAGTCGACCTGCGCAGTTCAGTTGCAGGCGGGGCGTTGAGCCGGTCAGAGGGACCTCCCGTCTCTCCTGGCTCCGCCAATGGAACCTCCGGGAACCTTTCGGAGGTGTGACTTTCCCCGGCTGGGAGGAGTGGCTCGCTGGGGCAGCGCTGGAACTCTGGCCTGCCAGATAAGTATTCCGGCTCACTCGGGGTTGAGGTAGCTGTATTGGAAGGACTTTGGTAGTTAGGGACAGGCTTGTACTCGAGGTCTGAGTTTTCCCTGACTAGTCTTTTTCTTAACTGGTCAATGTGACGCCTCCAAATTCTACCTTGGCCAATATCGACCGTATACGATTTTGGCCCAGACACCCCTGTTACAGTGCCCTCCACCCATAAAGGACCAGTGGCATAATTTCTCGCATAGACTGTTGTGCCAATTGGGAAATGCCTGAGGCCTCCCTCTTCCCCCTTAAAATTATCGGCCGAATAATTAGGATGCAACCGGTCGAGGACACATCTGAGTTTGCGGCCCATCAAAAGTTCGGCCGGACTGTGGCCTGTGGCTGTGCAGGGGATAGCATGTTGCACCGCCAAGAACTGATCAATCTTGGCCTGCCAATCGCCCAATTCAAGCCGGGACAAGGCCTCCTAAGTGGTCCGAACGAATCGTTCGGCCTGACCATTCGCAGCCAGATGGAAGGGAGCCGATAGGGCATGCCGAATGCCCAGTTCGGCAAGGTAGCCTTCGAATTGGACTGAGGTGAATTGTGGCCCGTTGTCCGAAACTAACGTGTCGGGCAGGCCATGCGTGGCAAAAAGGCGGCGGAGGACTCTAATCATTGCCTCCAAAGTGGTTGAGGGCATTAGAAAAACCTCTAACCACTTAGAGAATGCGTCTACTACTATTAGGAACGACTGGCCATGGAACGGCCCAGCGAAATCTATGTGGAGTCGTCCCCAAGGGCCCTTGGGTTTCTCCCATTCCCTAGCCGGGGCGACCGGGGGATCTGGATGGGACTCCTGGCAGGGCCTGCACTTCCCCACCCACTCAGCAATGTCTTGGTCTAAATTTGGCCACCACACGTAACTGCAGGCAAAACCCTTCATTCTAACCATGCCCGGGTGACCCACATGCAGCATCTCTAACACTCTATGCCTTAGACTATCAGGTACGATCTCCCCACAACAAACACCCCCCTAACATCGAAAGTTCATTGCGCTTTGTACAAAACGGTTTGAATACAACAGAGTCAGTTTGTGTTGGCCAGCCTCGCAGGACCCAGCCCATTACAGTTCTGATAGTATAGTCTCTCTTAGAAGCTTTGGCTACCTCGGCCGAAGATAGAGGCCCTGGCGGCACAGCGTCCAGCAAAAGAATTGGGGCCTCGGGAGTCGGGTTGTCTAAAATGTCAGGCAGGTGGCACCTGCTAAGGGCATCTGCATGGCCCATGGCTTTTCCAGTTCGGTGGATTAGTTTGTAAGAGTATGCAGCCAAAAAAATTGACCACCTAGTCATTCATGGAGAAAGTGCGGCAGGGGTGGGCCTGTCACCGGCAAGGAGGCCCAGCAATGGTTGGTGGTCGGTAACTAAGTCAAATGACCGGCCAAACAGGTACTTGTGGAATTTTTTAACGCCGGCAATAGCGGCTAAGGCTTCCCTGTCAAGTTGGTTATAGTTGCGCTCTGCGCATGACAGAGTCTGGGAGTAGTAAGCAATGGGCGCCTCTAGGCCATTAGGTAGTCTATGGCTGAGCACGGCGTCGACGCCAAACGGGGAGGCGTCACAAACCAAAACCAATGGCAGTTCAGAGTTATATTGCATTAGAAAACTGTCCTCGGAGAGGAGCTTCTTGACAGCGTTAAATGCTGCCGCTTCTCTTTTGCCCCAAACCCACAGAGTGTTCTTGCCTAAGAGTCTATGAAGTGGCTTGGCTACCGTTGCCTTGTCTTTTAAAAACATGGTGTAGAAGTTAAGAAGGCCTAGGAAGGCCTGCAGTTCGGTCTTGGTTTTGAGTGTGGGAGCGCTCTTAATGGCTCTCACCTTGCTTTCGGCGGGGTGGATCCCCGATCCGTCAATCCTATATCCTAAAAACTCAACTGAGGGAACCCCAATTTTGCATTTCGACCTCTTGAGTTTTAGGCCGGCTTCATGGAATCTCGATGGGGTTAACCTGATTCTTTCTGCCAGTTGCTTTTCGTTATGGCCACTAATTAGCACGTTGTCGAAATACGGGACGACTCCAGGGAGGCCTTGTAAAAGGCACTCCATCATGCTTTGAAATAATCCCAGGGCTATGTTGACCCCGAATTGCAACCAAGTGCATTTAAAAGCCCCTCTGTGTGTCACAATAGTTTGCACTTCTGTCATGGCGTCATCTACCGGCAGCTGCTGGTAAGCTTGCGCAAGATCTAATTTTGCGAATATTTTCCCTGGGCCAAGGGAATGCAGTAAGTGGACAGTAAACGCGCATGCTCAAGATGGCGGCTGCCTCTGAAACGCCGTGAGGAGATGGGCATCGGCGGGCGATTTTAAATGGGTCTGGGGGGGTTGCAGACTATCGGCAACCCCCTACCCGGCTTGCTGAGTTTGTGGCCGTTGCGCTGGTGGGTTTGAGTGCCCTCCAGCGTTTTCCATCTGTTGCCGGCCTTCGGGGAGTTGCGGAGCTGTCGCCGCCGGTGTGTGTGAGGAGAGGAGAGGAGAGAACGCCGCTAGACGCCGCCGGAGCGGTTTGGAATGGCGAGAAGTGGCGGCAAGCGGCGAGAGCGGCGAGAGCAGCGAGAGGTGGCCAGCGAGTCTGGGGGGGTGATTGCAGACCATCCGCAACCCCCCCACCCGACCCGCGGAACATCGGCCCCTCTCGCTGGGGGGCTGGCGCTTGCCAGCGTTCTCCTGGTGGGACTGGCCGTCGGGAGCTGCTGCCGCCCGTGTGTGAGGAGAGGAGAGAGAGACGCCGCCGGAGTGGTTTGGAGTGGCGGCAAGTGGCGGTAAGCGGCAAGAGTGGCGAGAGACGGCCAGCGGAGCCTAGGGGGGTGGTTACAGACCATCGGCAACCCCCCCCCACCTGGCCAGCGGAATATCGGCCCATCTCGCTGGGGGGCGGGTGCCTACCAGCGTTCTCCATACGTGACTGGCCTTTGGGAGCTGCTGCCACCCGTGTGTGAGGAGAGAGGAGAGAGACGCCGCCGGAGTGGTTTGGAAAGGCGGCAAGCGGCGGCAAGTGACGAGAGTGGCGGGAGGCGGCCAGCGGAGTCTAGGGGGGTGATTGCAGACCATTGGCAACCCTTTCCCCCCCCCATTTGGCCCGCGGAAGATCTGGCCCTCTCGCTGGGAAATATCTGGCTCTCTCGCTGGGGATCGCAGGTTGGCGGCAACCTCCCCCCCCCACCTGGCCCGTGGAATATCTGGCCCTCCCGTCGGGGAATATCTGGCCCCCCTCGCCGGGGACTATCTGGCTCTCTTGCCTGTAGTACCATCGATCCGCTTTCTTCCTGGAGTAGCTTGGAACTCGGCCCTAGTACCATCGTGCACGCTGGCGTTATCGCAGAACAGGTCTGCCTATGGGAGGACTGATGGAGCTGGCTCCACCTTCGTTCATTCCTGATGGGGAGTCCTATTTTTGCAGGACTAATACGCCAGGCCCCTGTGAGAGAGTGGCCTGGACTTTCCAACTTCCTGACTGTATGGCAGACCTCCGTGAGAGGGCGGTCCGGGTACCCCCGCAGTGACTTTGAACTTATAGACTCCTCCCACTACCGTGAGAGGGTAGCGGTGATTTCTCCTGTCTGTTCTTCGATATTTTTATGTACCAGCACAGACTCTAGCCATGCCTTTCTTCTGTCCATCTTCATTATGTGTCTCGGATGTTTTCGAGGTCCAGCCTTCTTGCCTTGCGAGACTCCCCCCTCTCGCAGGTTTGGCCCTCTACATTATCGAGGGCCCACCTTAATGACGGGTTTTGGGACCCCGAGAGGTGGCATGCCAAAAAACGGGGATTGAGGGGTTTTTTTAACTTTTGTTTTACTAAATTTTTAAGGGGTTCAGGGGTGGGGGTGGGAGTGGGTTTGGGGGAGAACTCACAGGGGGGAAGGTTAGGCCCAGCTGTTTATGGGGCCGTGGGGGGTCAAGATTCTGGAGGCAAGAGGGCTTCTACTAAGCCCTCTGTCGAGGGCTGTGCGATTAAGATACTGTGTGGGAGGGGCAGATATGGCGTGGGTAGGGGACCATATCATGTGGCGGGGGCTCGCACTCGCTGTCTTCGAGCGATTGCGTGCCCCGGTCCCCCGAGCCATTCCCGTTCCCCGGGTTGTCTAGAGTCTCAGGACCCGAAGCTCCGGCTGTTGTTATGCAACGCGAGGTCCGTTGTCAATAAGGCCCCCCTCATATGTGATCTTCTTCAAGAGGGGGGTGCGGACCTGGCCGGCATTACTGAGACCTGGTTGGGCCACGAGGGGGGGGGTTCCCCTCGTGGAGATGTGCCCACCAGGTTTCCTTGCATTCCACCAGCCGAGAGCTCAGGGGAGGGGTGGGGGAGTAGCGGTCATTATTAAAGAAGGTCTGAGTCTGAGGGAGACCACTGTACCTCAGATAGCCGGGTGTGAGTCCATCTTCGTGAGATGGGGTCGTGGTGGGCAGATGGGTCTGTTAGTCACGTACCTGGCTCCCTGCCACGTGGCAACGACCCTGCCCGAGCTTCTCAATGTTGTAGCCGAGGTGGCGGTTGATACCCCTAGGCTTATGGTCATGGGGGATTTCAACCTGCCATCCATCGGTGAAACATCTGAGTTAGCTTGGGAGTTCATGGCTTCCATGACGGCCATGGACCTGACCCAGGTAATTCAAGGCCCGACCCACGTTGGTGGACACACCCTGGATCTAGTTTTTGTCTCTGGTCAGTGGTTGAGTGGTCTAGATATTGGGGATATAGTTGTGGAGCCCTTGTCATGGACTGACCACTCGCTCCTTCGACTCGACTTTCAGACTGCTGCACCTCACCGCAGGGAGGCGGAACTGACCAGGTGGTTCTGCCCCAGGCGCCTGATGGATCCTGATAGGTTCCAGACGGAGCTTGGGCCATTTCCTGAGACACTGACACACGACTCGGCTGAGGATCTGGTGGCTGCCTGGAATAGGGCAGCCGGTGGGGCCTTGGACCGCGTCGTGCCTTCGCGGCCTCTGACCCGGCGCCGAACTCACTTATCTCCTTGGTTTACCGAGGAGCTGAGGGAGATGAAACGCCGGAGAAGACGCCTAGAGAGCGGTTGGAGGGCCAGTCGCTCTGAATCTGACTTGACACTAGTAAGAGCTCACATTAAGACTTACTTAGTGGTGATAAAAGCAGCAAAATCTAACTATTTTGCCACCCTTATCGCGTCATCAGATAATCGCCCAGCCGCCCTGTTTAGGGTGACCCGCTCCCTCCTTCATCCGGGAGCGCGGGAGGATCCCTTGCAGGGTCGTGCTGAGGATTTTGTGCAATATCTGGATGACAAAATAACTCAGATTCGGGATGACTTGGCCGCCGACTGGGTTAGTTCGGGCGAGGTGACTGAGGCAGGTCTTGAGAGTGTTATCTGGGCTGAGTTCGATCCTGTGGCTCCCGAGGACGTGGACAGGACCTTGGGTAGACTGAATGCAACCACATGTTTATTGGACCCGTGTCCCTCCTGGTTGGTGCTGGCCTCCCGGGAGGTTACACGAGGCTGGCTCCAGGAGATTATAAATGCTTCTTTGAGTGAGGGTGCCCTACCGGACGCCTTGAAGGAGGCGGTGGTGAGGCCCCTCCTCAAGAAGCCCTCCCTGGACCCGGCTATTTTGGCTAACTACCGTCCAGTCTCCAACCTTCCCTTTTTAGCGAAGGTTGTTGAGAGTGTGGTTGCATGGCAGCTCCCTCGGTACCTGGATGAAGCTGTCTATTTAGATCCGCTCCAGTCCGGCTTCAGGTCTGGATACAGCACCGAAACGGCATTGGTCGCGTTGGTGGATGATCTCTGGCGGGCCCGGGGTAGGGGATATTCCTCTATCCTGGTGTTACTAGACCTCTCAGCGGCTTTTGATACCATCGACCATGGTATCATGTTGCGCCGGTTGGAGGGACTAGGGGTGGGAGGCACCGTTTTACGGTGGTTCTCCTCCTACCTCTCCGACCGGTCGCAATCTGTGTTGACAGGGGGGCAGCGGTCGACCCCGAGGTGCCTAGTGTGTGGGGTGCCGCAGGGATCGGTCCTCTCGCCCCTCCTGTTCAACATTTATGTAAAGCCGCTGGGTGAGATCATCCGTGGTTTTGGGGTGGAGTTCCATCAGTATGCTGATGATACGCAGCTGTACATTTCCACCCCAGACCACCCCAACGATGCCGTGGAAGTGATGTCCCAGTGCCTTGAAGCCGTGCGGGCCTGGATGGGGAGAAACAGGCTTCGACTCAACCCCTCCAAGACCGAGTGGCTGTGGCTTCCGGCGTCCCAATATAGCCAGCTGACACCATCGCTGGTTATTGGGGGCGAATCACTGGCCCCCACGGAAAGGGTGCGCAACTTGGGCATCCTCCTGGATCCACGGCTGTCTTTGGAGGATCACACGACAGCTGTGGCCAGGGGAGCTTTTTATCAGGTTCGCCTGATACGCCAGTTGCGGCCCTTTCTAGATCGGGACTCCCTACGCACAGTCACTCAGGCACTCGTCACCTCTCGTCTGGACTACTGCAATGCTGTCTACATGGGGCTCCCCTTGGGGTGCACCCGGAGGCTCCAACTAGTGCAGAATGCGGCCGCGCGGGGGATTGTGGGAGCGACGGGACGCTCCCATGTGACACCTCTCCTGCGCGAGCTGCATTGGCTACCGGTGGACTTCCGGGTGCGTTTCAAGGTGTTGGTGACCACCTTTAAAGTGCTCCATGGCTTAGGACCAGGGTACTTACGGGACCGCCTTCTGCCGCCAATAGCCTCCCACCGGCCGGTGCGCTCCCACAGAGAGGGTCTCCTCAGGGTGCCGTCAGCTAGACAATGTCGGCTGGCGACCCCCAGGGGGAGGGCTTTCTCTGTGGCAGCCCCTACCCTCTGGAACGATCTCCCTCCAGAACTGAGAACAATTGCTGACCTCCGGACTTTTCGTCGGGCCCTAAAACCCCATCTCTTTCAGCTTGCTGGTCTAGCCTGACCCCGCTGAATTTTTAAGATCTGTACTAGAGGGTTGGGTATTTTAATTATTCAATGGTTTTAATTTTAGCCATAGTTATATGTTTTTTAAGAAATTTTAACTTTTGTATACTGTTTTCATTTGGCTGTCCACCGCCCTGAGTCCGCAAGGAGAAGGGCGGTATACAAATCTAATAAATAAATAAATAAATAAATAAACTACAGGGACAGGATAAGCGCTTTGCTGCAACGCTTTTTGATAGAACATTTGTAATCGGCGCAGATCCTGATAGACCCATCTGCCTTAATTGGGGTCACTATTGGGGTTTCCCATTTCACGTGGTCTACTGGCACTAAGATGCCTTGGCTAATCAGTTTGTCTAATTCGGCATCGATCTTAGGTTTCAGCGCAAAAGGGACTCTTCTTGCCTTAAGCCTAATAGGGGCTACCCCTGGGTCCAAATTAAATGAAATCGGGGTCCCCACGTACTTGCCCAAGCTGTCCTCGAAAACGTCCTGGAACTCGTGCAGGAATTGTTCTTTGAGCGATGCACCGCTGAGGCTGTGGACTCCTGTAAAACCCATGCCAAGGGCTCAGAACCAGCGTAGACCAAGAAGGCTTGGTAGCGGGTCTCTAACGATGGTTAGCAGTAGTTTCTCCCCGAAGTCGCCATAGGAGATGGTGAAGGTGTCGACGCCTTCGACTGGAACGCAGTTCCCCTGGTAGTCTAGCAGGCGGACTCGTTGTCTCGATAGCTGGCTCTTTCTGTAACTCGGAAGCAGGGACTGTAGCGTAGCCCACGACATGATGGAGAGTTCAGATCCGGTGTCGATCTCCATGCTGCAGGGTTGACCGTTGATCTTGACGGTAGTGAAGACTTTTTCCTTGATCGCCATGTTGGCTTGGCCGACTCTCGTGCTGTAAGTTTGAATCTCGCGCCGCTTTTTGGCGCCCTTGTTCTGGATTGGTTGTTTTGAAGGTGGCAGCGTTTCTGATTGGCTGCCTTGGTCACGTGGTTTGGAAGAACGCAGAAGCTGCGCTCGGCATACTCCAGCTAAGTGACCTCTCTTCTCGCAGCGCCTGCAAATGGCGTCGCGATATTTGCAGGCTTGTCTTTCGTGCTGGCCACCGCAACTCAGGCAGCTCTCTCGACGGCAGCTGGGCTCGCTTTTTCTTTTTTCGGTTCGGAAGACGTTGTCTGATTCTTCTTCCGAACTTGTTCTAGCCTCCTCGCGGTGAACTGGAACCGCTTTAGAACCGCTCTTCTCAGGCTGAGGATGCTGTAAAGCCTCCGACGCCTTCGTTGATGCCTCATGTGCCCTGGCCTCGTCTAGGGCACTGGCAAGAGTCAAACCCGGCTTTGCGAGCAGCCGCCTCTGAAGCCGGGTGTCACGAACGCCGCAGATTAATTGTTCTAGCAGCACATTGTCCAGGTCACGGTAGTCACAGTGTGTCACGGCTCTACAAAGTGCTGCCACATATGAGGTCACTGGTTCCCCCTCTTTCTGTACTCACTGCCTCAGCTGATAGCGCTGGACGAACTTGGATGGTGCAGGGGCGTAGTGTGCCCTTAGGGTTGCTTGGAGTGTGTCCCAAGGCACCGTTTGCACCGGGGTCGGCTCACACAATGACTCGGTCATTTCGAAGACATCCAGTCCACAATGGCTCAGGAACAGGGCTCGTTTGCGGTTTGCAGATAGCCCGTGCATGTCGCTGGCTTCGAGCGAACACTCAAATCGGGTCATGTAGGATCTCGAGCTGGATCAAATGGTGTAGGCGGAACATACGCTGCCATGGCTGAAGTCTACGGTCTTGGTGGGCACCGTGTCTTATCGTTAGCTCTTTTTGATCCTTCTGTGTGCAATCCCACCTTCGTCGCCAATGAAGTGGCTGGGCAATAATGAGCAGCACAGACAGGATAGTGACAATAGCTCTTTATTATATGGTGAGACTTCAGCGAAGGTATGCAGGCAGCAGCACTCTTTATATACAGTTGGCTGCTGGTCATTAACCAATCAGAAACAACCCCTAGTTTGAAATTCCCGCTCAAAACAGTAACAACATAACATAACTATTTGTCAGAAATGGTGTAGGGTTCCTGCCTAAGCAGAGAGTTGGACTAGAAGACCTCTAAGGTCCCTTGAAACTATTCTATTCTATTCTATTCTATTCTATTCTATTCTATTCTATTCTATTCTATTCTATTCTATTCTATTCTATTCTATTCTATTCTATTCCATATATATAAGGAATAGTGGACTACAAAAATAGAAATCAGAGTTAAAGCTGAATCAAATATCTTAGATGTTGGAACAGCTGAAAGCAAGGAAAACATGTGCAGTCTCTAATTAAAAGAGCAGAGCACAAATCCAGTCCACTGCTGTATTTTCAAAGCCAAGTTCATGTCAACTGACAATGGCAATCCAATAGGAACAATGAAGAAGTAGCAACAAGGGAGTGACCCCCTCAAGCAGAACCAGACAGCAGATGCTCCGGTGCTTTTGGTGCAACCAACTGGGTCACCAAGCGGCCGAGTGCCTAGCCCCTGCTCCACAGGTAAAAGCAGGAAACCCCAGGAGAGCGGTGAGCTCAACCCGACAAAACTGGGAGAAGTCCAGGGTGGTGTGTCAGGCAGGGTCACCAGGCTGAGGAGGGACCGCGGTGGATGAGGCGCCGGTGACAGCGAAATACCTGTTGGTGCTCTACAATAGCAGGGACGACACGCCAGAAGATCTGATGGTAGGCGGGTCCATTTGAAAGCTGTCTTCCATTCGTTCCCCTGCTTCACTCTAACCCGATAGTATACCTCCCTTAGATGGTAAACCCCACACTCACCTTGAAGGCGTTTCTTAACAGGTTAATGAAAGTTCCGCAAGCAAACAACCAAGCTCAGAGAGCACTAAAGGTCCTGCATTTGAAAGACGCATATGCCTCTGGCCTATCAGATTAACTAGATACAGATAGTCTTCGATTTAAGACCACAATTGCAACTGGGATCTCAGTCACTGAATGAAGCTCTTGTTCAGCAAGACATCTCATGACTACTTAGCTCAACAACTACCATCCCGGCATTCCAGGTTGTTATCTGATGAGTTGTTCAGCAGACAAAGTCCTAGGTAAGGAGGAACTCGGAGCTGAAAATCCTGCTTGGATTTTTAGCAGAAAGGATTTTCAGCCCCTGAGTAGAGAGACAGTTGAGTGCACCTTGTGCCAGATCTCTTGAGTCCTCCCCCCACCATCACCCAAGGCACCCCATACTCTTTACCTATGAGCAGAAAAGGTTCCCTGAAATCCAGCTCGATAGAGAGACATGTGCGGCCTGCGCTGCACCTTTCTCCCAGCCTGTGGCACCCCATGCTCCTAACTGCACTGCCTATCAATTCTGGGGCTGAAAATGCTGTTTGGGTTTTGGCTCTATTTCTGGGGACTGGCCAAAAGAATTTCCTGTCAAAGGATTTCGGCTCTCTGCCATACATGGAGCTGAAATCTTTGTCAGGCTGCAGGAATGGTGCCACAATCCTTCAGCAAACAGCTCTGTCAGCCAATTCTCAGAGAAGGGAGAGTAGCAGTTTGCAAACTTAAAGAATTTAAATTTAAATTTAAACTTTTAAAAAAAACTTTTAAAAACTTTAAAAAGTTGTTGCTGTTGTTAGTTGCGAAGTTGTGTCCGACCCATTGCGACCCCATGGACATGTTCCTCCAGGCCTTCCTGTTCTCTACCATCCTCTGGCGTCCATTTAAGTTCACACCAACTGCTTCAGTGACTCCATCCAGCCACCTCATTCTCTATCGTCCCCTTCTTTTGCCCTCCATCTTTCCCAGCATTAGGCTCTTTAACTGATTGATTGCTTAATTGATTAATTATCCAAGTTGATTAATTAATTAATTAGGGTTACTGATCATATTTACTTCTGTTTACAAACATCCTCAAATGCGTTTACTCATCTCTGCCCATCATGCAAATGCAAATTAGACAAATTTATTGTCCTGTTTGATAGGATCGATACCATAGAAACACAACTTTCTTCCCTTAACAACATAGAAGCACGCTTAGCATCTCTTGAAAAAAAAAATTCAACACAGAAAAGCAAACATCCAACAACTCAAAATCCTATTCCATTTTAACAATCACAACTGTAACCACAAACACAAACACAAACAGCCACCAACCCAGAAAATAATATCTCCTTACTCATCAAAAATGCTATCGAATACAAACAAAAATGTCCCAACACTATTTTATTTGGTCTTGAGAACACCAATGAATCTGATGATATTATAAAGGTTCACAACATCATCAACAACTGTCAGACATCAACCATCTCTCCTGATGAAATCACCAGTATTTCCCGCAACGGCCGTGAGTTCAAGTACAGCGACGGCTCGGTGACCCCACGCTTCTGCAGAATTGTTTGAAAGAATGAGTCCAGCAAACACAAATTCATTCATACTATTAACTCAATCACCAAAAGCAACACCAACCATAACAAACTTCGCTCACGACCTGACTTATCCATACTACAACGTATCTGCTCCCGTGAACTCGTCTGAACTCAAAAGATGTCAAGATCAAGGAGAGACTGACTTATATATTGACTACCATGCTGACTGTATTGAAAGTAAGACCAACGGCCCACATCCCAACTGTCACTGCGTTATTTTGTATTTGTCAGCTGAGCTTCCATTCTGAACATTACGGTAGCTTGCCAGAGAAACCTTATCTTTAAGATAAGCCCATCTTGTGATTTCTGAGCTACTGCGCATGTCTACATTCTTTCTTTTCTAACTTCCTGACTTTACTTTCTCTTTTGTCCATCTCTGAGATAAACTGCCCGTAAGAATGTAATTAGCTAGGTTTTTTACTTTTGATAAATAAAATGTTTATTAGGATTTATACTTCGGGTTTTCTTTCTTGGAGAGTATACAGCATGGGAAACAAGATCCAGTCACCTCTAATTAATCACAGTTTTCCCCAGGGAGGGAATGAAGCTGATTCACACTTTGACACCAAAAACCACCACCCCAACAACCGATACTAGGCCCGCATGCCCCTAACTTTCTCAGTACCAACCGCTACTGAACTTAAATAAATTGGTATATAAATTGAAATAAATAAATAAATAAAATAAATAAATAAATGCAAGCTACTTAACGCAAGAAGCCTCGTAAACAAAATGCCTGCATTCATCCTCTTACTAAATACGGCTCTATTCAACATTATATTTTTCTGCAAAATGTGGCTGAACGCATCCCTCCCTGACTCTATTACCACAGTATGGGACTATCATGTTTATCGATCCAATCATGAAATCCATAGAGGAGGTGGTGTTGCTATCTTAGATAAAAAATCCCTAAATCTAAAAAATATTAAAGTTACACAGGAACTCGCTCTTCCTGAGACCATCATCTGCAAGCTGTCCTTAAATACCATATTTCGATTCTTACTATGTTACAGAGCCACTGATTATGACATCATACATGCAAACAATTTAACTTCACTACTAACATGGGCAGCCTCCTGCCCACACCCTCTTATCTTTCTTCTACCTCTTTCAATCTACCTCTTATTAACGGGACCCTAAATGAACGTACAACTGAACCCATACATGCAACCCTGTACAATGCTGCTACTAATCTGGGACTGGATCAACCAGTAACTAACAACACTAGACTCAACAACTGCCTTGATCTCATCTTCTGCAACAGTTTAAACTCAATTTATGAACTACAAATAAAAGAACCCTTTTCCAACAGTGACCATAGCATGATTGACTTTTGTCTCAATATACATCCTTACAAAAATCATCATAATGATGGGATCCCCAACTATAACTTTAGAAAAGCCAACTATGATCTCATAGATACCAATCTCTCATCTCTTGATTGCCAAATCTTATTCACTGACTATATTACTGTTGAAGACCATTATAACATTTTTTTTGCTCAAAGTGAAAAGAGTCATTAAACTATATGTACCACTAATAATCCCCAAAACCAGAAAAAAACAAATTACCCATAACAATAAGGAAGCTCCAATAAAAAAAAATCTCTTTGGCAGAAAAACAAAACCAGCTACATATCTAACTTTAAAAGCTGCTACAAAAATGTATGCCACCAGATAAAGACTGAATGCACCAATTATCACATCATACAAAAGGATTTCTGTGCACGAAATCCACCCACGCCTTCTATAATTTTGTAAACAACAAACTTAAAGACTCAAGATCTATCCCACCTCTAAAAGGGCCTAACATTAAAGACAGTAATGATGAAGCTGTTAAAGCCAACCTCTTTAACACATTCTTTGTCTCAGTCTTTATAAACAGCAATGGCTCATGCCCCACATTTCCTAGTCATACCACAACTAATTATAATGATGTAATACATATAGATTTTACAGAAGGTAACGTTGAAAAGGCATTATGCAGCCTAAAACCATCTTTATCTATTGGACCTGACGGACTATGTGCCTACTTCTTAAAAAAGCTTTCCACTGCCATAGCAAAACCTCTAAGCATAATCTTTGAAAAATCTTTCAGTACCAGCTCCTTGCCCAACCTGTGGTCACTAGCCACAGTCATCACTTTCAAAAAGGAAGACCCCAGGGGGGGGGGCGGAGCTGACGTGGCGATGGTACGACGGGCGATCTTGAAGCTCCAAGATCGCCGTCGATACCTTTGCCACTGGACGGTCCTATTTGGACTTCACTGTCCTGTAGAGACAGTGATAGTGGAGGGCACATCCTGCTGATCCCAGGGACACTGCAAAGTTCCTGGTTGATCCAGGAGAAGCCATTTTTTCCAGCAATGAAGAGGCAGCTATTGAAGCTGCTGAAGTTGGGATAGCTCCGGAACTGAAGAGATCAAGAGAAAGTGTGTCAGCTTGGTGAGAGAACTTTTTAATAGACTATTTGAGAGAACACCCTGAGACTTGATTTGATTTGATTTAATTAATTATTTAATTTAATTTAATTTAATTTAATTTAATTTTTTAATTTCATTTCATTTCATTTCATTTCATTTATCGCATTTCTATGCTGCCCAATTCCCAAGGGATTCTGGGCAACTTAAACAAAAGAAAGTTAAATTGAAGACAGAAGAAATTAAGTGGCAGAATTAAGCCTGAGTCAAAGGTAGTTTTTCCTAATTTCAACTTATTTTTGCTGGTGGAAGTTTACACATTTTAATTTGGACTGGACTGGATTGGACTGGAGATTTCCAATTTATTTAATAAATTATTAATTTTTTTGTGTCTTTTTAATACAATATATGCAGGTTTTGCTTGTTGTTTATCTTTTTTTTCTTTCCTCTATTTTTATTGTATCGTGTATACAAGGGAAAGTGGAGAAAATAAGTAACACTGCCATCTAGTGGATTGGAAATATTGTTTTTTTTCCCCCTTGGTCTAAGAAGTAACAACTGTGTTACATTTCAAGGACTCTGAGCCTATTCAAAGATAAGATAGTGAGAAGAACATCAAAACTGCTTGCAAGATTGTTTATTCAGGTGTTCTTCTGGGAAGCTATCAGAGGCAGGAGTCTGAGAATGAAAGAAGAAAACTACAGTGACTCTGGGAAGAGACCTGTAAATGTTATTTGAGATCTAACAAAAGAATTCTTTGGGCTTTATACAGTTGTAACTTTCATTCAGACAGAAAGTTTCTCCCCCCCACTTTTTTTTTCTTTTTTGCTGTTGTTTCTCCACTATTCCCTTTGTTCAATTATGTTTAGTTTAGACTGTGATTTAGAGGAGAGCTGTTAACTTTTTATAAATACATAGACATTTTTAGTGCTCTCTTTGTTGCTTCTTTCTTTTATTTTGGTTTTCCTTTTTCTTTTTTCCTCCCATTTTTTTTTATTGGAGATCATTGTTGGTCAATATCCCTTTATTTAATTGGATTAAGGCATACAAGAGCCTGAAGATTTTTTCTTTTCTCTTTTCTTCTTTTTCCTTTTTTATTGATGTCCCCCCCTTTTGGGGGGGCTTTCTTTTTCCCATGGCTATTTGGAGTAATATTTCTCCTACACAAAAGTGGATTAAGGTATAGAAGAACCTGAAGAATTTTTATTTGTTTGAATTGTTGGCGACCACTTCACAGAAATGAGTAGAAAAGCAACAGCTATTGGTGCTTCTACATTGACTCCTTCTTCTTCATCATCAGGAGGATAACGATCAATACAGACAATGCTACAACGGGATAAGGAAAAGGAACAAGAGAAGGAAAAGGAAGTGACATTGCAGATGATTTGGCAAGGAATTCAAAATATACAAACAAGAGTAGAGAATATTGAACAAAGAACAGAGAAAACAGATGAGAAGGTGGAGAACATACATCAAATGATGAAGAAATATGAGGATAGACTCCAAAAAATTGAGGAAAAGGAGGAACAAAGGCATAAAAAAATTAGGGACATTGATAGCAGATTGGACGAGGGGAGACAAGACAAGAGTGGAATGTTGGGATGGGAGATGGACAGATCAGAATTCTACCTCAGATTTCAAAACATAGAAGAAGAAAAGGGAGAAAATTGGGCAGAAAAAATGATAGAAATTCTAGCAGAAGCATTAGAAATTACTAAAGAAAAGATGATAGATGGCATAGATGAGATATTTCAAGTCTATACAAGATACGCAATGAGAAATAAGCTACCAAGAGAAGTTCATATAAGATTTACTAAGAAATCAATTAAAATGCAAATATTGCAGATTACAAAAGAGAAAACATTGAAATACAAGGACAAGGAAATTGTGGTTTTGAAGCAAATACCGAGAAGAGTGAGGGAGATAAGAAGAAAATATCAATTTCTGATGAAAATATTGCTTCAGAAAGGTGTGAACTATAGATGGCTGATACCAGAAGGCCTGGTGTTTACATGGCAACTGCAAAGATATAAAATAGATTCAATTGACAAAGCCAAAACATTTTAGGCTGAATACCTTAGAAAGAAAGAAGTGGAGACAAGAAGGGAAGAGTCACTGATTGAACTTCAAGAGGAATGCTTAGCAATGATTGAAAAGGAAGAAGGCACATTAGGGGGCATCATAGAATATAAAGAACAACGTGAACTGAGATCTACTAGAGCAATAAATCCTTCATATAAAATATGAACATGGAAGAGAAAAAATTGATTACAATGAACATAAATAGACTTAATTTAGTTATCAAAAGAAGAAAGGTATTTCACAAATTAGATAAATTAAAGTTGGATATAATTAGTTTACAAGAAGTGCATATTAAAAAACAACATGAACAAATGTTGGTACAGCCAAAATTAGGGAAATTATTTACTTTATTGCCGCAATGTAAGAAAAGTGGAGTTGTTTTATACATTAGAGATACAATACCAGTGGAGAAAATCTATACAGATGATGAGGGAAGAATTTTGATGGTGGAAATAATAGATAACAACAGGAAAATACTTTTAATAGCAATATATGCTCCAAATGACTATCAAGAAGATTTTTATAGAAAATCACATGAAAATAACTGAATTGGACTATGATAATATTTGCATGATGAGAGACTTCAGTGGTATAGTAGATGAGAAAATGGACTATAATATACAAAAGGCAATAAAACAAAGAAAGATTCTGCTGAAATCCTTTTTTAAGATGATAGAGGAAACAAATTTAAAAGATGCAGGGAGAGAAAGAAATGCAAAAAATAGACAATATAATTTTTATTCCAACAGACATTCATCATGGTCTAGAATAGGTATGATATCGATGACAATGGAATTGACCTCTAATATAGAAGAAATTAATATAGAAGCAAATACCTGGGCAGACCATAATCCAATGACAGTGAGATAGAAAGGACAAAGGAGAAGGTCTAGATGGATTCTAAATAATACAGTACTAAAAGAAAAGGATTTTGTACAGAAAATGGAGAAAGAATTGGCTTTCTTTTTTTAAAAAAATGGAAAAGAGGACACATCAATGCAAAATCTGTGGGACACAATGTAAGCTTATGCCAGAGATCTGATAATTGATTATATAAGGAAAAGAAATGGTCTAGAAAAGGCAAGTTTATAAAACATTAGAGGATGAATATAAGAAATTAGAAAAAGAACAGCAGAAATTCCCACAAAAAAAGGATATTAAAATAAAAATGGACACAATTAAACATAAAATGGGACTAACAGAAAAAGAAGACTTAGCACAAAAAATCAGAAATGCCAGACAGAATTACTTTTTTTTAATTGAAAAGTTTTATACAAATACAAATATTTAGAAAAAATATAAACCCCTCCACCCCTCCACCCCTTCAACCCCCCATCCCTCCCCCCCTTCAACCCCCCCTCCCCTCCCCCCAACTTCCCAGAGTAAAATACAGGGTTTATTTTTCCACAAAAAAGTAAACTAATCATCAACATTACTCTATCAAATTTCTAGTTTACATACACCATCTAAATCTTAACTCCAATATAATAAAAAATACATCTCTATAATTCTTCATTCATACACAATTTGATGTCTTCTTATATGATATTTATTCATCTTCACTCCAAGATGAATTTTTCTTGCGTATGGTCTTTCAAATATGCCAAGATTTTAGCCATTTCAGCTAAATTCATTACTTTTATAATCCATTCTTCTACAGTGGGCAAAGAGTCTTTCTTCCAATATTGCACAACCAACAATCTGGCTGCTGTTATTAAATTTAAAATCAACTTCATCTCCAATAACGTACAATCATTTATAATACCCAATAAGAACAATTGTGGTGTAAATTTCAACCTCTTTTTCAAAATATTTTGCATTACCCACCAAATCTTTATACAAAATGCCTTGACCTTCTTACAGGTCCACCAGATATGAAAATAGGTTGCATCTTCACAATCACACTGCCAACATTTAGCCTGTACATTAGAATACATACATGATGACTTTTTTGGGTCTAAATGCCATCTATAAAACATCTTATAAAAATTTTCTCTCAAATTTTGTGCTTGAGTAAATTTAACATTTCTAACCCAAATCTTTTCCCATGTTTCCATCATTATTGGTTCTTGGAAATTTCTAGCCCATTTAATCATACAATCTTTAACCAACTCTGTTTCAGAATCTATCTCTAATAATACATTATATAATCTTTTAATATGCATAATACCCTGGTCCCTAATTTGCTTTACCAGATTTTCTTCATTTTCCATGAGACCTATTTTTTGATCCTCCCTCCACCTTGCTTGAAGTTGACCATATTGAAACCAGGTATAAATTATCCCTTCCTTCTTCAAAACCTCTAACGATTTAAGTTGTAATTTATCCCTTTCATTAAATAAGAGTTCTTTATATGTGATCACCTCCATCTTTTGTTCTACACTTATGTTTTCTATTGCATGTCTAGGATTTGCCCAAATAGGTATTTTATAATCCAATTTATATTGATATTTCTTCCATACTCGCAGCAAAGCATTTCTAAGCATATGGTTTTTAAAAGTTTTATCTACTTTCTTTTCATACAATAAATAAGCATGCTATCCATAAAGTAAATCATATCCTTCTACATTTAAAATTCTTTCCTCAGTTAAATTAAACCAATCACTAATCTGAACTAATACCGATGCTTCATAGTATAATCTTAAATTTGGCATTTTCAAACCACCTCTCTCCCGAGCATCCTGTATAATTTTTAATTTAACTCTAGGTTTTTTACCTGACCATATAAAAGTAGTAAGACCTTTCTGCCATTCCCTCAGTTGTTCATCCTTCTTCAACACCGGTATCATTTGGAACAAAAATAAAAACTTAGGTAATACATTCATTTTAATTGCTGCTATTCTACCTAATAAAGGTAATTGTAACTTTTTCCAGTTCTCCATTTCTTTCTGCACTTTTCGCCATAAAACTTCATAGTTATTTTTAAATAACTTTGTATTTGATCTAGCAATAATCACACCCAAATATTTAACCTTTTTGACTATTTCAAATCCCGATATTTGTTGTAATTCTTCCCTTTGATCAGAAAACATATTTTTAGTCATTATCTTAGTCTTATGTTGATTTATTTTAAATCCCGAGACTTTACCATATTGTTCTATCATTTCCAACATATATGAAACTGTATCTATAGGTTGCGTTAATGTAACAACTAAGTCATCCGCAAACGCTCTCAATCTGTAGTCTTGCTGTCGGATCACTATTCCTTTAAGTTCCTCAGATTCACGTATCTTTTTCAACAAAATTTCCAGAGATAAAACAAACAGTAAGGGAGATAATGGACAACCCTGCCGTGTTCCCTTCTCTATCTTGAAACAATCCGTTAAACTTCCATTAATAATTATTTGTGCAGTTTGTTCTCTATATATTGCTTTAATTGAACTCATAAATTGCTCCCCAAATTGCATTTTATCTATTACTTTAAACAAAAATTGCCAATTCAGTCTGTCAAAAGCTTTCTCTGCATCCAAAAAGAAAAAAGCTGCAGAAATCTGATTGTTTTTCTCCAAATATTCTACCAGATTTATTATTTGTCTCAAATTGTACTTCATATATCTCCCTTTTATAAACCCTGATTGATCATTATGAATTATTTGTTGCATAATTGGCATTAGTCTATTTGCCAATACTTTAGCAAAAATCTTGTAATCAGTATTTAAAAGTGAAATAGGTCTAAAACTTTCAGGTTTAACACAATTTTGATCTTCTTTAGGAATCAGTGATATAAAAGCTGTTCTCCATGAAGGTGGGGTTACTCCCCCAGATTGAATCTTATTAAAAAGCATCCTAAGCGGTTCTACCATTTCCATCTGCAAATTCTTATAATAAATGGCTGTCAATCCATCCGTTCCCGGTGCTTTACCTACTTTTAACTGTTTAATTGCTAACATAATCTCTTCAGAATTTATTGGTTGATTCAAACCTTCCCTTTGCTCCAGAGTTAATTCCTGAATATCAACCTCTCTAAGATATCTATCAATATCTTTACCTTGTATCAAATCTCCTGCATATAATTTCGTGTAGTATTCTAGAAAAACTTTTTAAATTAAGTTTTGTTGGTAAACTTCTTTACCTTTATATTCCATCTTACTAATAATACATGATCTTTGCTTTTTCCTTAACACATATGCTAACCATCTACCTGGTTTATTAGCGTTACAAAATGTATTATGTTTAGCATATTGCAAAGTAGTTGCAACTTGATCAGCCATTAACATATTAAATTGCTGTCTTAATATACTTATTGCTTCTTTTACTCTTTTATCTCCTGGATTATCAATTAACAATTGTTCCTTCTTCTTTATTTCTTCCTCAATATCTTTCTGTTTCTTTATCTGCTTTTGTCTATGTTTGTTATTCATATATATCAACACTCCCCTCATATAAGCCTTACTTGCATCCCAAACCATTTCCATACATATACATATTATTAACAAAAAACTCCTTCATATGTTTTTTAAGTTCATTCACATTTTCTTCATATCTAAATAAATTTTCATTTAATCTCCAAGACTTCCTTTCTCTTTTTTCCTGTTCTAATTCCAACCAAACTGGGCTATGGTCAGCTAAAATCCTTGGAAATATCTTGACTTTCTTCACCCTAGAAAGAAAATCACTTGTTAGCAATATAAAATCAATCCTAGAAAAAGATTGATGTCTATCAGAGAAAAAAGTAAAATCTTTTTCATCTGGATTCTGTTCTCTCCAAACATCCCTCAGTTCTAAATCATCCATAATTTCAAAAAAGGGTTTGGGTAGTTTGGCACGCGAAGCAACTTTAGACGTGGTCTTCTTATCCTTAAAAATATCAATTACCCCATTCCAATCACCCATTAAAATAATTGATTTGTAATCCCATTGAGTTATTTTGGTATGTAAAAGTTTATAAAAATTTTCTTGTTGCTGGTTCGGTGCATAAATCCCAATCAAAAGCATTATTCCATTTTGAGTCCTTAATTCAATTGCTATATATCTTCCTTGGTCATCTGCCTCTATTAAATTTGCTGTCAAATTCTTTTTTATGTATACCACTATTCCATTCCTTTTTTCCGGAGATGATGCCACAAAGTAAGTCCCTAATTTTGAGTTAATTAAGTATTTCTGGTCTGTTGATCTAATATGTGTCTCTTGTAAGCATACAATATCATTATTAAATTGTTTCAAATAATGATATATTTTCTTTCTTTTTTATGGTGAATTCAAACCATTGACATTCCAAGACAGGAATTTAACTGGCATTTTTGCCCGACTGAAGCCTATAGAGCATATCCTGAAGATCTTCTTTCACCTTTATCTTCGGTCTTGCCCCCCCCCCCCCGCCCACAGCTTCTGATTTTGTATCCAAGTGTTGTTGTTGTTGTTTAAAAGTTGATCTTGTCACACGTTGTTCTGGTTTTGCTCTTGGCTCCTCCAATTTTGACAGGTCAGGTGACACTCCTTCCAGTTGACTTAAAGGAAAGGGAAGTGATGCTAGTTCCAATTGATTCTGGTCATCTTGCTTCTTAGGTTCTCCAGCCACCGCCTCAGCATATGTTAAGGTCTGTTGCTTCCCTTTTTCTGCTTTTTTATTATCCTCAGGGGGGTGTCCCGCTTTCAATACACTGCAATAAAATTCTCTTGCTTTCCTGACGTTATTCAGTCGATATCTTTCTCCAGCATAGTCCACTATTATACCTGTTGGTACATCCCATCTGTACACTATTTGCTGTCTTCTCAGCTCATCTACTAAAAAACCGAAATTCTTTCTGTCTCTCAGCATCTTGGGAGGAATCTCTTTCAACACCTTGATTTCCTGTCCAGACACCTGTACTTTGTTATTGTAAGAAGCTTGCAATACATCATTTCTAATTCTTCTGTCGGTAAAATAGATCACAACATCTCTTGACAGGTTTTTATTTCTTGCAATCCATGAGTTAACTCTATAGACTTTATCCATCTGGTCAATTATTTCATCCTTCTTCAACCCAACCACTGAGGCAATCACTTCACCACATTTCTCTCTTAAGTTCTCCTGACCATTCTCTTTCAGTCCTCTCAAAGCAAACTCCATTGATCTGTATTGCATCATAATGACATCACTCTCCAACCTCTCAGATTTGGTCTGGAGTTCTCCCATTTTAACCTCCAAATTTTGGGTAACCTCACTGATTTCCTCCACTCTTTCATCAAGCTGCACAAGATGTTTGGACAAACCAGAAACAGCCAGCAGAATATCTTCTCTTATTTCATTATGCTTCTTTTCAACAATCTCCCTAATTTCTTTTACATCTTTTAAGTCCTCCTCAAATTTCCCCAATCTCTCTTCTATTTTAGCTGTTTGGGCACTCGCAATTTGCTTTATAAACTCTTTAAGTTCATTCATAGAATCCTCTTTACTTGGTATCTCCACCGGAAGTTGAGCCTTTTGTGTCACAATGGAAACTATAGGAGAAGCTCCTCCTGTTTTAGCTGCTGCTGGCTTGGTCTGTTTAGAAGCCATTTTAATTTCCAAAAAACTTTTCTCCTCTTCACCCCACTTTGCAATTACTTAGTCTTAAATATCACCAAATCCAGTCCAAATTATTTTAAACTGCTGCTCTCAATGTCCTTCCCAAGTTATTTCCTTCTGGCAGCTTGCTTTCTCTTTAAAAGTGGAAAAAAAACCTTTTCAGTACTCACTTTCTCTTCTCAGCACAGTCCGGATACTCTTAATTAGGCACTTCCTCTTTCAATTAAGCTCATTCAATGGTACACAGGAGTTAAGCTCTGTAATTTTGTTGCAAGCTCTCCTGTTTTCACTCCATCTGCTGCAGAAATCATTCAAACTGTCAGTTTGCTTGCAGAGCTGGTCGCGACATCTAATGCTGCTTTTGCAGCAGCGCTTCGAATCTGGAGATCGTTTCCCTGGGGAGCCCACCTTTCGAGCCCCTGGATTTAATCCCAGGGGCTTTTTTGGTGGCTCTACCTGCCGGAAACTTCTCTGCCCCCCTTCTTTTCCCGAAGAGGGGTCTGCAAAACCGCCGGACAGCTGTTTTTCGCTGTCAGGGACAGTTTTATGGAAAACGAAGCTGGCAACCTAAAAGGAGGTCATCAGCGATGTCTGCGGCGCCAGTGGAAGTCCCAAACAGAATTACTTTGAAGATGCTAATAAACCAGGTAGATGGTTAGCATATAAACTGAAAAAAGAGAGAGAATAAAGGAAAATAACACAGCTAGTGGATGACCAAGGACAAATTAGATTTGGGAATAAAGAGAAGAAAAATATCATACAAGACTATTATAAAAAACTATATGAACAAGAGAATATAGAGGAGAAAAGTGTTAAACAATATTTGCAGAAGGCGAATCTACCCAAATTTCTAAAGATACTGAAACGATGCTAGAAGGAAACATAATGATGGTGGAATTAACTGAAGCACTTAAACAAAAGAATGGGGAGGCACCAGGCCAGACAGACTGCCAGCGGAATACCAAAAGACTTTATAGGAATCATTGAATCTCCCATTGCTAGAAGTTATGAATGAAGTAATGTCAGAGATGGAAATGTTAAGGATATTGTTGCTGTGTTTACAGCTAGCAGAGTAAAGTGCACAGAGAAACGTTGCTGAGAGCAATGAGATAGGAGATACGTGCAAACTGGTGTTATCAAAAGTTTTCTTTATAGTGGAAAATAAACAATCTCGTAGTCTTCTAAACAGTCCAAGTTTTTACCGGTTAAATCCAAAAAGCTTCTTACTGTTCTGGCCCCGTGCCCAGAAATAACCTCCCCTCAGACAACCAGAGGCTAATTAACTGGCAGGCAACCAAGTAAGATGATAACAAAGGTCGGCAGCAATCCGCAGCTGCTTGCCAACGTCTTTATTAAAAGGTCCGTCACATACACACCAAAGCTGAGACGCAGGGCCGATTCAAAACCGGGATCCACGAATCTTTGTTTTGTTCGTCACAAAGATATGGCTACAATCCCTCTCTTATATAGTCTGGGAGGCGTGGTCCACCAGCTAATCACGACCATGCCTTTTCCTCTGCTGGGCTCTCCTGTCTCTCCGACGCTGGCGAGGATCCAACCAAAACTCACTCCCCTTGTCAATGTCCTCCTGTGGCTGCGGGGACGAGCTTGGCTCTGGGCCTATCTCCTGCCCTTCGGTGTCCTCCGGAGGCATTGCCAGAGAGGAGAGTCCTGGAGAAGGAGGCCTTGCCAACTCCTCTCCCTCACTCTCAGAGTCCTCCCCTGCTGATGACGCAGGCTCAGGCAACGGAGCCACAACACTTACCAAACAAACAGTAGTTGGTTCACTCTGGTTCACAAACCCCGGATGGTAGCAGATCCACCCACACACGCACGCGATGATAGCACAATGGCAGCTTATCATCAACTGAATACCTTACAGTATCTTTCTTAAATACGTTGTTAGATTACAACTAATTATAGCATGACTCAGCATTACAGCATGATGCAGCATTAAAACTTAAAGTCACAGAACACATATATTGCCTGGACAACTGTTAGGCTCAAATCATATCCTAACATGCTCCCCTTTGGACAGGCCAATATATACAGTTTAGAAACAATATATACAGTTTAGATCCTTAATCCATAGCTTTCACAACATGCTTTATGTTTGACAGCACCTTGAGCTTTGGTAAAATTATCAGCAATATTGTCTTTTCCGACATGCAATATTCCAGTTTAACCATGTTGCTTTGGATACTTTGGCGAACATTCAGATACCGAATGTCAGTATACTTGGATCTAGTTTTCACTGCTAAATTAGTTGCCATTTTTATAGCAGCTTGGTTGTCTTCATGTATTACAATTGGATAATCCATCTTTAAACCAATATCCATCATTAATTGTAATAAATCAGATCAGTGCATACCAGTGACAAACATGAAAATTCTGCCTCCATTATAGATAGACTAATATGTTTTTGACGAATTGATTTCCAGCCAATCAAACAATTGCCTAACATTATAGCTATACCCAATGTAGACTTTCTAGTGGTCACATCAGTAGCGAAACTGGCATCAGCATATGTGCTCAGTACTAAATCTTGGTTAGGTTCTAGATACAATGCATAATGCATCGTCATTTTCAGATATCTTAGTATACGCTTTGCGGCCTGCCAATGCCTATCAGTTGGTTCTGCATTATACCTTGCTAATTGGTTTACTCCAAATGATATGTCCGGTCTTGACCAATTGCTGATATAAGATAGACTACCTATAACAGACTGGTAGATCTCCTTACTAAATTTAGGACCTTGGATTTCCTCATGGTTAAAATCCTGTGCCATAGGTGTCTTGGCTGGCTTACATAGCTCCATGCCATAACGCTTCAACATCTGGCTAATTTTGCTAGATTGAGATATTTTATAACCTCTAGCTGTTTGGTTAATATCTAGTCACAAATAATGCCTGATATTTCCTAGATTTCTGATCTTAAATTTAGTTTGTAATTGGTGAATGATATCTATGGCTTCCTTGTCAGTTTTAGTTATTATAGCTATGTCATCTGTAAACAATAACAAAAATGAAACTAACCCATTATTTTCTCTCTTAAAGAGACATTTATCTGCTACACCTTCATGGAAACCGATCCTATTTAGCTCTTTAACTATACATTGGTTCTACTCAAACCCTGATTGTTTCAAACCATAAAGGCTTTTCTTGAGCTTCCAACAATCAGTTTGGTTTTGTGTTTCAACTCCTAAAGGCTTCCTCATATAGATGGTGTGCCTTAATGGAGCATGCAAGTATGCTGTCTCCACATCTACATGGTTAATACTATATTTGTTCTTAGCCGCCCATACCAGCATTATTCTTAAAGTACTAGCACGTAAACTAGGAGCAAAAACCTCATCAAAATCTTTTTCGGTCTGAGAAAAACCTTGAGCTACAAGGCGAGCTTTATGGGTTACTGTCCCATCTATACTTTTCTTAATTTTGTAAACCCATCTACAACCTATTAATTTCTCACCAGGTGGCAATTTCACATTTTCATAAACATCTAAATCAGTCAATGACTTAATTTCCTTACTCATTGCCTCCTTCCAAGCCTTCTGCTCCTTTTCAGGATAAAGCCTGATATCATAACTTGAAGGTTCGATGTTAACTTGGCAAACTACAGTTGCCTTATATCGATCTGGTGGATGCCTTTCCCTAGTAGATCTTCTAGGAAATACAGGACTCATTTCAGATGTTTCAGTTTCATCCTCCCCTAAACCTACTTCCTGTTCCTCAACCTTAATAGAGGATTCTACAGTGTCTATATCCTCAGGAATCTCATCAGGGATATGATGCTCTATCCTAACAGTATTATCATGTCTGAAATCTGCACTCTCTAGTTTATCCCATCCTTCGTGCTCTAGAAATTTAGCACTTGCACTACAGTAAACACTAGTAGTACCCTGTGCCCAAAATCTGAAGGATCTATGATTAGTCAACGACTGGCTCTTTGTTGATCCTTTCTTCTAACACTAGATGGACTATGTACCCAAGCTGGGGCTCCAAATATGTGTAAATAACTAAGATTTGGTTTCCTCTCATGCCATAAGGTGAATGGTATTTCACCTGTAGAGGAATGAACCACGTTGTTTAGCACATGGTTAGCACACATAACAGCCTTGCCCCATAAATTTTCAGGCAAACCAGAATCTGCCAACATAGTTCTAATCATGGCTTGTAATGTTTGACCTCGTCTCTCAATATAGGAATTATGTTCTGGTCTGTACAGAGCAGATCGTTTATCCCTGCATCCTGCAAAAACTTTTCTAACCTTTGGTTAGTAAATTCTGTACCATTATCGGTCACTAAGCATTTAACTTTAAATTTCTGCTTCCTTTCCACAAAATGCAGCCAGTTGTTTATATGCTGGAATGTTTCACATTTTGTTTTCATAAGATAACAGAATCCATATCTTGAATAACGGTCTACTATGCTGAGAATATAGCAGGCACCTCCTATACTGGGTTTCTTGGGTCCAATTAGGTCTATAAACACTACCTCTAACGGCTTTGTAGTTTTAAAACCATTAACACGGTTTGCTGGTGTAACCCTACTTTTTTGCTGACTACAGGCATTACAGTTCAGATATTTACTACATGCTTGTAGTTTTATCCCTTCCGATAATTGCACTGTCTTCTTTAACGTCCTGAAATTCAAGTGCCCAAGTCTCCGATGTAACAGATGAATACATTCATCATGTGGTTTAACATTCTTATAAACAGACTTAGACTTAGCCACCAATACTGGGTTCTCCCTTAAAATGAATAAATCATTTTCTAAACTTGCAGTAACAACCTTGCCATCTTTCTCAATAAGACACTTATCATTTTTAAATGTTACTGTAAACCCAAATTGTACCAAAGATTTAACAGATAATAAGTTGAATTTTAAACCAGGAATATATAACATAGGCAATGGTTCATTACTAAATGACCAATGAGCAATACCCTTTCCAGCTACCTTAACCTTCCAGCCATTTGCTAGTTTAACATGTTGGTTACTCTTCTCCATTTTAACAAAACATTTTCTATTTCTAGTAATAGATTGAGAAGTACCACTATCAACAACCCAACAATCCTGGTTAACATCAGTAGTTGAACTACATATAGCTAAATTACAACCCTTCTTGGGTCTACTATTGTCCCTAACAGGCATTTTCTTATTTTTACAATACTTAGCTATATGCCCTTTAGCCCCACAAGCAAAACAACGTTTTACAAAATAAGCAGTTGAGTACATTTTATCTTCTTTTGGTTGTTGCACTCTCAACTGATCCCTTTCTTGTCTTCTTTTGGATTCTTCCAACAACCTACCGGTTATGCCAGCCAATGTCAGTTCATCTCTGGACAAAACCTCTAACGAAGAAACAAAGTTGTCATAACTATCATCCAAAGAAGAAAGAATTATGTAAACTTGTTGTAGTTCAGAGAAAACAAGTTCCTTTTCATGCAGCTCCTGGAAAATTCTGATCATAGATTCCAAATGAGCCATCATATCTCCCCCTTTAAGAAGATGTTGGTTAAATAATTTTCATGTGAGATATATATGAGCACCCACAGAGTCTCGAACATATAGTCTCTTCAACTTGGTCCAACACCTAGCAGCAGACTCTTCGCCATGGATATGGACAAGCTGCTGGTCACCCAGTGTCAGTCCAATAATACAAAGAGCTGGTTCATTGTCTCTGTTAAACTTGGTTAATTTCTTGGCATCTTCCTCATCAGCAGGATCCCATGCTGTTACATCCGGTGGATTATTAACTATGTCCCACAGTCCTTCTCTACGCAAAAGTAGACTACATTTTGTAGACCAGGATACATAGTTTGTTCCGTCCAGCCGGGTTATCATGGAAAAATTTGCTGCTTGTTCTAGTGCCATCTTCACTTAAATTGTTTATCACAAACACAGTTTGTACTACTCACAAACTCAAACTAGCTCTCAGTTTAACTCTGAAAAAATCCTAGTTAGTTCTGGTTGGTCCTGGTTGGCCCTGGGCCCATAACCAATGTTAAGGATATTGTTGCTGTGTTTAAAGCTAGCAGAGTAAAGTGCACAGAGAAACATTGCTGAGAGCAATGAGATAGGAGATACGTGCAAACTGGTGTTATCAAAAGTTTTCTTTATAGTGGAAAATAAACAATCTCGTAGTCTTCTAAACAGTCCAAGTCTTTACCGGTTAAATCCAAAAAGCTTCTTACCAAACAAACAGTAGTTGGTTCACTCTGGTTCACAAACCCCGGATGGTAGCAGATCCACCCACACACGCACGCGATGATAGCACAATGGCAGCTTATCATCAACTGAATACCTTACAGTATCTTTCTTAAATACGTTGTTAGATTACAACTAATTATAGCATGACTCAGCATTACAGCATGATGCAGCATTAAAACTTAAAGTCACAGAACACATATATTGCCTGGACAACTGTTAGGCTCAAATCATATCCTAACAGGAAATATCCAAGTCATGGTCAGAAGCATATATCACACTTGTCCCAAAGGAGGATACTGCTCCATAACAAATCAAGAATTATAGGCCTATATCCCTGCTAAATTCAGACTATAAAATCTTGGCTTCAATACTGGTAGAAAGACTCAAAAGTTATTTAAATAATTTCATACATTCTGATCAAAATGGATTTCTACCAAAGAGACAGATTAGAGACAATATTAGAATAATTCTGCATACTTTAGAATACTATGAAGCACATCCTGAAAAGCAGATGGCTTTGATATTTTTAGATGCACAGAAAGCCTTTGACAATGTGAATTGGCGATGTATGTTATTACTGCTGAAACAGATGGGCTTTGGGAGAAAATTTATTCAAGCCATAAAAGCCATATACCATAAACAAACAGCAATAAGCTGACTTTGTATAAAAAAGAACACCGCTTAGGAGGGGCCAAAAGCCCTACTAAGCAAGTATATACAAAAGTGTGAAGGCTATTGCTTAAAGCATTGTAAGCTGCCCTGAGTCTCCGGAGAAGGCGATATATAAATTGAACCAATAAATACAGTAAATAAATAAAAGTAATGATAAATGGAGAATTGACAGAGTCTATTCAAATAAAAAAAGGAATGAGACAAGGTTGTCCACTGTCACCTCTGTTGTTTGTGTTAACACTAGAAGTACTAAACAGAAATATTAGAGATGAAAAAGATATAAAAGGAATGAACATTCAAAAGGAAGAATACAAACTGCAAGTATTTGCAGATGACCTGGTGTTTATTCTTGAAGATCCATTTGAATCAAGAAGTATATTAATAGACAAGATAGGAGAATTTGGAAAGGTAGCAGGTTTGAAAATAAATAAAGACAAAATGAAGATTTTGACAAAAAATGTGTCAAAAAAACAAAAAGAAGAATTGGCGGAAGTATCGAAGATGCAGGTCACAAACAAGGTTAAATATTTGGGGATATATCTGACAGCAAAATGCAGTACGCTCAAGGAGAATAACCAGTGGTGGGATTCAATTTTTTTAACAACAGGTTCTGTGGGTGTGGCTTAGTTGGGAGTGTGGCTTGGTGATCATGTGACTGGGTAGGCGTGGCTAGCTGGTCATGTGACCGGGTGGGTGTGGTTAGCTGGTCATGTGACTGGGTGGGCATGTCTATGTGCATAGGGACTACTCAGAGGGCTGAAAAAGATCATTTCTGACTGGTCCTCGCACTTTTGACCGATCCTCGCACTTATGACCATCCTCACATTTATGCCCGTTGCGGCATTCTTAACAACTGTGTCAGTCAATTCACAACTGCTTCTCTACACAAGATAGGGCAAAAAACGTAAAATGTGAGGACAGTCGTAAGTTTGAGGACTGGTCAAAAGTGCGAGGACCAGTCAAAAATAACTTTTTCAGCCCTCTGAATAGTCTATATGCATAAAAGGATACAGCAATAGAGAGGGATGAAGGAAGGGAAGGGAAATTAGAGTAGGAGTGAGGGTAAGAGAGGGAGGAAGAGAGGAGGAGAAGGAGAAAGGAAGAGGAAGTAGGGAGAAGAAGAAGAGGGGGAGGAAGAGAAAGTAAGAAGGAAAGAAAAGAGAGGTGGTAGGTTTGAGGAGAAAGATTGCTGTACAATAAAAAAGATGAAAGGGAAGAAAGCCAACCCCAAACAAATATAAAGATATTAAGATAAAGAATGAATTGTTAAACTTTAAAGAATAAAAGAGAACAAATATGAATAAATAACAATAATTAGAAACACACATACAAACATACAATGTATTTTCTTTGAACAGAGTATTTGGCCGGTTCACAAATTTAAACAGTGTTTAGTCATTTCAATTAAATTTACAATTTTTATATTTCCTTTTTGCCATATTTATTCCTCATCTATTTTTGTAAAAAACCATCTCTAATCTTAATCAAATTCAATTTTTCCCTTCTATTCTATATTATACCCCTTCCCATTGTCATCTGTTTTTATATCCATCCTCACATTGGTTAATTATGTAATATTACAGTTGTTTAATATAAATTCAACATTTTAATATAAATCAATTAGTTATATAACTACCTTTTTTGTATATTAATCAATATGAACATGAATATTCCAATTATTTCCATGCAATCCAATTTCTTACAAATCAATTAATTATATTTACCAATAATAATAAACCAAATAATTTCCCCCATATATTCCTCCAAACCACAACTTAACCATTTCTGCTTTCAGCACAATATACAATTAATAGTATCTCAATTATTACAGTTCCCTAGTTAAATAGACTTTTTTTCTTTTGTGTTTAAAATCTTGAACTCTCCTCTTTTGCCCTAAATTTCCCATTGTTTGCACCTACAGTTTTTGGTGAGGAAAAAGAAAAGCAATCTGCCTGCCTAATTTTCCAACGTTGCAGCAACAGCAAAGCCAATTTACTTTCAGTTTCCTTCTTTCAGCAAAGCTAGCTCCAGCAAGCAGCAGAGCTCTGCCAGCAAGCAGCAGAGCCCTGAGCAAAACAGCTGAGAGTCGGGAGCCGATCTAATCAAGGGCTAATTAGCCTATGCTGAAGCTCCGTGGCCCAATAAAATTACAAAAAAACACCGAACCCTTTGTTAAATTGCTGGCTCGCCCGCCCCTCACCCACCATTATACTGCAATAAATAGTGGTGTGGAGGGGCGGGGCAAGGGGCGGGGCGAACCCCCTAGAACTGGCAGAATCCCACCACTGAGAATAACTATACTAAACTCAAACAACAGATAGTGACAGATTTGGCTAAATGGGAAAATTTACAATTATCATTGATAGGGAGGATATCAACCATTAAGATGAATATACTGGCTAGAATTCTATATTTGTTCTAGACAATTCCAATTAGGTTGGGAGAAGATTACTTTGAAGGTTTGAACAAAATAGTGTTAAAATATATTTGGCAGGGTAAAAAGGCAAGGACAAAATTAAAACTGTTGCAAGATGCTAGAATAAGTGGAGGTTTTGGTTTGCCTGACGGGGAATTATACTACCAAGCAACAAATTTGATGTGAATTAAAGAATGGATAATGTTAAGAAATACTAGATTGTTGACTTTAGAAGAACATGACTTGTTCTTGGGCTGGCACGCTTTTTTATGGTACAAGGGTACAAAAACACAGGGATACTTTAGAAGACATTATATATGAGAGGCTTTGTTATTAAACTGGGAGAAGATTAAAAGACAACATTATTTAAAAATTCCAGTCTGGTTATCTACTATTGAAGCATTCTTATATTCAATAAGATTTAGAAAGGAACAAATGGTTAGATATAGTGAATTACTGAATGAAAAGGGTGAACTTAAATCGAAGCAAGAATTAGAAGAACAGGATATAAAGATGAATTGGTTTTCCTATATATGCAAATACATTCTAGATACGATAGAGACTGTAAGGCAGAAGGTTTTTATAATAACTTGACTAATTTAAATAAAATTCTAACAGGTACCGATGACAATGTAATTAAAAAATTGTATTGGTATTTACTAGAGGTTAAACTGGAAGAAGAAGAAGAACTTAAAAAATCAATGATAACATGGGGGAAAAATTTTGGACATAGAATTGATTTAGAGAAATGGTAAAAATTGTGGTCACAAAATTAAAAAATGACAATGTCTACAGCATATAAAGAAAATTTGTATAAGATGTTTTACAGGTGGCATCTACCCCCGACGAGAATAGCCAAACTGTTCAAGAATAAATCTGAAAAGTGTTGGAAATGTCATCAGATATCGGGCTCATACTACCATATGTGGTGGACATGTGTAGAAGCCAAAAGATACTGGACTAAAATCCACACATGGTTGGAAAAAATGACAAAAAAACACATAGACTTTAAACCAGAGATCTTTTTATTAGGGATTGTACCAGAAATATACACTAGAGAATTGAGATATTTGATTGTGAATGTATTAACAGCAGCTAGAATTGTGTTTGCTAAAAACTGGAAAAATGAGAAAATACCAACACAAGATGAAGTTATTAAGAAAATAACAGAATGTGCTGAAATGAGCAAACTGACATTTGAATTTAGAGAACAAGAAGATAAACAATACTATAAGATATGGGATTTATTTTATCAATGGCTAGATAATAAAACATGGAAATGAAATAGGGATGACACCATTATAACATAAGAATGGTAGAAATATACAAAATGTTATACAAAGTTGTATGACTATTGTTGATCTCGGATGAAGAAATGAATGTTATAATATAAATATTTGAAAATATTTTTTATGAAAAGAGGGGAAAGCCATAGTTAAATAAATGATTAATGTGGATTGTATTACAAAGATACTTATTACACTGGTAATATAAGAAATTAGATAATTAGTAAGTAATGAATATGGTGAGGGAGCACAAAAGACTTGTAACCGACCGACACACTGTTTGCAATTGTATGGATGATGGGTTTGTTTTATGTTTTGTTTTAAAAATAAAAAAAATCTTTCAAAAAAAAAAAAGGGAGACCCCAGCCTAGTTGAAAATTACAGACCAATCTCTTTATGTTGCATCACCTGCAAAGTAATGGAATCTATAATAAATTAATCCATTACCCTCCATTTAGAGTCAAACAATCTACTCTGGACTACACAACTAGACCAGGGCAAAGCAATAGACGCAATTTACATAGACTTATATAAAGCCTTCAATTCAGTGGTACGTGACAAACTACTTCTAAAACTAAAACCTTACAGCATTTCTGGACCACTGCATAATTGGATAGCTGCATTCCTGTCAAACAGGCAACAAGTTGTCAAAATAGGGAGCGCCCTATCAAATCCTGCACCTGTTAACAGCGGTGTCCCCCAAAGCAGCGTTTTAGGACCAACACTCTTTATACTTTACATAAAAGACCTTTGCGATCATATTACAAGCAACTGTGTTCTCTTCACTGATGATGTAAAACTATTCAACACCACCTACATTGCAATTACCCTTCAAAAAGACCTTGACTGTGTGTCAGAATGATCAAACAATTGGCAACTCCAAATCTCAACCAACAAATGCTCTGTCTTACACATTGGCAAAAAAATCAGAACACAAAATACAAGCTGGGTGGATATGACCTCATAGATGACCCTCACTCTGTCAAGGACCTTGGAATACTCTTATCTAATGATCTACCCGTAAGTGCCAGAACCCACTGTAACAACATTGCCAAAAAGGCTCTAAGAGTTGTTAACTTAATCTTGCGTAGCATCTTCTCTGGTAATACTATACTGCTAACTAGCGCATACAAAGCATTTGCTAGACCAATTCTCGATACAGCTCATCTGTCACGAACCCACACTGCATATCAGACATTAATACAATTGAGCGAGTCGAGGGATATTTCATGAAAAGAGTCCTCTACTCCTCAGCTCGCAACAGATTACCTTATGCCACCAGACTTGAAATTTTGGGCTTAGACAATTTAGAACTACGCTGCCTTCAGTCTGACCTAAGCATAGTACATAAAATTATCTGCTACAATGTCCCACTGTCAATGAATACTTCAACTTCAGTCACAACAATACAGGAGCACACAATAGATACAAATGTAAGGTAAACTGCTCCATACTTGATTGCAGAAAATATGACTTCAGCAACAGAGTGGCCAATGCCTGGAATGCAGCTGACTCTGTGGTTTCTTCCCCAAACCCCCAAAACTTTGACCTAAGACTGTCTACTGTTGACCTCACCCCATTCCTAAGAAGTCTATAAGGGGTGTGCATAAGCGCACCAGCGTGCCTACCGTCCCTTTCCTAATGTCCCCATTTATTCATATCTATTTCATGTATTCATAATCATGTTTATACTTATATCTGTAATCTTATATATGCTTGACAAATAAAATAAAAAATAAAAAATAAAACTTTCTCCTCATATGATCCTGGGACACTTAGTAACTGCTCCTAAGAGTAAACAGGTGACCAAACATCCAGATTGCAATCAAGTGATTTTGTGTGTGTGTACACACCATTTTGTGATAGTCCAAAGTGCTTTATAGGTAATGAAGCATTCCTTCAGAGGCTATCATTATTTCGAAGTGTCGTTAAGCAAATGGTCATAAGTCAATAACCATCTGTATCTCTTTCTGTGCTTTTGAAAATATGTAAACGAACAAGAATTGAGACTTCTGAAAATTCACTAATAAAACCTGATACTTTTACCAAATTTCTCCAACTCTACCTTAATATATTTTATAGAATGCCCAAAATTTGAAAGAGTTAGGAACATGTCATCATCAAGTAAGTATAACAGATAACTTTCTTCACCTACTTTTCTCTCTTTAATTTCCTTGTGGTCATGTAATGCTATTTTTAATGTTTCTGTAACAAAAATCAGATAGCAAAGGTGATAGCACTTAGCAATAGCACTTAAACTTATCTACTGCTTCATAGCTCTAAGTGGTTTACAGAGTCAGCATATGGCCCCCAATAATCTGGATCCTCATTTTTAGAGACCTCGGAAGGATGGTTCAACCTTGAGCTGGTCAGGATTGAACTCCTGGCTGTTGGCAGATTTTGTCTGTAATGCTGCATTCTAACCAATGTGCCCCCAGGGCTCATGATAAACCTTGTTTGTCCCTCTTGAAAGTGAAAATTGTTCCTGAATGTTTGTGTATCCTCTCTGACCCTCCCTACACCCCCTCCCGCCCCCACACAGCAGTAGCAATTTACCTGCAAGTTAGCACCCACCCACCCTCCTAGAAGAATGAAATATTTTAGGTAATATTAAAAAGGCAGATTATTATATTTCCCTGGATGAGAAAAGGAGAAACATGTTTTAAAGACAAAGCTGTTGTAACGATGGATTTAGCCCAATTACTCACAAGACAATCTGTTTCTTTAAGCAGTATTTTATTGCAGGCCTGGAGGCTTCCTAGGCCCTGGGTATCATAGGTCACTGACCTTGATCTCCTCTCTCCTAGGTGTACATCTGGAACAACTGGGGAAACATGTGGTGGGAGTTGATATACCAGGGAGGAGTGGCCAGAAGGTAAGGTGTGGCAAGGGGATGGATGGGGGTGTGTATGTTAAGTTAACCCTTGCGTTGCTGTATACCTGTGGTATAAACACAGTTAGGCATTAACCCTGACAAACCCCCTCTAAATGTCTAACTGGGTACAAGTATGCTTTGTTTACATAAATATATAATCATACATCCATCCATACAGATCATATACAAACACATATTTTGACATTAGGTATGCGTGTTGTTTGGCGGGTAGGGGTTTTGTAAGTATGTCTGTGGTCTGTTCCTCAGTGTCGCAGTGTATGCCTCAATGAACCCTATCTCTGAAAACTGTCTGACGTGTTTGCATTTTATGTCTATGTGTCTAGATCGTTGCCCAATGGCATCAGCTTTCGAAATTTCTATTGCGGCCTTGTTGTCTTCATGTATGATTATGGGGTACAGAGGCTCAGTCCAAATGGCATTAAGCAGGTCATCGAACCACACTAGGCTGTTCGCGGCCTTGGATAGAGAGACGAATTCGGCTTCGGTGGTTGAGGTAGCAACGAGCTTTTGCTTTCCGGTGTACCAGTGGATGGGGGAGTTGTTGAGTAGCATCACGTAGCCGGAGGTGCTTTTTCTGCTCTTAATGTCCCCTGCCCAGTCTGCATCAGCGTAGCATGATAGTTTTGGTTTGTCGGTTATGTCTGGTTCCAAGCAGAGTTGTGCATCCATGCTGAATTTCAGGTACCTGAGCAGTCTTTTGATGGCGCTCCAATGAGATATGGTGGGTTTGCTTACATGTCTCAATAGGAGGTTGACGGCTAGGGCAATGTCGGGTCTGGTCCAGTTGGCGATGTATAGTAGTGACCCGATGGTAGATCTATACAGCCTATTGTCGGTGAAGGGTTCTGATTCCTCGTACATGCTTTTCAGGAACTCTGGCTACATTGGCGTCTCGCTGGGTTTCGCCTCCGTCATGTTGCATTTGGACAGCAGTTCAGCGATTTTGTCCTTCTGGGAGAGTCTAAATCCCTTGTTGGTTTTTGTTACATGTACCCCTAGATATTTGTCAATTCTGCCTAGTGACTTCAACGAGAAGTGATTGCCCAGTTCAGTGGCGAATCTTTCACATCTGCTCTTGTGTTTACCAATGTATAAGATGTCATCCACGTAAACGAGCACCCCTTCGAATAGGTCATCTTCTCTCTTTGTGAACAGGCACTTGTCAGCTGAGGTAGCCTCAAAACCCATGGATCTCAGGGCTTTGGCTAGGCAGTCATACCACCTTTTGCCTGATTGCTTGAGTCCATACAGGCTTTTGTTGAGCAGCCAGGTTTTGTTCTCACCTCTGTCATACCCGGGTGGGGCCTTAACATAGATCTCCTTGTCCAGTTCTGCGTGTAAATAGGCAGTCTGTTCATTGAACTGGAATACATCAAGTCCCAGGATGGTGGCTACCACCAGCACGCATTTGACACTTTTGGCCCTGACGGTGGGCGAATACGTGTCTGTGTAGTCTTCGGGGTACCTCTGGGTGAAGCCTTGGGCAACCAGCCTCGCCTTGTACAGGTTCTTGTTGTTTTCTAACGTCTTGATCCTGAACACCCATTTGGTCCCAATTGGTTTTTTGTCTTCAGGGACCTGAGCGGGTGAGTATACTTTTAATTCTCTTAGACTCTCCATTTCTTTGTCCATGGCGGACATCCATTTTTCCTTTTCTTCTCTGGGGAGCTTAAGGATGTCTTCGTACGAGTTGGGTGTAATGGGATCGTTGTGGATGGTCAGGACGTAATCCTCTAACCTTTCGGGTGGTTTGTTTCTGTTTTCTCTAATTGGCCTACTGGGGGGAGGTTCGGTTTCTTGCATGTGATCTGCCTCTTTGTTCGAGAGGCAATCTAGCTTCAGGGATGGATGCCCCTCTTTCCATTCTTTGGTATTTATTTTGTTAAGGCCGGTTCTGGGTGTTTCTATCTTTTCCCCTTCCTGGTTGAGTTTGGGTGTATCCCTGCGGGTGAATGTTTCATTGGGGTGGACCCTCGACCAGTTTGAGTGTTCGTGGAAGCTGGCAGACCGGGAAACTACCAACCTATTGTTGTTATCAATGAATCTGTAGCCCTTCGTGCCTGGTTTGTAGCCCACGAACCTCAGTCTTTTTGATATTTTCTCCCCTTTCTCCTCAGCTGCCTGGGTATGTGTACGTCAGCTGGTGCACCAAATATGTATAGGTGGGATATGTTGGGTTTTCTTTTATAGAGCATTTCGTATGGGGTTTTGTTGATGGAGCTTGACCACAGTCTATTCAGGGTGTAATTGGAGTAGTGCAGTGCTTCTGACCAAGTGTTGTCCCATCCCTGCATCCTCTAGGGTGCACCTCATCATTGTCTGTAGTACCCCATTTTTTCTTTCTACGACCCCATTCTGGAATGATGAGAACGGCGAAGACTTGTAGTGCACGATGCCCTGCTCCCTTAACCACTTGGTAAATTCCCTTACCATAAACTCTGAACCCGTCTGTCATTATTTGTCTTATTTTCATGTTGTGTTGTAGTTCTATTTTCCTGTGAAACTCCTTAAATCTCTGGAATACTTCATTTTTGTGTTTGAGGGAATAGACATACCCGTACCTGGTGAAATCATCTACAATAGTGAGAAAGAATCTTTTTCTGTGTTTGATAGATGGTTTAAAAGGCCCTACTAAGTCCATGTGCACTAATTGAAATGGGTATTGTATGGTTTGCTCAGACCTTTTGGGTTTGGCCTTAACCTTGATCTTTGACCGCTTACATATGGAACACTCCAAATAGTTATCACAATTTTTTACTTTGAGTCCTTCTGTACAATCAGGCATTTTTTTAACAATTGGGAAACTGATGTGTCCCAGTCTCCTGTGGAGGAGGTGGGCGCAAACATCGTGCAAGGGTTTACCTATGGATACAGAGTTATTCATGCTTTGTTTGCATTGGCTTGCTTCCTGTTGTTCCCCCTCATCTCGTATGTCCCCTTCTCCCCCGGGGTCAGTGTTTGTGTATATGTTCCCTTCCTTTTCTGCGTTGGGTGTGAAATATGACAATCCCCCTTGGTTGTACACTCTCCCTATTTCCTTTCCCTGCTTGATTATGTGGGCCTTTCCGTCCTTGAATGTTACCTCTATGTCTGTGTTTAGCATTAGCCTGTTGACGGCTAGTACGTTATGGGGTATTTCTGGTACGTACAACACCCCATTTTCCCTATGTGTGGTATGTGAGTGTTCGCTTTTCCCCGTGCTTGAACTCTGTCTTGATTGGCTACTTTCAGTTCGAACTTGGTTTCGCTGAGTGGTTCTATTAGGGTTGAGTTATAGGTTGTGTGGTGTAAGGCCCCTGAGTCTAGGAGCCATGTGCCATTGTCTATCTTGTGTGTGGAGTTTGAGTGGTCATGTCTAAGTCTGTATACGGGGCCCAGGTTGCTGTCCCTAGAGCTGTCCCTTCGTTCGTGGTGCTTTCTGGGGTTGGGGACCACCCTCTCCCTCTCTCCCTTGTGTGCCTGCGCTCAGGTGATCATCCCCCTCTGTGCTCATTGTGCCTCCTATCCCTGCTGTTCCTGGGGCAGTCCCTCTTTATGTGGTTCTTAGACCCGCAGGAGTAACACTCTGGAGCATTTCCTATTCTGTCTTGGAACTCTACCTTTCTGGTTGGTCTGTGTTCCCTTCTGACTGCATGTCTGTCCCTTCTCAGGTTGTCTTCTGCAATGAGCTTGTTGGTTAGTCTGCCTAGTGTAAGATGATGCAGGTAGAGGCTATCTAGTTGTAGCACGAAGTGGTCCCAACTGCTGTCTAGAGAATTTATTATAACGCTCATCATGCTTTCTTCGGTGATAATTTCCCCCCTTTGTATGAGTTCTGCCCTGGTTGCATTTAACTTGAGTATGTGCTCACTCATGGGGACCCCTTGTTTGTGTCTGGCAGAATGGAACTCTCTAGATATTTTTGTGGTGGTGGCCCTACATTGGCTGTAAAACATACCATATAGCAGTTGCATAATTTCAGATACAGTGAGGTTATCGTTGATGTTAGGGTACATTGTGGGGGGAATGGTAGCTATCATAATACAAAATGCCTTGTGGTGGATGTTGTCAATTTCCAGAGACCAGGACTTTTGAGGGTGTCTCTGAATTAAAAACAATGCATTTTCCCTCATAAAAGCAATCTGCAATTGTTGGCTCCAATCTATGATATTACCCCCATCCAATTGTAACTTTGGCATATCGGCATAAGCAGTCCCCAAATTGCCACTGTGGTTACTTACAGTGGGTAGCTGTCCATGGTCCATATCATGACTGAACTCGCAATATGGCTTTGGAACGTCTGTTGAGAGTCTGTACTGACTTGTCTCTATGTTTCTCCTTTCTCTTGCTGCAGGCTGCGACTGAGCATGCGCGAAGGCCATTTCGCGCTGGAAGCCATGGAGGAAGGATCCTGCTGCTGCTGCTCCTGGGCCTAGGCCTAGGCCTGCCAGTGGAGGGCTGGACTCTCCCCTGGAGAGTCCAGAGCTCCCTCTGGGTGGCGGACACCACCACCACTGCTGGGCGGCTGGATCCCCGGCGAAGAACGGAAGAAGGTGAGGAGGTGAAGCAGTCGAAGGTGGGGGACATTCGACGATCGGCGGCGCGGAGGTTGTAAGTCGAGGACTCCTCGTGTCCGGCGGCCCGGCGGCTGTGGCGGCGATGGCAGCGGGTCCAGTCTCCTGTTCATGGATCCTTGGTCGGGTGGAGAAGCCAGGCGGAAGTCGCGGTGGTGGTGAGTAGCCGGTTCTTCTCCTCGTCCCCCATCCTCGCGTCGTTGGTGCGGCGGATCCTGGGTTCGAATCCTGCGATTGGTAATTTTTGCAGGCGAACCAGTCTCGGTGCTCGTGCTCTGTGTGGGTGGCTTCTCTGGGTGGCTGAGGGTCAGTCGTCTTGTTGGTGCTGGTTCTGGTGCCCTCTTGGTCATCAGGGTTTTCTCTTTGTTTTCTGGCTGCTGCAGGAGGCTCGAAAGCGGAGCCGAATGCTGCAGTCAGCGTTTCGATCGCCTCTTGGATCTCGAGATCGGTAGGCAATCTCTCCTTTGGATTTATTTTTCTTTTTCAGTTGCTCTCTGGGTGTCCCCCGTCTTTTTTAGGGTTCGGACTGTTTCGTGCCAGAGAATTTAAATCTTGGTTCCCCATTGGCTGATGGCCATTCCAAGATGGCCACCGGGGAAAGGGCATGAAAGAGGTTTCGGCCACCTCGTGGTCATCTAGCTGGGCTGGCCTACCTCTTTCTCGTGCCATTTCTTTGTCTGTTGTCCTTGGGGCCTCGATCGCTGCTCCTTGCTGCTCGAAAAGGCTTTGCAGGTCCGCGATGAGGTTCTCCTCGTTGTTGTTCGTTTCCATCAGCTTCAGGATGGATAATTTGAATCTGTTTATTCTCTGTGCTGTCTTTCCTTCTAGGTTGGTGTCTTTCTCTGGTGATCTCTGCTCATCAGAGTAGGAATCTGCGTTGGAGTACAGCTCAATCTCTGCTGGGATTTCCTCTGCTGTGGGATCCTTGGATGCCTGAAGTTCAGCCATCTTCTTGGTGAGTGCCCTTGTCTGTACTCTGTCTGTTTCCTTAAGTTGATTGCTTGGTTGGGTCATTACTTGTGAATTATGGGCTAACCATCCTCTGCTACCATTTGTTGCAATGATGGATTTAGCCCAATTACTCACAAGACAATCTGTTTCTTTAAGCAGTATTTTATTGCAGGCCTGGAGGCTTCCTAGGCCCTGGGTATCATAGATCACTGACTTTGATCTCCTCTCTCCTAGGTGTACATCTGGAACAACTGGGGAAACATATGGTGGGAGTTGATATACCAGGGAGGAGTGGCCAGAAGGTAAGTGTGGCAAGGGGATGGATGGGGGTGTGTATGTTAAGTTAACCCTTGCGTTGCTGTATACCTGTGGTATAGACACAGTTAGGCATTTACCCTGACAAAAGCAGCTCCCTGCAATTTCCCTGCCCCCCCGCCCTCTGCTTCAGCTCCAGGGTGATGGCATTAAGACATGGCTCTCAGGACATGATAGGATTAGCCCTCTATTCATCTAGCAACAGAACTCACCACATGGCACCTGGGGAGATTGCATCACTCCGCTAGATTCAACCAAGCCTGGGACTCAAAACAACCAAAAAGTTATCCCTGCATGGCCCCATGGGAGTCTGACAACCAAACAGAATTCATTTCTTACACAGGAACAGGATGCTCCAAGGCAGGGCCCAAGATAGGTTATAAATCTCTCTCTCTCTCTCTCCCATGTGCTCATTGACAGGCTTCCAAGTAGCACTCCCAATGAAATCAAACTCCGAGGCTTGAAGTTCCTCAAAGCTAACTTTTATTAGAGATGTCATATTGGAACATCTGGGAAAACCTGAATCTGAGAGCTTCTGAGTTTTCATCTCCCAAAAGAAAGTTCAAGTTCTTGCCCCTCACCCACATGTCCATCACATGAACCCATAAGATACCCTCTAGAACAGAAGATACCTCCTTATTCTTAACATAGCTGCAGGGCATAAGGGCCTTGACTTTCTAGAAATAATTTCATTTTGACTACGTATCCTCTTCACTCTATACAATCCCTCTTCCCAGTTTCCCACAGTAGAATGTGTGACAACCCTGCAACTTGAAGTCTCAAAGGTATAAAGATAGCTTCCAGATCTGACACTCATTTTGCCCAGGACCTCAAACCATGTGGTCCTATCCACCATTAAACTATCTTTCCAAACAGCCTCCAAGTTTCCAGGGTCTTTCTCCCCACTTGGAACTGAACCCAGATGGACATTTCTTCCAACAATTTGGCACCCAAAGATGGGACTCCAAGCTAACCTGACCAATGGACCTGGCCCAGGTAAGCCTCCCTTGCTGGCACAGACCCATTGAGTCTGTGGGTGAGTTTTCCTGGACCCTGGCAATTTGGAACAAAGGTTTTAAAGGGGTTTTCAGTGTTGAGCTCAAAGGCTGCTTGGAAAGAAGGCGAGTACCTCTAAAATTTAATTTTATAGTCCAGAAAAGCAAGGGAAATGTGTGTATGCCTGTGTGTGTGTGAGTGAGGGGATCCTTCCCCCAATCACAGCTGGATCTCGCTTCCTCTGTGTCTTCTACCAAAACAGCCTGGAAAGTATAGGTCAGGCCAGAGAACAGGACCTCCTGTTAGGGAAAGGAGAGAGAGTGTGTGGAAATGGAATGGAATAGTGAATGAGAGTGTTAAACGTGGACAACCAGCGGGGAAGTCACTGAGCAAAAGCCCTGTGAGAGGAAGGGGCCTTAACTCTGGAAGCAAGCAGTGGTCCTTCTGGACTCTCCTGAGTCCCAAAACTGTGAATGAGGGAAAAGCTGGTGACAGGTGGTGTTTGTACTCACTGCAGGGAGCAGTGCAGTCCTCCCAGACCCCTTTTTGGTCTGAAAACTGCTAGGTAGGAGAATCCCTACAGGAGGTGTCCACACTATGATAGAGAACTAGAGTCTTCCTGGATCGCTTTTTTTTATCTGAAAACTGCTGGTAGGGCAGTTGTCTCACTAGGAGACTCAGTTTGCCAGGACCTGGCAGAGCCAAATTGAATCCTTACATCGTAGGGGAAACATGGGATGCTCTAGCTCAAAGGTCATGGTAGGCTCCCCAATTAAAGACTTGCTTGACATCTGGGATGAAAAGAGCCAGTTGCCTGTCCAGGTGGGCATGACAAAGGAAAAAAGAAAAAGGTTGTATAAGAAGAGCCTGGTGGCGCAGGAGACTAAAGCCTGTTATTAACATTCAGCTGCCTGCAATTACTGTAAGTTCGAATCTCACCAGGCTCAAGGTTGACTCAGCCTTCCATCCTTTCTAAGGTAGGTCAAATGAGGACCCAGATTGTGGGGGCAATAAGCTGACTTTGTATAAATATACAAAAGTATGAAGGCTACTGCTTAACGCATTGTAAACTGCCGAGTCTCTGGAGAAGGGCGGCATGTAAATCAAATTTAAAAAAAGAAGAAGTGGGCTTTGCTCAGAGATGAAGCTGGAAAACCAATTTGGCTCAATAAACGTACTTAAAAGAAAAGGGAAATATATAAATAGGAATGTTGGGGTTTTTGTTTGTTTGTTTCTCTTCCTGTCTTCCATGCAAGCGATAAGTTTGTTGAGACCTGTGACTTCCCTAATTTAACTGAGATTTATGGTGGGAATGATCAGTGTGCATGTAAGCCTGAGAATTCTGTTTTCCTCCCTTTTTCCTCATTTTGTGTGTGTGTGTATGTCTAAGTCTCTGTGTGCCCTTGAAGTAATTGAAACTGTCAAATGTCTCTGATCCCGAGAGATATGAATTTTAAATTGTTAGAAAAGAGTTAAAAGCACTGAAAAGAAATAAAAAGCCTTCATTCTGTTTTGTCTGGCCAGCAGAACAGAGTAAAGAGAACATTTTTTCTTTCCACTCAACTTTTAAGAAAAGCCCAAGAGGGAATGTTTTAAGTTCACTTACAGGAAAAGTTTCAACCTTGAATTTACTGTGTGTTTAAATTATTCCATCTGCCCATCCTTTTCCTGAAGCATGTGAATCCAGTTTTTCTTCCTTCCTCATCTGTGATGTCTCTATTTTATTATAATTGCTTTACCTGTTTAATAACTGTAGTACTTAGGTTATTTTTCTCTCAAACTCTGCCTGCAAGATATCTATCCCCACTCCAACCCACCCCCCATCTAATCCTTTTACAATGCCTTTCCTGGGAGGATCATCCAGAAAGTGGGGAGGGGGACTTGTTCTCATGTCTTTCAGCTCTGCACAGATGATTCTGCAACCTGTGGAAGCTGACCCAGGTGCTGCCTCCAGAGGAACTTCTATCCATTTGAACCAGGAATTGGGTTTGGATCCAGTCATCCACCTGAAAGCCATCACAATCACCAGAGTGGAAAAGACCTTCCCAAGCCTGACAGACCACCAGAGGTGGTATTCGACCAGTTAGGACTGATTCAGGCAAACCAAGAGCAGCAATTAGAATTGGTTCTAAATACCAACTTTGACTGGCCCCGCCCACCCCAGCCAGTCGCCTCTTCTGACTGCTCACCACTCATCCCTTCTGGCCGCTTGCTGCTTGCCCTGCCCGCCCACCCCCACCCTATATACGTTGCCTTCGCCACGTGGCCCAGCTAATCACCTCGACAGCTCTGCTCAGCTCACTGAAGATAAGCAATGCATGCCACTCACTTGCCCTTTGCCTTGGGTTGGGGGCCGGGGCCCAGGGGTGTGCCATTCCCTGAGGCCTGAGCCACTACCCGCTCGCCGCCTGCCTTAATGTGCCATTCCCCGGCTATGGCCTTGCCCAGGAGCTGCCGCCACCTGCTTGCTGCCCGCCTTGCTCACCTACCTTTGAGCCTGGGGGGGGGGGACACGGCAAGACGAGGGTACCTTTCAATGCCTGTTTCAGCCATACATGTGCACCCACTGCCTGCTGGTGCTCTTGTGTCCGGAGCCAGCCAGGAGAATGGCAGCAACTGGAGGGACGGTGTCGCAGTGGAGCTGCTCAGAAGGCAGCCGCTGGCCGCAGTCTTTAAGGTACGATCCGGGAATGGGGGGGGGGGGAAATCACAAAGGGACAGACTGTGGCTGGCAGCTGCCTTCTGAGCAGCCCCACTGTGAAGGGAGGGAGAAAAGTTCAGCTTCTGTCTGCCACAGCATTCAAACGTTTCTGTTAATTCTGTGGGCATGGCTTGGTGGGTTGCCATGGGTGACATCAAGTTGGCCATGCCCACTCAGTCACATGACACCCCCCCCGCAAGCCATGCCCACCAAGCCACTCCCTCAGAACCAGTAGGGGGGAAAATTAAATATCACTGCTGACCACCCTCACCACCAAGCTAAGCCTAGTGCTACCCAGCAGACATGGACCTTGAGATGGACAAGTAAAGACTAAGAGACTCTTTTCAATTCCCAGAAGACAGCTGGAAAGACTATGGAGGAGGGTGGACATTCATTGTAAGGTTTTCTTTCTTGGCTTCATTCACAGTTGTAACTGACCAGTTAAATGGATTCATGTAGGGATGACATTCAGGAGTGGTTGACACAGCAAGTTCTGAACACTTTAGATTTCTGTCTGGTGGGAGGGAAATTTGTCCAGAATGTCTGTATTGCCTGTATTTTAGAAATAGCTGCATACACAAGCACATACACAGAGACACACAGTTCAGAATTAGGCTGAGGTTATCCCCTTCACCTACCTCCTCACAAAGCGTCTCCTTTTTGCTCTGTGGCACTAAGGCCCATGCAGTCGTATCTTCCTGCTAATTCCATGGGGGAGGGGCATCCCCCTCAGACAATTGAAGAGATAGCAGAAAAGAGATCTCCAGAACCCTGACTATGACTCACAAATGATGCTGCCCAGTAAAGCAGGATATGTTGCACTGGTAGTCTCATGAGTGGGAGTCCCAAGGCTCATTGTGTGTCATTTTAAATATACTAAATAGCCTGGATTGCACACTGGCTAACCTCAATTTGGCCTCACAAGCCCTGAAAACTAGGAGCTAGGGCAGGTTTAGTAACCATCCCTTGGAAATGGGCAGCCTGTAATTTAAAGGAAAACCATGGCTGTGAAGAATTTTGGGACTTGGGGTTGCTTAAAACCTGACTGGAAGCTCACAGAAAGTGACATCAAACATCTGAAAATAATTGGCATAGAAAATTGGATACTGTAAATTTCTTTCCAGAACTTTTCCTCTGGCTCCTAGACTTTCATGGTTGAAAGCTCTCCTTTTGAGAGCCACTGAAGGAATCCTTCTTCTGCTGCCTCTATCAATGCCTTCCCCTTTGCATCAATAAAATTAAAAGCACCCATCAAGTCTCCCTGATCAGGCCAGTTCCTAATTTTGGCCAGAAAAAGTGTTCAACCCACACTTTTACGGCCCAAAGGGGAGATTGAAGAAAATTAGCACCCACCCCCCTCCTAGAAGAATGAAATATTTTCAGTAATATTAAAAAGGCAGAATATTATATTTCCCTGGATGGGAAAAGGAGAAACATGTTTTAAAGACAAAGCAGCTCGCTGCCCCCCCCTTCAGCTCCAGGGTGATGGCATTAAGATATGGCCCTCAGGACATGATGGGATTAGCCATCTACCCATCTAGCAACAGAACTCACCACATGGCACTTGGGGAGATTGTGTCACTCAGCAAGATTCAACCAAGCCTGGGACTCAAGACAACCTACAAAGTTATCCCTGCCTGGCCGCATGGGAGTCTGACAGTCAAACAGAATATATTTCTTTCACAGGAACAGGAGGCTCCAAGGCAGGGCCCAAGAGAAGATATACATCTATCTCTCTCTCTCTCCCATGTGCTCGTTTTGCCCAGGACCTCAAACCATGTGGTCCTGTCCACCATTACACCATCTTTCCAAATAACCTCCAAGTTTCCTGTGTCTTTCTCCCAACTTGAAACTGAACCCAGATGGTTATTTCTTTCAACAGAAGCCAGCAGGAAGTTGCTTTGCCTAACAACTGTGTTTATTGTTTATTTCAGATTGAATTTTGCATAAAACTCTTCGGCTTCTGTTTTTTTCTGAATTAGTGGTTAGAATATAAACTTGGCTACCAGTGGTTGGTTGCCCCCGGTTCGGACCAGTTCTATAGAACCGGTAGTAAAACCGGCAGGAGGCTCTGCCCACTGACCCCAACATCATCAGGAAGCTTCTGTGCATGCACAGCCCCGATGCGAACCGGTAGTAAAGGTAAGTAGAACCCACCCCTGTTGGCTACCCATTACTTAAGTGTTGGTCATATTATTTATTCCTTGACTGCACTGTATCCAAGTGGTAGCTTTCTGTCTTTCCTATGAAGGCAACTTTTGGTTTTTTTCTGTCCTAAATAGATTAGATTAGATTTAAATAGAAGACAGCATGGTGTTCTAAGGGACTATTTCTGATGCTGGAGATGTCAAGGGGCAATTGGTGCATTTAATCTCTGTCTTGAGCTTTCTCAGATTCATGGATTTTTACTATTATTATTACACTTCTATGCCTCCCATTTCGTTCAGGCAACTCTAGGCAGCTTGTAATCATACAATTACATTATATAAAACATTAAATATACATTTAAGTAGCATAAATTTAAAATTAAGTTAAAATTCAATGAACCAAGATGAAGGGAGCAAAATGCAGATGGGGAGGATCTGCCATGAAGGGTTTCCAACACCTTGAATTGGACCTGGAAACAAACCGGCAAATGGTGCAGCTTGTGGGTGGTGCCAGATGGGCCACCCAAGAAGTGCTTTATGTTCTAGGTTCGTCATGTGATTTTGTCTTTGCAGCTTTGGATTTTCTTTCCCTGCAGGGCAGCATCAGCAACTAGAGGTTCTGAAGGTCTTAAGGTCATCTCATGACGAACACCATTAGAGCCCCGAAAGCTCTTCCCTGGTAGCATGTGGAGAGTCAGCTGATCAGCAACATCATCAACGTTTTGCCTACTGGGGTTTTTCCAGATTATTTCCTCCGGCCCCTCTATAGCTGCTGCTGCCCAGAGGAGGTGGCTGCCTGCTTTGAAGGGGCAGCCCCGGGAGACCCTTCCCCGTTCCCCAAGGACACCGGCGCGGACTCCAGCAGCACACAAAAGGGGAGGGGGATGAGACGCAATCCGATATTCTCCACTCAGCTAAAAGCAACGAAAGTGCGAAACCGAACCTCCAGAGCACTGCTTTGCAATCTTGGCCAGTTTAACTTAAATAAGAGCTGCGGTGGTGCAGTCTTAGAGTGTAGTACTGCAGGCTACTTCTGCTGATCACTGGCTGCCAGCTGTTCAGCAGATCGAATCTCACCAAGCTCAAGGTTGACTCAGCTTGCATCCTTCCGAGGTGGGTAAATGAGGACCCAGGTTGTTGGGGGCAAGAGGCTGACTCTGTCAACTGCTTAGAGGGGCCTGGAAAGCACCGTGAAGCGGTCTAAATGCTATTGCTACTGCTATTAACACGGGTGGACTTCAACTCCCAGAACTCCCTGGCTTGAAAGCGAAGCTCCAGATCGGCCAAGTTGGCCGAGGAATTTTGGTAGCTGACGTACGGGAACATTTCGAAGACCAGCTTCGAAGGGTCACCGCGCAGAGGATGGTCCGGGCCCCCGGGGAAAAAGCAAACGAAGGCCGGAGGGGCTCCGCTCTGGCGGGCGCCCCTCGACGGAAGAGGGCTCCGCTGCTTCCCTTCTTCCCTCGGCGCGACGGCGCTCCCACGACGGCAAAGAGGCCTTTCGAGGCTCCCGACTCAGCGGCGGCTGGGAGGGAGGACCCCCCGACGGCCCCGGGCATGCGCCCTGGCGGGGAGGCGCCTCTCGGGCGGGGCGGGGTCAGGCGGGAGGTGGGGCGGCCCTCCCCGCCCTCACTCACAGACCTGCATCCGCCGCCGCCGCCGCCTCGCCCCGCAGGTAGGAACGCGCCGCCGCCGCTCCCCCGGGAGGCCCAGCCAACAGCGCGCCCGACGGGCAGGGAGGGGCGCCGCTCCGGCCCTCGCGCTCGCCCGCCCGCCCGCCCTCTGGGAAGGGCCCGGAGCCCCGACGCGACGGCCGGGGAGGGCCCGGGCGCAGTCCAGCTCTTCCCGGGTTTGCAGGACGGCCGCGAAGTGGCGGGCGCTGGGAGTCTCGCCCGGGCCTGTCTTCAACTCTCCCCCGGGTGGGCGGGCGGTCTGGCAGCGGAGAAAGCACCCCTTCCCTGGTCGGGAGGGGAGGGTCCCGGGAGGGCAGCGGGGCCTTGGGGTGCCGTGCAGAGGAAGGCGTCGCTCTGCATGGCGGGCGCCTCTTCCATCCCTTCCGTCCGTGCCCCCCTCCGTCTCCCGGCCTTGGGATCCCCGTGCAGCACCCGAGACTTCGGGAGCTCTCCCGCCTGAGCCGGCAGCGCTTTGCCCCGGGCCAGCCCTCCCCTTCCCCCCCGCTCCCCTCTTGGCAGGACGGTCCTGCCCCTCCGCGAGGGGCCTCCGGGAAAGTTGGCCTTTGGGCGGAAGGAAAGCGGAAAGGGGGGATTACTGGCTGCTCCCACTCCCGGCTGCCCGCTCTGCAGCTCTCGCAGCCCCCTCCCGGGCGGCAGTCCCACCCCCGGTCAGCCAGTCTACTTTGCAGGGGGGTGGTTGGCGCAGCAGGAGCGGGAGAAGAACCTCGCCTGCTCCTTAAATTCCAGGCGGGGGAAAAGGCGGAGTTTCAATATTGAACCGAATGTGAACAAAATAGTCCCTTTTATGGCGCTGTCCTCCGGCGGGGGGAGGGGACGGGGGCTGCGGGAGGGGCATGGCTCACTGGTGACGGGTCTTTGCATGAAGAGGCTCTGTTAGATTTCTGAAATATTTCTTCTAACGGAAGGGAATTTGTAGCTGCTGGGGCCTGAACTGTGGAGGTCTTGGGGTTCTCTAGTTCGGTTGCTGGCTAACAGACATTTCAGGAATGCCTGCAAGCAACGAGGGTGTATCAGAGAAGCACTTTTTTTTTGAAAAGTGAGCACGCTAGTAGGTTTATAATACCACTTGTGTCTTGTGCAAAGCGTACTCCAGAATTAGCAGGCAAGTGTTTACAGGAAAAAATAAAACCACAAACTGCCGCCAAGGCTGCAGGCTTTGTCAAATATTTTGGGACATTTTGATCAAGATGACTGGGATTATTTTTAACCTACTGAAAACGGAGCTGTGAAATTTGGAGTAATTGGTTTCTCTGCACTTACCTGCTTTGGTTTACTGCTTTACTCTTTGGTGGCTGCCAAATGGATTCCCACTTTCTGTTTCTTTCTAAAGCTGCCCTTCCTTGGTGGGGGCTACTGATGCCATCCTGTCTTGCTTTGTGAGGGACTCTAGGAAGCCCGTGGGAAGCACCCGCTCCCATGAAGCTCTATGCCTTGGGCTTCCTCTGGGCAACAGGTGTGCCCAAGGGGAGGCCTCGAGAGCATGCAGCCAGCTTTTCTCCCATGTGGAAGTTGAAAGGCACTGCCACTGCCACTGCCTTGAAAGGGCACTGCCAGGTGTCACCGGGCACATCTCTGCATCTCCCTTGCTTCTTGCAGTTGCAGAAGTGAGGTCTCCCCCCACTGAATGCAGAGCCTTTGACTGCAGCTGTAACATCTGCTTCGCTCAGCAATGCCACATCCAAGGCGACCCCTACAACCTAGATTAGAGCGCTTGAAAACTGCAAAGGGGCAGGAATCCCACAAGTGTGCCACAAATCGTGCCTGGGGCTCCAGAGGGACAGTGGTATGCTTGCCCAGGGTGGGGAGGGTGCCTTGGGGCATATCCAGGATTGGGACGGTGCCCTTCACTTTTCTCATCTGATACCAAAAGAAACCTAGGCCCCCTCCTTGTCAGGGATTGTGCCATCTGCCAGTTCTTGGTGCTCTGGTTCTCTCTGCCTCCAAATAGAGGCCCTGCGGCCTCCCCGTCTTCGGCTGCTGCTGCTGCTGAGGCAGGGGCCAGAAGTGGTCAGGAATTCCATATTTGGTAGCAATCGTTGTGGACTCTTGCCGTGGGAGGGGGACACTTCGCACTCAGTTCCTCCTCCTTCTGGCTGGATTCTACTGTCTCCACATTTGGGAGGGGTGTGGGAGGGATGAGGCATAGCCAAGAGTGCCCTGCAGGGTTCAGGTTGGCGTGTCAAGCCGAAGGGCCCTCTTGAGTGCACATCTTCCAAACAGGTGGGCACAGAGAAGAAACCGGGTGCGTGTGGGCCAACTCGCTCCACTCTCTCCTGGTTTCTGGTTCAGGGACAGCCAGACTACAGATGACCATCCCAGGATGGCTTTTGAAGGGAGGGAGCCCTGAGCCTGTTCCTGGCTCTGTGGGAGGGTTTGCTTCCTCCCCCCCCCCACTCTTTGGGGCATGTTGGAATGCTGGAAAGGGCATCTTCTTGCTGGGGACCCCTGGTACTCCTCTGCCTCTGACCCTTGCCCTTCTTCCCTTGTGCCAAGAGCGGGAGGGAGGAAGCTCTGGCGTCAGTGGAGCCTGTTGAGACAGCCATGAGCTGGATGGGCAGGAAGTGGAGCTGCGGGCAGCTGACCAGGGACCGTCCTGCGGGAGAGAGTCGGCCCTTCTGTCCTGTGGAATCAGGGAGCAGGCAAGGCCGCTTAGCCCCTCCAGAGGTTTGGGTCGGGGGCTCCCTTCCATAACTGCCAATGTGCCAAAGGCTGCAGATGTTGTGCTTCCGTTGGGAAGCTGGGGCTGGCTGGGTCCCAGGCAGCTGCGGCAGGGCAGAGTCAGGGAGAGTAGGCCCAGCTCAGAGAGGGTGGGGCTGTGATGGACCCCACGCCCAGGGAGGGAGAGGGCTGGCTGACTTGGAATGGCATAGCCCAGGGCAGGCGCTCATCTCCCCCCTTAGCAAGAAGGAGGGCAGGCGGTGCCGTGTGGGGAAGGGAAGGAGGAGAGCTCTGCCTGGGTGTTTGGAGGCCTGTCAACTCTAGCCCAGGCCGCAGAAGAGCAGTGGAAGCTGGGCGGGTGAGCTGTTTCCTGTTGCGTTTCTCTTGTGGAGAGATGGCCCTGGGCCAGCGGGTGGGTGGCTCCTTCCTTCCTTCCTTCCTTCCTTCCTTCCTTCCTTCCTTCCTTCCTTCCTTCCTTCCTTCCCTCCCTCCCTCCCTCCCTCCCTCCCTCCCTCCCTCCCTCCCTCCGTGTGGTGCTGATCCTTGAGGCTTTGGGAAACTCTCCTAAAGAGCAACCACCCTGCCTGCTCCCTTTGAGCATCACATAAAAGGGTTGAGGGACTTGGATAGCTCAGCTGGCCCTGGGGTGCCCCTGGCACAGCCAGATCTCCCCCTTGCACTGGGGCTTTCAGAAGCCTTTGGCCCTGGCACAGCCAGCTTCAGGTTTGCTTTGGCTTTCTGGAGAGCGAGGAGGAGGAGCAGACCTTGCCCTTGCCTGCTGCCTGGCCCTTTCAGCTGGAATGGGCTTTATCTTTTGAAACTTCCTGGCTTTGCCTTTCCAGGGTGGGGAAGCATAAGGTTAAGGGTGTCTGTTGGTCTTTGAGCAGGGGGTTCAGCTCCACCACCTTCCCACAGACCCACAGGTAGGTATCAAGGAGTCGTCCACCTATCCCTGTTCCGGACTTGGCTCCCCCCTTGCCTTCTGGGCCCCCATTTCTATCTGCCCTGTTGCAGCCAAGAGCCGAGCCTGGCAGATTCCTTGTTTGGTGCCACAAACTGAAATGCAGAGAAGGAACGCAGCCAGGCCCAACTCCTCTCTTCCTCCTCCTTTCTTATTTCTTCTTAGGCTGTTTCATATTTCTGTAGAGACATTCAGCACCCCAAATTATTTTCAAACCATTCAATGTTAAGGTTCTGCTCCCCGAGATATTCATGGACTGAGGATGGAAGGATAAACCTGTAGCAAATACCTGGCGGGGTGTGTGTTTGTGTGTGTGGGGGGGGATTTGGGCTGCATTTTTTAACCAAGAACTTCAAAATAGTTTATAAAAATCTTCAGGGCCAGTTCTAGAATGGAAACACAGTTGTGCAGTTCAGCTGACCTGCCTTTCCCAGCCTATGGTCTAGTGTTGGCTTGGGTCCATCTGTGCTCTACCCCATCATGCCCCCCACTCCCCAACCACTGCTTCTGGTGATTCTGCTCTGCATGAGGCAAACCCCCCCCCACCTGAGACTCCCCCAGAGAGGTTTTTTCTGGTGCTGCCATTGCTTGGCTTTGGTTGGTCCTGGGGTCCTAGTGGGGAGAGGGTCATCACATCTGTGCCCCAATTCACACAGAGTTTAATTTTGAATGATGCTGCCATCTTCCTTTGGGGCTCAGTGCTTATCCAAGCTAGAAAGTTGGCAGCTCTTTTATTCCAATTCCTGATTTCTGTGTTTTTGTCTTTCTGTCTGTAACCCACCCTGGGCAAAAGTGTGAGGAAAGAAGGGCAGTGTTCAGGGGGTGCTTGGCTCGGGGCAGTCAGGCATCTGCTGCATGTCCATTTGTGCTCTTTTGAATGACGGCCTGCCTTTGCATCAGGCCATACCCGAGGCTTGGCAAAGGCTTGTTGGATGCTGCTTCACTGTTTCTGAGAATGAGCTGAGACTGCCTGGGCCTGTGTGTCCCCCAGACACCCCCCACAACCGCCCCCCTCCAACATATCTCCTGCAAAGGAAGGTCTAGCTCTCTGGCAACCATGAAATACTGGGACTTGGGTTTGAAAACTGGGTTTGAAAACTGATCCAGAAAATTTGCAGCTGCCTACATTTTGACCCCTCCTGGGGGTCAAAATGTAGGCAGGATGTGTAGGTTTAGGGGGAGATGCATGAGCCCGTTCTCCTCCAAACAGGATTCCCTGTGGGAAGGTGTGGCTGTGACCTGTCCAGGCAGAGGATTTCTCTGGGGAAACCAGAATGGAGAAGGGAGGGGGGGTGGGGTCAGCCTCCTCCACGCTCTTACTCAGCCCATTTGGCAGATAGTTTGCCAACACAATTTCTGGATTTGGCCAGACCACCCCTATTCCTCCAGTCCCCAAGTAGTGGTTGAGGCCCATCTGATAGCTTCTGCTGCTTGCGAAAGGGGTTGATTTCCTGCACTTCCGTTTTAAGAAGTTGTCTCACCATCCTTGCGTGCCTGCGCGTGTGCACGCACGCACACACACACAGATGTAGTGTCCAATGCAGTTGACAGTTCCCAGGCTGCATTAGAGGCGACTTAGAGCACAACAGGGGGCAGCAGCCTTTTTGCCAGAGACGGGGGCAGCCACTGGCTGTACAGGAGGACAGGAGCTTTTTGTGGTACTGCCAAGGCCAGGGGAGGTTTCGGGGGGCGGGGGCAGTCTAGGCCAGCTCTTTTTCCACTCTGCAGTCTCCTGGCAAGCCTTCTCCCTTGGTTGCCATCCTTCCTGCTTCTCCAGGTGACTGTCTGTGGGGGCAGTGGGGCTTCCTTCCATTTCCTCCTGCATTGTCTGCCTTAGTTCTAGGACAGGTAGAGTGATGGCAACAAAGTCCCTTGCCAGGTGGGGGGGGGGGGAAGCAGGTTTAAACCCAAACTGGGGGGGAGGGGCTTTGGATTTTGGGACTGAAGCTGGCAAGCGGTGCCAGTGAAGGCACTGCCATCTCTGTGTTGAATGAGTCAATCGTGTTGCCTCAGAAGGAAATGGGGGAAAGGCTTTGTGTGTGGGGAGGTTGTGTCCTCCCACCTTAGGAAATTATTTCTAGGATGCTGGAGCTCCCCAAATGGGCCTGAGCTGGAGGTTAAGAACTATGGCAGCATCAAGAGTGTCAAACGAGAGAGAGGAGGCGTGAGACGAAAAACAGGCTGTGATCCTGAACTTTGCCAGCCTCTAACAGATGGGTCACGTTGGCCAGGTGGGCTGAGGAATGAGGAGGGGGCTCCCCTCCTGTCTTTCAGAGAAAGGTCTGCTTCTCCTCTTGGCAGTTGGAAGGAGGGTTGGGGGTTGTGAGAAAGAGGAAGCCTAACCAAAGAACAGCTGGAGAATGTCTTCTGGGAACTGGAAAGGAAAGCACAGAAGTCATCGTCCCCCATTGGTTGCTGGCCCTGCTTCCTCTTTCAGAGGGGGGAGGGAGGGTGCTTAGGCAGAGGCCTGCCCCTCCTTCCTCACCCCACAGACCACAGAGCCTCTGGCATGCCGGGGGGCTGAGCCAGCCGGGGGGAGGTGGGGGCCTCCCTGGGGCATGCTGAGAATGCAGCCCTGGAATGTCTCCCTGGGAGGGGGCATGGGGGGGATACAGGGGCGAGCGCCTGCCTCCTGGGGAGGCCAGGGAGGACTGTGGGGCAGAGGCAGAGAGGCACTTGCCCCATTACCAGCTGCTTCTTGATGGGGGTCTCAGAACAGCCCAGTGGGTCCATAAAAAGAAGGGAGGGCTCAGAGCCCCTCCCCGCCCTTGAGAGATCGGCTTTGCTGCCTGCTTTGGCCTTTCCCTCGCATTGTTGGCCTACAACGTTAACAAGGTTGCCACCACCCCCTGTCCAGTTCCAGGGTGGGGCAGGTAGAGAATTTGCGGATTCCTGGGTCAGTCGGGGTTGGGAGACAGCAGCCTAGAGCCAGCAGTGAAGGCCGTGAAGCCCACTGAGACCAACCAGGAGCAGCAGAGTGGGCAGAGCCTCCTTCAGCCTTCCTCCCAGGTGGTCCTTCTGGAGCTACTTGGGTTCCTGGGGCCCCTTTGGGAGGGAGGGTCAATTCCACCTGTGACCACAAAGCGACAGGCGGGGGGGGGGGGACTTGTGGCAGAGGAGGAGGAGGGTTTGACCACCTCCAGTTTATGAGCATCCTGGGATGCCTGGCTCGGCTCCCCCCTCCTGAGATGCGACCTCCCTTGGGCCATGAGGAAAAGCCTGTCCTGCTGGCTGGGCTGGGCTTGAGCTGCTAGTCCTCACTTTGGGTGCAGAAAAGATGCCCTTGTGGCTGGGCTCTGACTTGGGCTGGGAGCTGCCCATCCCCCTCACTGCTCCTGGATGCTTTGGGCGAGAGGTGGTAGGGCATCCAAATTCACCTGATTGGTGGGGGCCATTGAGGGGAGGGGCTTTGGGGAGTGGGCGTGACCCACCCAAGCAAAAGTGGGGGGCTGGCCTTGGGGTCAGATGAGAGGAAAGGGGTTGCAGCTGCTGGGGCGCAGATAGGAGAGTCTCTCCCTGTCCAGAAGCCGAAGAAGGTGGACTCCACAACCAAACCCCCCCCCCCGTCAAAGACCGCAAAGAACTGGGCAGCTGGACAGGCAGAATCAGGTACCAGGGGAGTCTCGGGGATGGCGGGAGGGCAGAGAAAGCTCCTGCCTCCTCCAAGCCCTGCAAGGGACCCTGCCAGCTGCCAGTCTGCCTCTGGCAGTGGCACAAGAGGCCCAAAAGGCAGGCGCATCAGAGATATCAGGGTGGGCCTGGCGCGCACCCTTTGTAGCTACCCTCAGGTTGAGGTCAAGAAGGTGACTCCTCCCTGGAAACTGCTGCCAGCCCCGTGGTCTCTCTCAGCTCTAGGGAAGCAGCCAGGGCGTGATGAAAGGGTGTAGGTGGCACGGTGGGGTACAGCACATTGTGGTGTTGGCACCTTGGTTTTCTGGCATGGGCTGCCTTCCTAGTTGGAGGGGCTCCTTTTCTCCCCCAGGAAGAGCAGTCTTGACTTCAATCTCAAGAGGGAGAACTCTCTCCCCTGCCCTGCCTCATGAGGTAGCTGTGCCTGGGAGGGTCCTCTGCAGCCCCCACATTTCAGGCACCATCTTCACTTTGTGCCAGAGGCATTGGAGAAGCCTCCAGCTGTGGGGGTGGGGAGAAGGCAACTGTCGGATGCCAGGCTGGGCCTTCTGGCTTCCTTCAGCGGTTTCTTCTCACCAGCCATCTGGGCATAATCAGCCTCCTCTGGCCACCAGCCTTATCAGTTCAGCTCCACCAGGAGGGGCTTCCTCCTGTGGGCATGATGCGGCACATCTTTGTCCACAGGCTCCTTCTGGGCCCACCCCCTTCCTGCTGCCCTGCTCTGGCACAAGCAGTGCCTGCCGGGGCATGGGAGCGCCACACTTCTCCACGGCGGTGGCAGTAAAAGGGAAGTTTCTTGTCATGGGGCGGCAGCCTCCTGTTCTCGTCTTGACCACTGCTCCCCTCCAGCAGCTGTGCCAGGGACGGGTGGGAGGGGAGTTGGCACACACAGAGAATGGTTTTGGGATGTGCTGTGGGTTGGGCTGGATGCTGAAGGCCGAGCTGCTTTGGAACCAGTCAACATGGGCCACCTGTGTGGGCACCTGCCTGCCTCTCTCCCGTGGCACCTGAGGAGGGCTCCCCGCTCACCCCACCCTTCCTCAACAGGTGAAGCAGGAGAGGGCACATCTCAGGCGCCACCATGGTGGCCTTATCGCTCAAGATAAGCATTGGCAATGTGGTGAAGACTATGCAGTTTGAGCCCTCCACCATGGTGTACGACGCCTGCCGCATCATCCGGGAACGGGTGCCGGAGGCCCAGATGGGGCAGCGTAAGTGGCCAGGCAGGCTTTCATGGGAGAAGTCGATGAGGAGGGAGAGCGGGGTGGGCTACCAACCAGGAACTGCAGAGGAGCAGGGAGGCTGGTCCCTGCTTCCACTTTGTCCCTTACTCATGTCCCTGTGGCTTGGGGGCATTGCTGGCTGACCTCGAGCCCCCTCCACCTGTCTTGCCCTGGTCCAACCCGCTTCCTCCTGTTCTTCCTTCAGCCCACGACTTTGGGCTTTTTCTCTCGGATGAAGACCCCAAGAAGGGGATCTGGTTGGAGGCCGGGAAGGCTCTGGACTACTACATGCTTCGCAATGGGGTGAGTGCTTCCCTGTGGGGGGCTTTCTGATCAGCCAAGCGAATGGGTAGAGGGGAAGGCCGAATGCCAGTTTTAGCCACAACAGTTAATGAGGGCTCTTAGCCTAGCATAACTCCCCCCGCCCCCAATAGGGTGCCCTTGACCAGGACACACCTGGCCCTGAGCAAAGCACTCCTCCAGAAATGCCCGCTAAAGTTCCTCTGGAACAGCATTGATCGAAGTCCAGAGCCAGGTCAGCTGCTCTCTCTGGCTGGGCCAGCATCGGAGCCAGAGGAGATGTGGAGCCAGAGGCCACCCCAACCCTAACTCTAACCCTGGGGCTGTAAGAGAAGCAGGGAGACAGGTACCTCCTGCCTATGGAGGGTCCTCTTGGTTGCTGCTGTTGGAGGAGAAGGCTGGGCCTTGAAGCATCCCTCAGAGGCAAGCCAAGGACCTGACCTACACACACACACACACACACACACCCCTCGGAGCTGGCTACTCGAGGAGGAGGAGAGCGTCTCCAGCACAGCCCCAACTGGTTCAGCCCAGGAGAAAGCCCTGGCTGATGGCACAGCAGGAGTCCAAGGGGGACTGCCTTCTTGACTCCTTCATACTCACTCTTTCCCACCCCATTGGTTGTCTGTGCTCCCCCCCCCCCAATTCTGACCCTGGCATTTGTTGACTCGCCCCCACCCCTAAATTTGGTTTCCCAGGACACCATGGAGTACAAGAAGAAACAACGGCCCCTGAAGATCCGTATGCTGGATGGAACGGTCAAGACGGTCATGGTGGACGACTCCAAGACAGTCACTGACATGCTTATGACCATTTGTGCCCGGATCGGTGAGCAGACTGAGGAAGGTTGGGTTGACAGATGGGAGGGGGAGGAGTGAGGAGACAGCCTCTGTTCTGTGGGTTCTTCCTCTCCGCCCGCCCCTCCCTCGGGCCAGGTGGGACAACCGTGTTAGCAAAGCTGAGGTGGGCTGCCGGGAGCTGTGCCCATGGCCGTGGGCAGGGCAACCTTTGTCCCTGGCAAGGCTGCTTTGTGCCCCCAGGCATCACCAATTATGATGAGTACTCGCTGGTGCGGGAGATCCTGGAGGAGAAGAAGGAGGAGCAGACGGGCACGCTCAGAAAGGACAAGACCCTCCTGCGTGACGAGAAGAAGATGGAAAGGCTGAAGCAGAAACTCCACACGGATGACGAGCGTATGTGAGCCGAGCCGAGAGCTCAGGGAGAGTTGTGGGGGCGGGCGGAGGGGACCTTGGCGGCTCTCATCCTGCCCTGCCTCCTTGTGCAGTGAATTGGCTGGATCACGGACGCACTTTGCGCGAACAGGGCATTGATGATAACGAGACGCTGCTCCTCCGGCGGAAGTTCTTCTACTCCGACCAGAACGTGGATTCCCGCGACCCAGTGCAGCTCAATCTCCTATATGTCCAGGTGCCTCTCGCTGCCCCTCTGCCAGGGCTTCTCCCTTCGCTTTGGGGGCTGGCACGGGACGGTTTAGCCCATCTGCATGCAAAGGAGGCTGCTTGGCGAGGCCTGGCACTTCCAGGGAGGAGCGGCTCGGAGGGTCCCTGCTGATCTTGCTCCTCTGTCTTCAGGCCCGAGATGACATCCTGAATGGCTCCCACCCGGTCTCCTTCGACAAAGCCTGCGAGTTTGCCGGCTACCAGTGTCAGATCCAGTTTGGTCCTCACAATGAGCAGAAGCACAAGGCTGGGTTTCTGGAGTGAGTACGCCTGTCTGTAGCTTAGGCCCAGGTCCCGCTGGCTCCTTTCCTTGGGCAGAGTTTGCCCCCACAGTTCCCTTGGCTGAGCATTTGGCTCAAGGGCTGGACAGGACAGAGGAGCCAGGCCTTGGAAGGCCCCTCTCTGATGGAGACCCTCTTTCCCCTTGTGCAGCTTGAAGGATTTTCTGCCAAAGGAGTACATCAAGCAGAAGGGAGAGCGGAAGATTTTCCTGGTGAGCAGAGGGGCTCTGGAAAGCAGATGTTGTGGGCCATATCCCTTCTGCCCCACCATCTGCTTTTGAAGGGCCTTGGGGGACGGGGGGAAAGAAGGTGCAGAAGTAGGATGGTGCAGAAGGGCTGGGAGAGCGACGGGGCAGGGAGGGTCATTCGGGAGCGAGAGAATGCAGCCACCTGCTCTCCCCCCCCTCCCCCAAGGCCCACAAGAACTGTGGCAGCATGAGTGAGATTGAAGCCAAGGTACGGTACGTGAAACTCGCCCGCTCACTCAAGACATACGGCGTCTCCTTCTTCTTGGTCAAAGTAAGTGATGCTCCTTCAGGCCCCCTTTTGCCCCCATCTAGGAGAGCCTGGGAGGAGGGAGGTGTCTGGCTCCGGGGGAGGTGGGGGGCTGGCTGGAGCTTTCCTGCTCCGGGCTGTAGAGGGGGCACACCCTAGGGCATGGGCACCTGCCTTGCAGGAGAAGATGAAGGGGAAGAACAAGCTGGTCCCCCGTCTCCTGGGCATCACCAAGGAGTGTGTGATGCGTGTGGACGAGAAGACCAAGGAGGTCATCCAGGAGTGGAATCTGACCAACATCAAGCGCTGGGCAGCCTCTCCCAAGAGCTTCACCCTGGTAAGAGCTCCACTTTCCAGCCCCAAGAAAAAGGCCACAGAGATGAAAGGGCCCATTAAGGACTGACTGGGGAAGCCCCTCTCCCCCCCAAGTCTGCAGGTGAAAGGCAGATCTGGAGGGGAGAAGCCACCCTGGGTGCCCCCTGACTTCCTGGAGCAGGCAGAGTCTGCCTGGATCCCCAACCATTGGGCCATATAGGCCACTTCCCAGAGAACTGCCCTCTGAAACAGCTGTGCCCAGTTGCGGCTGTGGCATTCTTTGGGTTGCCCTGCTTAGGCTCTTCAACCTTGCCATTCGACTGGCAGACCTGCCGTGGCCTCCTAGCATAGGAGGAGGGTGCTGCCTGGCGATCTTCTCTTCCATTTGGCCTCTTCCTGTGGCATTATTCCCTTAGCCACACCTGAAGCAGCCCCTGGGCAGCCTTTTATGTCAGGTTAAAGGGGTACCCATGAGCCACAGATGGCGGATCCTGGGGGTGGGATCCATCTGCTCTCACCCCAAGGCCCTCTCTTCTGGGGCGGATCTCTTCTGGGCCAACTGACTGCAGCTGCTGGGGACAATGGGCAACCCTCCCCTTCCAAACCCATTGCCGCCTGAGAGACCCCCAAGGGCTCAAGGGGTGGTCCTGGCTAAGCGGAATGGCTGACTCTGCCGTCCGCTGACCAGCAGCCTAGCACCAGCATCCTAGCCTTTCAGTCCGGCTGCTCCTGAGCGGCAGCAAGAGGTGCTTGTTTTGGCTGGCCCAAGAGTGTGGAGGGAGGTGGTCATGGGGAAAGTTGTCATTCTCTGGCTGCCCCTTCCAAGAGCAGCAAGACCTTCAGCAGTCGTGTCTTGGGGGGGGGGCAGCAATCCCAGCCAGAACCCCCCCCCCCTCCAGTGACTGCCTTGGCTTTGGGGTTGCAGGACTTTGGGGACTACCAGGACGGCTATTACTCTGTACAGACCACCGAAGGGGAGCAGATTGCCCAGCTCATCGCTGGCTACATTGATATCATCTTGAAGAAGGTGGGTCTCGGGTGGGTGGGGGTCTGGGCAGGAGAGGAAGGCTGGTTCCTGATCTGGAGCAAGGAGTGCCCTGTGTTGTAACCTAGGCTTGGGCCTAGGCTTGAGTCATTACAATACACAATTAGTCCCAAACAAACCTATTTTATTGTAACAATTGAGAATTACTTTCATTCCCAGCTGAGTCCCAGTTAGTTGCAAAACAAGTCCTTTGGAAGAAATCCTTTGGGATAATCCTTTATCTTCTTTGACACCCTGCCAAAGGCCTTACTTGGCAAAGCTCCACGAAGTTCAGAAACAAACAGATGCCAACTAGAAACAGAGTTAGCAACGTTGCTTTCCTGCAAAAGGCCCAAGTGCCTTTGTTTCTCTTTTAAGCCTTATGGGAGGGGTCTATCATCTCCTGGTCTTACTCCCGAGTCGTCCCTTTTGCTTTAGCTGCTCTTGCCTTCTGGCAGCTCTGCGCATGGGTGCACTAGGAAAAGGCTCTTCCTGTTTATCTGCCTCTCTGCTGCCCGACTCTGGGGGCTCCGGAGTCCATGCATCACTTCCAGATGGCCCTGGCCCCAACCCCATCTCTGCCTCAGACCGGGCCTTTCCCAGACTCCAGGACTGGCCCATGTTCCTTCCCAGCCTCCTCACTGTCCGACTCCGCTGCCAGCTCCGCAGGCTGCTGGTGGACCACAACACCCTGAGCCATAGCCTCACTCTGGGTGTGTGTCCCCTGACTTGGTCTGTGTGCTTCAGCCACTATCTCGGGGTCTGGCCCGGGGGACTAGGGATGACTGCTGCCTCTGACTTGCAGAAAAAGAGCAAAGACCACTTTGGCTTGGAGGGAGACGAGGAATCCACCATGCTGGAGGACTCCGTGTCCCCCAAGAAGTAAGTGGCTTTACTGGAGTGGGAGTGGGAGTCTTGTCGGGGAGGAGACAGTGGGGACTGCCCCTCACCCTCTGCTTGCCTTTTAGGTCGACCCTTCTGCAGCAGCAGTTCAACCAGCTGAACAAAGCCGAGCACAGCTCCGTGGCCCTCCCGGTTATCATACGGCCGGGTGCCAGTGGGCCGGAGAACTTCCAGATGGGCACCATGCCCCAGGCCCAGCAGCAGATCACAAGTGGGCAGATGCATCGGGGGCACATGCCCCCTCTGGTAAGGGTCCCATGCTTTAGGCTTGACTCTGGACCTCCTAGTTGGCCTCAGCTCCAGCCGCTGCATCCCCCGGGTCCCCTGCTGCTCCGGCACGGGTGTTGGGACTTCTACTGCCCTCTGGGAAACAGGGAGGCAGCCCCACATTCGTCCCGCTTGCCTACCCCTCCTGCTGCTTCTACTGCTGCTGTTGGGGTGGGACAGTTAGTGGGGGCATTGGCTTATCCATCTTCCTTCTTCTCTGCCCTGCAGACATCTGCTCAGCAGGCCCTCACGGGCACACTCAACTCCAGCCTGCAGGCCGTGAAAGCTGCACAGTCCAGTCTGGATGACTTCGAGACCCTCCCACCCCTGGGCCAAGATGCGGTGAGAGGGCCAGGAAGGAGGGAGGCTAAGTGTCCCCATGGAGAGGACTCTCCTGGGGCCGAACCCCTGGGATGACTCCTGTTTCTCCATCTGTAGGCCTCCAAGGCCTGGCGAAAGAACAAGATGGACGAGTCAAAGCACGAGATCCACTCCCAAGTCGATGCCATCACCGCAGGCACGGCTTCAGTGGTCAACCTGACCGCTGGTGACCCAGCAGAAACAGACTACACGGCCGTGGGCTGCGCCGTCACTACCATCTCCTCCAACCTGACCGAGATGTCCAAGGGGGTGAAGCTGCTGGCGGCACTAATGGAGGACGAGGGCGGCAATGGGCGGCAGCTCCTTCATGCCGCTAAAAATCTGGCTGGGGCTGTCTCAGAACTGTTAAAAACAGCCCAGCCATCCAGCGCTGAGGTCAGTGACACAGGGAACGGCCCGGAACCTGCTCCAAAGGGGTGGGGAGTTGGCTTGAGACACTGGATCTAGGTGAGCCCGGGAGGGGTAGGAGCCGGTGGGAGGGGGAGGGGGCTGCAGATTCCCATCCCCTTGGCAGTGGAATCTGTCTGGGAGTCTTTGGGCTCATCCCTCCTTTGCACCCCAACCCAACTCCCAGGGTTCTTGTGCAGTAAATAGGGGTGGAGGGAATGCTGGGATTGCTGCTCAGAGCTCCTGTGTAAAAGGAGCAGGAAAGGAGCAGGGGAACTTGGCCCCTGCCTGATTCCACCGGTGCAATTGCACTTCTGGCCCTGCGGGGACAAGCAGCAGGGCCAGGGGGTGGGGAGGGGGAGCGGGGTGGGAGATTGCCCATCTTGAGACCTGAAGCCAGTTTCCTGGCAGCAGCGTTGGCCCAGGGGCTCCTGGGCTACTCTTGGAGGTTTCCTGGTGGGACTTCCACCTAGGTGCCCCAGCTCCTGCGGCAGCTGCTTCCCTAATTCTGGCAGAGAGGGTGACTCTTGCCATTGACAGTCCAGAGGGTGCACAATGGCAGCCTGCCCTTCTCGGGGTACATGACAGGACCGGGGACCAGGCGCTGATGTGCGTCCTGCTTTCTTACTTCCAGCCACGGCAGAATCTGTTGCAGGCAGCTGGCGCGGTGGGACAGACCAGCGGAGAACTGCTGCAGGAGATTGGAGAGAGTGACACGGATCCCCATTTCCAGGTGAGGGGTCTGCCAAGAGCTGACTGCTCCCACCCTGCCACCCCAAATAGATTGGACCGGCTCAGGAGTGGCTGAATGACATCTGGGGGGCTGCAGAGAAGTCTCTAGGTGGAGAGACTGGGAAAAATGTCAGCGGGACTAAGGGATGACAGCAGGCCCTTCTGATCCCCAGAGGGGTGCCCACAAAGGAGGCCAAGACTACCAGAGCCCCAGGGTCTGGGGTCACAGACTAATGAGTTTGCTCCACCCCAGCAAGGACTGCCTGAGAGTCGACAGTCAGTTGGCGGTGCAGAGTCAGAGTGAGCTTTCCCTGCCGGGAGGCCTCCAGCCATCTGCTGGGAGGCTCTGAAGCTGAGGTTCCTACCTTGAGTCGGGGTGGGGTGGGGATCCAGTGAGGTCTGATGGCTTGGAAAGTGACTCCACAACGGGCAGCCAAGGTTCGTGGGCTTGGCGTAATCTCTCTCTCAGGTTGTGGATGTTCACATACAGATTGTGGAGAGCCGGCGCCTCCGGACCTTGTCCGCCCCCGATGCCAAGACGGTAAAAGGGCCCGAGCTGGTCTGTGGCTATGCTCCTTGCAGAGCTCCTGCTCTTGCCAACCCATCCCCAATCGGTGTGCTTGGCAGAGGGGTTTCTGCAAAGCTTTCTCTCTGCCGGGCTCTTCAAAGCTGCTCTCTGGCTGGCCTCTGTCTGCCGCCAATCCCCACCGTCTAATTTAAAAGCCCCTCGGAAGGCGATCTGGGACTGGGTGATGAGGGTCCCCCACTGCTGCGCTCACTGCACGGATCTGACTTGCGTTCCTCAGGGGTGACCTGGCACTCTCTGAGCACCCGGAGATATAGGGCCCCTTCTCAATGTGGGGAGTTTCAGCTGGTCAGAAAAGGAGAGGTGGGGGGGGCAGGTTTACAAACTGGCAGCCCCTTCTGCTCTCCCAGCCCCCAAGTTGTGACGGCTTGGGCTTGGTGATGGGCTTGGTGTGCGGCATTCTGTGCCTGAGATTGAGTTGCTCTGGTGGTGAAGGTTCCTGCTTGGGCAGGCTGGCGGTGGAAGCGTGGGCACCTCCAGCACCTTCTTGGCCCTGGGGGGAGAAGCCGGAGACCCTGCACTGGACATGGCCTGATGTGGCCCTTCCTTCCCCAGGATGTGCTGATGCAGCTTGCCAAGGCGGTGGCCAGTGCGGCGGCCGCTTTGGTTTTGAAGGCCAAGAATGTGGCCCAGAAAACAGAGGACTCGGTGCTGCAAACGCAGGTGATCGCTGCGGCCACACAGTGTGCCCTCTCCACTTCCCAGCTGGTGGCCTGCACCAAGGTGGGTCCTTCTTGCCTGAGATTTGGGTGGTCAGCAGCATAGCCTCGGGGGGGGGGTGTAGCTGTGGGGGCCTCTCTCTTCTTGCCTGGGCCCAGAGGCCCTCTTCCTTTCTCTGCTGGATGGTGGCCAGAGAGACCTCTCCCGACCTGTGCACCTTGCTCTTTCTTTGGCAGGTGGTCGCTCCCACCATCAGCTCCCCCGTCTGCCAGGAACAACTGATCGAGGCTGGGAAGCTGGTGGCCAAGTCAGTGGAAGGCTGTGTGGACGCCTCCCAGGCAGCAACCACTGACGAGCAGCTGCTGAAACAGGTGGGAGTGGCCGCCACTGCGGTGACTCAGGCGCTCAATGACCTGCTGGAGCACATCAAGCAGCACGCCACAGGTGGACAGCCCGTCGGGCGCTATGACCAGGCCACCGACACTATCCTCAACGTCACGGAGAACATCTTCAGCTCCATGGGCGACGCTGGTGAGGAACACCGCCTGAGAGGCTGCCCTTCTGCAAAGCCCCGGAATTGCAAGGCGATGCCAGCCGTGGTTACTGGACAAGCCCTTACGGCCTCTTCTTGCTCTCTGCCCCCCAGGTGAAATGGTTCGTCAGGCTCGCATCCTGGCCCAGGCGACGTCTGACCTGGTGAACGCCATCAAGGCTGACGCGGAGGGGGAGACCGACCTGGAAAACTCACGGAAATTGCTGAGTGCCGCCAAGATCCTGGCAGATGCTACAGCCAAGATGGTGGAAGCAGCAAAGGTCTGGTCCTGAAATGCATGGAGAAGAGTGTTGGGGTGTTTGGGCCAGCGGTGCCTGTTTGGCTCTATGGCCAAAGCTGGGCAGTGCAGAAAATGGCCCTTTCCCCTGGGCAAGCAGTGCCAGGCAAAGACGCGCTCTGTGGCTAGTGGACCCTGCCAGAGCCCATCCTTGCGGGGGGCTGTTTAGTAGAGCCGCCCCTTCGGATGGAGCAAAGGAATTTGGGGACGAGCTTCTTCCTGACGGGCCTCCGTCCTTCCTGCCAGGGGGCTGCGGCCCACCCAGACAGTGAGGAGCAGCAGCAGCGGCTGCGGGAAGCGGCTGAGGGGCTTCGCATGGCTACCAATGCAGCAGCCCAGAATGCCATCAAGAAGAAGCTGGTGCATCGGCTAGAGGTCAGTTTCGGGGAAGGGCAAAGGGAAGGGCCGCTCTTTTTGACTCGGAAAGTGAGGGTCTCATCCGGATCTTTCTGTCCAGCATGCAGCCAAGCAAGCCGCTGCAGCTGCCACACAGATGATTGCGGCTGCCCAGCACAGTGCCGGGGGGAGCAAGAACCCTTCCGCCCAGCAGCAGCTCGTGCAGAGCTGCAAGGTAAGCTGGAGTGGGGGCCAAACCCTATCCTCGAAGCCCCCTCTGATTACTTGGCCCCGACACAGGTGGGCTGGGCCTGTCTTCACCATCCTCCCCCAGTAGGACAGGGGGCCCCCGGGTGGGCCTGCAGCCGAAACCTTCTCCCGTCTTCTCTCCTGACAGGTGGTGGCTGATCAGATCCCAATGCTGGTGCAGGGAGTTCGGGGCAGTCAGTCACAGCCTGATAGCCCCAGCGCCCAGCTGGCCCTCATTGCTGCCAGCCAAAACTTCCTGCAGGTGAGCAGAGGCTCTGGCCCGGCTGGGGGCTAGCAGAGGGTTTACGGCACACGCTTGGCAAGCCCGGCCACTGCACGTGACGCCTACCTGTCCTCTTTCCATTGTAGCCTGGTGGGAAGATGGTGGCTGCCGCCAAGGCTACGGTACCAACCGTGTCGGATCAGGCCTCTGCCATGCAGCTTAGCCAGTGCGCTAAGAACCTGGCGGCAGCTCTTGCCGAACTCCGCACAGCAGCACAGAAGGTCAGCAACTTTGCCTGTGGGGCTCTGGGTATCACCCCCTGGTGGGTGGGTGGGTGGGTGGGCAGGAGCACAAGGGAGACGCCTCGCTCTGTCCGGGAGGCTGCTTGTGCCAGGCCCAGCTGAGCCTAGCCTCTTTCCCAGGGTGGGGGTGGGGCTTCCCTTTTGTCAGGAAGATGTGGAACCCCTGGCCTTGGCAGGAAGTCCCCTGGGGGGGGGCGGTGTGTGCAGGTGACCAGGACGGATTCCCCTGTTCCCCCCAGGCGCAGGAGGCCTGTGGCCCGCTGGAGATCGACTCGGCCCTCAGCCTGGTGCAGAGCCTGGAGAGAGACTTGCAGGAGGCCAAGGCGGCCGCACGGGACGGCAAACTGAAGCCCCTTCCAGGAGAGACGGTATGTTGGGAAGGGAGATTCAGGGGAGCCTCTGGGGGCTCCGGGCCCTTCCTGACATCCTGTCTGTGCTACAGATGGAGAAGTGTGCCCAGGACCTGGGCAATAGCACCAAGGCGGTCAGCTCTGCCATTGCTCACCTGCTGGGAGAGGTTGCCCAGGGCAACGAGAACTACACAGGTACCTGGCTCTGCAGGGGTTGTGACAGTTACAGCTACAATGGTGGCTGGAGGGATGCAGGTTTTCTTTTTAAAGGTTTTTTTTTTTTATTTTTAAACAAAAGAAAAACATAAGCCCCTCATCCATGACAATTGCATGTTTGTGGGTGGCCTGCCCTGTCCTTTGGCCAGGACGCTGTCCTCCACCTGGCCTGAGAGGTCAGGGGCTCATTTTGCTCTACAGCTGCACCCCGCTTCCCCTTGAGATGCCCCAGCCCACCTTTCTTGGGATGGGGGCAAGGCCCTTGTTCATCTCCAGGCTCTGGATGCAGGAAGATGGCTGAGCAGGGTGGGTATGGCTGGGCTACCCATCCCCAGGGACTCCCATGCCCCTCTCTCCTCTCTGTAGGGGTTGCAGCCCGGGATGCAGCGCAAGCGTTGCGCTCCCTCAGCCAGGCTGCACGGGGGGTGGCTGCCAGCACGGAGGACCCTCAGGCCCAGGCAGCCACCCTGGACTGTGCTGGAGACGTCATGGACAAAGCCAGCAGCCTCATCCGGGAGGCCCGCAAGGCAGTATCCAAGCCAGGAGATGCCGAGAGCCAGCAGCGCCTGGCCCAGGTGAGCCCAGGGGCCTGACTGGGCCTAGTCTTGCGAGGGGCAGCAGCTGCTTGGGGTGGGGAGCTGTCTGGGAGGGCAGGCCAAACGCTCCGTGTCCTCTCTGCAGGTGGCCAAGGCCGTGTCCCAAGCCCTGAACCGTTGTGTCAACTGTCTGCCCGGCCAGCGGGACGTCGATGCTGCCATCCACACAGTTGGAGAGGCTAGCAAGAGGCTGTTGGCTGATTCTGTGAGTGGGGGCCACTTTAGGTCTGGGCAGGTGGGGGGCCAGGGGCCTGGGCGGGCCAGCTGCTGAACTGTGCAGAGAGCCGCCCCACTGGCCTGCTGAAGCTGATCCCTGGGAGAGACCCAGATTGAAACATGCCAACCCCCACCTCCACCCCGGCCACAGGCTCTACACTGCCTCGGTCTTTGAGATCTTGAAGTGGCTGCTGGGTGTTTGGGGAGTCGAAGGTCTTGGGGGCTCGTGGGGGGGGGGAGTTTGGCAGAACCCCCACTCTCCTTCCTTGGCTTTACAAGAAGACTTGGGGAGATTAACCAGCAGCCCCCAGGCTGTGGACTTGTGGAACTGGGCTGTGGGCTGTCCTGCTCCAGGCAGTGGAAGGGGCCGCCCTGCCAGTCCTTAGGCTTGGTGTCTGCTGGAGGAATGGCCTGCAGTTGTCTGGGAGGAGGAGAACCAGAAATTGTGGCTTAGTCCTTAAGGGAAACCGGCTGAGCTGTGGCCAGTTCCTGGTTTGTCAGGAGTTGAGATGGGCCCCCAGGCCTCCGAGCTTGATCCCTGTTTTTGCTCCCAGTTTCCTCCCAGCACCAAGAACTTCCAGGAGGCCCAGAGCCAGCTGAACCAGGCTGCAGCTGGCTTGAACCAGTCGGTTAATGAGCTGGTGCAGGCATCACGCGGGACTCCCCAGAACCTGGCCAAGGCTTCCGGCAAGTTTGGCCAGGACTTCAATGAGTTCCTACAGGCTGGGGTGGAGATGGCCGGACAGTCCCAGGTACGGGTTGCCTGGATGGGCGGAGAAGCTCTGTGGGTGCTTCTCCATGGGTGTACGCACACATTGTGTGAGGTGGGAGGCACAAGCGGGATGTTTGGAAGGGCAGAGCCCAGGCGGGATGCAAACTGAAGGCCTGAGCTGCTCCAGACAGTGTCCAGGGCAGGTTCCCCAGGGCTGCCAGGCAGATGCCATGGTGCCCATGGCCAAGGGAACTGGGTTTGCAGCATCAGGCCCCATGACTGGCAGGCTGGGTGAGGCCTCAGGGGTTTCAGAGCAGAGAACGCTTGTGAGTGGTGGTGGTGGTGGTGGTGACCAAAGATGAAAAACTCTTTCCTGCAAGGCAGTTCCAGTGTGGAGGGGTGGGAGGAATCTTAGGTCGTTCCCCCTTGGAGTGAGGGGAGTCTGCTTAGGGAGTCTGAAGGTCCAGCACAGCCCCAGGGGGGCAGAGAAGGTCAGACCAGAAACTGGGATTGGCGGAGGGCCTGGGATGAGACGCGGCAGGGCCAGCCAGATCCCTCTTCGCTCTTGACATCCTGTGGAGGGCAGAGGCACTACCCGGTGGGTGAGGGAGGCTGGGTCAAATAACAGCAGCCCTTGGGGCCTGGGGACTAGGAGCTCAGGCTGCCTAGTCCCCAGAAATCTTGTGCTTGGCACGGTCGTCGTTCCAGAAGGGCTGTGAAGTCCCAAGGCAAAAAGCGAAGGGTTTGCTCTGGGAACTGCCCCACTTCTAGCAAGTTGAGCAGGGAAAGAATTTAAGCAGGGGAGGGGGCCGCCCGTCACAGAACACCGATTGCAGCGAGGGGTGTGGTTCGAGGGTCCGATGATGCCCTCTGTCTCCCTCCCCTGCAGTCAAAGGAGGCCCAGGGCCAGCTGGTGTCCAACCTCAAGGGCATCTCGCTCTCCTCCAGCAAGTTGCTCCTGGCAGCCAAAGCGCTCTCCGCAGACCCAGCAGCACCCAATCTCAAGAACCAGCTGGCAGCAGCTGCCCGGTACGCTGCCCTCTCGTGGTGGTGGGGGGAAGTGGGGCCTCCCTTCCCCGAGAAATTCCGGGATGCCTCAATGGGGCCACACTTCGGGAAGGAGGGAGAGGTTAGGACAAGAGAGCCATGTGACACCTGGCTGCCCAGGGTCGAGGCCAGGGCGGGCTTCATGGTCGCGTCTCTTCCTCTCCTGCCCCCAATCCTGGCAGGGCTGTGACGGACAGCATCAACCAGCTGATCACCATGTGCACCCAGCAGGCACCGGGCCAGAAGGAGTGTGACAATGCTCTGCGGGAGCTGGAGGTGAGCCAGCCCCACCCGGAGGAGGGCAGGTGCCGTGAGGCTGACTGGGGGGCAGGCCTATCCCTAACCCTAATCTTCTCCAGACGGTGCGAGAACTTCTGGAGAACCCCACCCAGGCCGTCAGTGACATGTCCTACTTCAATTGCCTGGACAGCGTCATGGAGAACTCCAAGGTGAGCGGGGGTGGGTGGGGATCCGATGGCCAGCAGGCTGAGCCAGGCTCTGAGAACTCCGGTTGGGAGAGTCTTGGTTGAGGCCTTCAAGTCCCCCAAAGTTCAGGGTAGGTGTCCAGACGGAAGGAAGACCAGCTTCTGCTCCAAGGGGGTTTGGGGCAGGGGGTGTCCATCCCCTTTCTGAGTCATCTTGGGAAGTTTTGCAGATCTCTGGAACCTCTTCTCCCGCCCCCTTTAAAACCTGTTCTCTCTGAATGGCATGGGAAGCTGCTTATTGCCGTTGCAGTGCCAGAAGCCCTCAGGATCCATAGTTCGGTGCACGCGTGTACCCACGCATGCCTGCACATGCTTCCCTGCCTTCTGTCTCCTGCAGGTGCTGGGCGAGGCCATGGCTGGCATCTCACAGAATGCCAAGAACAGCAAGCTGCCAGAGTTTGGCGAATCCATCAGTACAGCCTCCAAGGCCCTCTGCGGCTTCACAGAAGCGGCTGCCCAGGTAGGAGGCAGAGGCCCCTCGTCAGGCTGGAGCTGGGGTGGGGGGCAATACTCCCAACTGTGGAGCAGAGGCGTTGCAGGGGGCTGCTCTCAGGACTCCCCCATCCATTCTCTGTTACAGGCAGCATATTTGGTTGGCGTTTCGGACCCCAACAGCCAGGCCGGTCAGCAAGGCCTGGTGGACCCCACCCAGTTTGCCAGAGCCAACCAAGCCATCCAGATGGCCTGCCAGAACCTCATCGACCCAGCCTGCACACAGTCCCAGGTAGTGGCTACCTGTGGCCGGGAGGGAAGGTGGATGTTTCTAAGGAGAAGTTTCTTGGCACTTAGAACAATTATTTGGTCCCTTCCAACTTTGTTATTCTGTGTTGGTGGGCCCTTGAGCCAAGCAGTTGTGAATGCAGTCCCACAGCCAGTGGCGCTCCTCACATGGAGGCAGGGGGGTGGGCTTTTTGTCATCGGGGGTGATTCCTTGAGCCTCCTTGTGGGTAGAGCTAAGGCGGAGGGGCCTCCTTGCCTTCCGCAGGTCTTGTCGGCTGCTACCATCGTGGCCAAGCACACCTCTGCCCTTTGCAATACCTGCCGACTGGCCTCCTCCCGCACTGCGAATCCAGTGGCCAAGCGCCAGTTTGTCCAGTCTGCCAAGGAGGTAGCCAACAGCACAGCCAACCTCGTCAAGACCATCAAGGTACCCCCAGATTCCCAGCTGGGAAGGGGATGCTCGGCAGAGAGAAATGAGAGTCCTGCGCTTGGGGGCCATGGAACGCAAAGCCCCCCAAGGGAGAAGGCTCAGGGTCAATAGGGGCCCCACGTCTGGCAGGCTCGCGAACTGAGCAGCTACGTTTGTGCTGCATGCTGAGCTCATTCTCTGGGCCTGACGATGGAGGTTGGCCCAAAGGACAGATTTTAGACGTTTTGCGAAGACACCCTGCAAAGGATGGGGGAAAGTTTCTGGCCGGGGGAGGGTGGCTGTGAGGTTGAAGTGACCGCCCGTGCCACTGCAGGCTGACCCTCCTCCATCTTGGCTGTGTGGGTGCCTCTCAGCTTTCTACCTCTGTGGGAGCGAGAATTGGCTGGTTCTGGGCTCCGGGAGCTTTTCTATCCCAGCATGGAAGGTAAAGGCTCAACGGGCATCTCCCGCAGGCTTTGGATGGAGCTTTCACTCCAGAGAACCGCGAGCGCTGCCGGGAAGCCACGGCCCCACTGATCGAAGCAGTGGAGAACCTGACCGCCTTCGCCTCTAATCCCGAGTTTGCCACCATCCCTGCCCAGATCAGCCCAGAGGTAGGCAGAGGTTGCTGGGGGCCCGGGAAGGAGGAAGGGTCCACTCTGGGCAGCCCTTGGCCTGTTGCCCTGGAATGACTCTCGGGTGATTCCCTGTAGGGGCGCAGGGCCATGGAGCCCATCCTCTCCTCTGCCAAGACCATGTTGGAAAGCTCTGCTGGCCTCATCCAGACCGCTCGCTCTCTGGCGGTCAACCCAAAGGACCCTCCCAAGTGGTCGGTGCTGGCAGGCCATTCACGCACTGTCTCCGATTCGATCAAGAAGCTGATCACCAACATGAGGTGGGTGCCCACTGTTTGCCCGGTTCTCTTTTCCCCATGGGTGGGTGGGGGGAGAGAGGGAGAGAGAGAGAGAGAGAGAGAGAGAGACACCATTCACACAACCGGGGGTGGGGGATGTTGTTACCTTAAGATTCAGGAATTGCCATCTTTTATTCCTTGCCAGATGTCTGGAAAAGTGACTCCTCTGCCCTCCAAATCATTGGCAGGACATTGGCATCTCTGTGGGTAGCAGAACTGGGGAGGGGAGAACAGATGAGGCAGTCATGGGGGGAGTAGGAAGGTGCCCACGTGTGCACATCTGGTTGCCATTGCTGTCTGCAGGGACAAAGCTCCTGGCCAGCGGGAGTGCGACGAGGCCATTGACACATTGAACAGGTGTGTCCGCGACGTGGACCAGGCCTCCTTGGCAGCCATCAGCCAGCAGCTGGCGCCTCGCGAAGGCATCTCCCAGGAGGTGAGGAGGGGCTCGGCTGGTGCTGGGGGAGCAGCCAGGTGGGCTTCTGGGGAGAGACTGACCACTAGTTCACCAGGTTGGAGGGCCTGTGGGTGCCAGAGGGGCTCTCTGTCTCCAGCAGTGCAGAAAAGGAGGTGGGAGGGAGGCCGGCCAGCCGGGTGGCCCCTTCTGGCCAGGGGCAGAGACCGCAGGCCCTCCAGTATCAGAATTCAGTCCTGCTCCAGCTTCTGGGTTGGGGGGAATTGTCCTCCTGCTGCTCCAAACTGGTGCTCAGGACTGACTCCTTCTGCAGGCCCTGCACAACCAGATGCTTACAGCTGTTCAGGAGATCAGGAACCTCATTGAACCCGTGGCAGGTGCTGCTCGTGCTGAAGCCTCCCAGCTGGGCCACAAGGTGAGGCCGCTGGCTACAGCAGCAGGAGACCTCCGCTGCCAGGTTCAAGCGGGCAGGCTGGCAAGCCCTGGCTCTCCTGGTGTCTCTCAGGCTGCACTCCGACACCTTTGTGATGCAGCGGAGGGAAAGGGGGAGCTCCAGTCCCACTATAGGGCTTTGAACATCTGCAGCTCCCATCCCACTGCCCCCCGCCTGGCTGCCCTGTGCGGGCTTGAGGTCTTCTTCTTGCTCCAAGCCAGAGGAGTCTTTCTGGCTGCCGGAATGGTGCCATCCTGGCTCTGTTTGTGGCAGATTTTTGGCCAGGCTCATAACAGGTTTGATAGCACACCGTTCAAAAGCCCATCAGACACAGCCATTATAGTCTTTTGGCCATGGCCTGTGGTACAAATGGCCGTTGTGGTTTGTTGGCATGGTTTAGGACGTTCTGTACTTTCACTGATCCCAGTTCATCCTCCTCAGTGGACATAGCCTCTCCTCTCTCTGCCCCGTGGCATCCTGGAAATCATCCCGCCAGGAGACCAGTTTGAGGACATTTATTTATTTAGCGTATGGCTGGTCATACCCAGTATTAAAACACTTCATTTTTACAGATTAAAAAACAATTAAAACAGTAAAAAAGCAGTAAGAAAACCTAAAAGGAAAACAGAAATAACGTTTCAAAGTTTAATGTCAAGTTTGGAGGTCCAGTCAGTCGCTGCCGTTGTTATGCAGAGGAAGTCCCTAGAGTCTCTTGGATACCTTCTGTTAGGCCATTCCCTCACTGTATGCTGGATAGTCTGCCGAGGGGCCCCGCAATCACATTGTGCTGAAGGTGTCTTTCCCCATTTATACAGGGAGTCAGCACACACCCCATGAGTTGTTCTAATTCTATTATATGTCACCCATATGTCACGGGGTAGGCTAAATCCTGGAGGTATACTACTAGGACTGATATGATCGGAGACATCTTGGGGGGAACAGCTACTCCACGCCTCCATCCACTTTTGTGTGGTGTTCTGATGATCGGCCATCAACTTACATGCTGTCAAGATTGGTGGATTTCTTGACTTTAATCGGCATCTTAAGAGATCAGAAATGTATCCATGTATGGGTAGAGAGGAATTTAACAGGATCTTACTATACTCCCGAATGAGAGCTTCTTGTCGTCGTAAGTGCAGGGGCTTGTTTGAGGACAGGGGCTGACCCACCAGCATCTCGAGCGCTTCTCTGAGAGGCCACCAGGTGGCCCTGCAGGCTGACCCCAGAGACGCCTCCTTTGCCTTCAGGTAGGGCCAGCAGAAAGTCACCCAGGAAAAATGCAGCTTTAAAGCCCCCGCGTGGATGGGCTGGTATTCTGACTTTTGAGCGGCAGCTACTTAAGGCAGCATTTAACTATAAGCAAACCTTGGCCAGTGGAAGGATTAGGATGCCACAGTGGAAGAGCAGGCAAGGTTTCTCATCTGTGGAGGCTTCTCGGAAGGAGAAGCTGGGCGCTTGTCCTGGGAGGGCTTGTCCTGCACATGGCAGGTGGGGCACCGGGTGATCCTAAGGTCTACAATCCTGAGATCTTTGGCTGAGGGGTTGGGCAGTACAAGGGGCAAAGCTGAAGACCCCAAGACATGGGACTTGAAGCCATGTCCTTTAATTGGCCCCCTGGATTTGGATTTGGATTTGGATTTGGATTTATTGGATTTATATACCGCCCTACTCCCGAAGGACTCAGGACCCTTGGGGGGACATTGGGTCCCAAAGGGTGCCTCACCTGCTCTGGCAGCAACAGGCAGCTCTGGTGTCGCTTTTTCATTCCACAGTCAGGCGCTGCAATCTTTTAAATTAGGAAATGACCTTCAAGGCATGGAGGGGGGGGGGATTTGGGATGGCTTGGCTTCCCCGGGTAGGTGACGAGCCCAAGGCTGGGGCCCAGAAAGCTGTGGGAGGGCTGCCAGTGGGGAGTCTGGGTCCTAGACGTGTCTGGGCCGCTCTGGAGTACGGTGGGAGCCCTCGGGGTTCCCTGGCTGAGCCTCTGCCAGGGCTGCTCGCAATCCTGCTTGGCTGCCTGTGACACCAGCATTGCTCCCCATGCCCACCCAGCTCTAGCTTGAGACACGCGGAGGGTGTGCTTTTGCTTGGTGAGAAAGAAAGAAAGCTCTCGGGGCCCTGAAGAAGATGGAGAGGCTCAGTGTGAGGTCCCCTTGGTGCCAGCCCTCTTGTCCTCTGGACTGGCCCCCTCGTTCAGGCTTGGCGAGCGGTGCCTTGATTGCCCAGCCCCTTACATGCGCCCCCACCGCTCCATCTCAGGGGTGCCCCTTCCCATTCCCACACCCCCTTTTCTCCTCCTCCTCCAGGTCTCCCAGCTGGCCCAGTATTTTGAACCGCTCGTCATGGCCGCGGTGGGCGCAGCCTCCAAGATGCTGAATCACCAGCAGCAAATGAACCTTCTGGACCAGACCAAGACGCTGGCAGAGTCCGGCCTGCAGATGCTCTACACAGCCAAGGAGGCCGGGGGAAACCCCAAGGTACCCATGGGGCTGGCACCGGATGCGGGTGTGTGGGGAGGCTACGCGTTTGCCACCTGGACTGCAACCAGGGCCTGACGGGGGGCCTCTCTGCAGCAGGCGGCCCACACGCAGGAGGCCCTGGAGGAGGCAGCGCAGATGATGAGGGAGGCCGTGGAAGACCTCACAGCCACCTTGAACGAAGCTGCCAGCGCCGCGGGGGTGGTAGGCGGCATGGTGGACTCCATCAGGCAGGCCATCAACCAGGTGAGCAAGGAAACCACGCTCCGGCCTCCCTTGGGCCACCCTTCTCCTCTGGGAAGCCCCTGTGCCCGGCTGCCCTTTGGCACCAGAAGCCTTGCCAAACCAGCTTTGTAGGCACCCCAGGGGGTTCAGGCGGAGCCAGAGAGGCTCAGGCGAGATCTTGAAAGGATTTGCTGTCTTTTGTCTTTTGGGGCGCTGAAGTTACCCCCAGCGGCCAGCTTGCCTCCCCCTCCCCCACTGGTGCAATCTTTGCATCAGCCAAAAGAAAAGCAGTGGGAAGGGTGGGGGGGGGGGGACACAGGTTTATGCTGAGAAGCAGGGCAGCAGCCCCCCTCCTGGGCTCTCTCCTTCCATTGGGCAGCTGGACGAGGGCCCGATGGGAGAGCCCGAAGGCACATTTGTGGACTACCAGACCACCATGGTGAAGACTGCTAAGGCCATAGCTGTGACGGTACAGGAGATGGTGAGCCGATTGGATGACCTCTTTGGGGAAGGGTGGGCTTTGGGCATGAGGGCTGAGGGACTGGTTCCCATGCAGACCCCCTTCCAGAGCCCAGGCCTGGTCCTTTTGCCCCCTTTCCTACCTCCTATCTTACGCTGCCGCCACAGGTGACCAAATCCACCACCAACCCAGATGAACTTGGCATCTTGGCCAACCAGCTCACCACGGACTACGGGCACCTAGCCCTGCAGGCCAAGCCCGCTGCCCTCACAGCAGAGAATGAAGAGGTGAGGGAGGGCATGAGAGTTGGGGGAGGGGAGGACCTTGGAGGTGGTCTTGCCAGGAGCTTTTAGAAGCTGCTGGAGAGACCCTGGCGACGGAGAGTGTGCCAGGCAGGTATATTTCCTGGGGTGGTGGGAAGGGGGCAGGCTGTCCCAGTTCTGCATCTGTCTCCCTGGGGAGTCGGTTGCCCCTGTTCCTAGCCTGGCTTGACAGGCATAAAAGCCGAGAGCAAGGTAGATATTGGGGCCTTTTGTCAGTGGTGAGTCGGGTAGCTCCAAAGTGGGTTTGTGGAAAAGGCACATACCTGCCCCCCATAGAAGGCTCCCAAGGCAGAGCTGGCAGCCAGTGAGGTGCTTTCATGAATTCCATGCTCCCATCCAGATTGGCGCCCACATTAAGAACAGAGTGCAGGAGCTGGGCCACGGCTGTGCCGCTCTTGTGACCAACGCTGGAGCCCTCCAGTGCAGCCCCAGCGATGCCTACACCAAGAAGGAGTTGATTGAATGTGCCCGCAAGGTTTCTGAGAAGGTGACACCAGCCGGGAGTGGAAGAGTCCCCCTCGTGCCTACCCCCCACCAAGGTGCGTATTGGGGATCGGACCCACAAACCATAGCGGGTGTCCTGCCTTTGCTCCCCTGCAGGTTTCACATGTGCTGGCAGCCCTCCAGGCTGGCAACAGGGGCACCCAGGCATGCATCACTGCAGCCAGTGCCGTCTCAGGCATCATCGCAGATCTGGACACCACCATCATGTTTGCCACCGCTGGAACCCTCAACCGGGAGAATGCGGAAACCTTTGCTGACCACAGGTTGTGGCTCCTATGGGCTGTGGGCGGGAGTTCCTTGATGCCATCACAGCGGTCTCCAGTGGGCTTTGACGGGCTCTTTCCTTGGCAGGGAAGGCATCTTGAAGACAGCCAAAGCGCTGGTGGAAGACACCAAAGTGCTGGTGCAGAACGCCACTGCGAGCCAAGAGAAATTAGCCCAAGCTGCGCAGTCTTCGGTGACGACCATTACACGCCTGGCAGAGGTGGTGAAGCTGGGCGCTGCCAGTTTGGGCTCTGAGGACCCCGAGACTCAGGTCAGGATCACGGCCACAGGTGGCTGGCAGGTATGCCTGTGTGGGTCCCAGCTGCTCTGCCTCATCCTGCCCTCCTCTGTGCCCAGGTGGTCCTGATCAACGCAGTCAAGGACGTCGCGAAAGCCTTGGGAGACCTGATCAGTGCCACCAAAGCTGCCGCTGGCAAGTCTGGGGACGATCCTGCCGTCTACCAGCTGAAGAATTCAGCGAAGGTCAGGGTGGAGCAAGGTGGCGGCTGAGGGTGGGCCCGATGGAGTCCTGCTTGGGGGGAGGAGAGGTGGGGCACCACACAAGACACACAGGAGCTGACCGGCTAGTCCTTGAGCAGCTCTTTGGCTGGTTGTCGGCAGGTGATGGTCACCAACGTCACGTCGCTCTTGAAGACCGTCAAAGCCGTGGAGGACGAGGCCACCAAGGGGACACGGGCACTGGAGGCCACCATTGAACACATTCGGCAGGAGCTGGCGGTGAGGGTTGGTCCCCCTGCTCCCCATAACCACTGGCTGACTACTCAGCCTCTCAGGCTAACTCCTCTTCCTCCTCCTCCTCCTCCAGGTGTTCTGCTCCCAGGTGCCCCCTGCCAAGACCTCTACGCCAGAAGACTTTATTCGCATGACAAAAGGCATCACCATGGCAACAGCCAAGGCGGTGGCAGCTGGCAACTCCTGCCGGCAGGAAGATGTGATAGCCACAGCCAACCTGAGCCGTCGTGCCATTGCGGACATGTTACGGTCTTGCAAGGTGGGCCCCGGGGTCATTTCTCAGGAGCAGTGGGGTGTTCGGAGAGGAGGAAGGCGTCTGATCATGCAGTCATTGGACAAGCAACCTGGTGGGGTGGCTGGAGAAGGCTGGCAAGGGCACCCCCTCGAACGGGGCTCTTGCAACCCTCCTCCAGGGAGCAGAAGCTGGGGCCGGGCAGCTCTGGAGGTGGGGGGCAGGCCCTCTCCTTTCTGTGTCGGGCTGGCAATCATCTGTCCGTCTCCTTCCAGGAAGCTGCATGCCATCCAGATGTGGGCAGTGAGGTGCGGCACCGAGCCCTGCGCTTTGGCAAGGAGTGTGCTAGCGGCTATCTGGAGCTTCTGGAACACGTCCTCGTGGTAGGTACCTGTCCTTCCCCATTCCCGCCGCCAAATAGTGTGCCCCTTCTTCCCTCCCCCCCTTTCCTTGACCCAGCCGGTGAGTGTGGCATGCACCGTATGCGGGGGTGTGATCACGGGAGGGAGGGGGGCTAGGGCTCGGCCCACGAGTCATTAAGGCTTAGGGGTGCCCACGGATGACTGTCTTCCCCCGTGTGGTGAGACGTTAAGCCGCCAGCCTTGTGGGGTGCTGGCAGAAACAGCCCCCACATGCAGAGAGGTTAACCTTCATCTAGGTCCATCTTCCTGCCTGGCCAGCTGCCCAGGGCAGAGGAAGCACCCCTCCTGTGAGTTGGGGAAGCCCCACGGGACAGGGGGAAGGGCGCTTGAAGGCCTCTGCAATCCGGCTGCTTGGACACCGGACTGGCTTCCCCAGCCCTTCCGGGCAAAGCCAGGTCTTCCTCCCTTTCCTCTTGGCTTCCCTGCTCCCTTTCGTCCCCTGCCCCTCCCAAGCAGCTGCTGGCAGCGGTGGGCTGTGGTGGGCCCTGCGGGTACACGGCTGGGTGCCCAGCATGACTCCTCCTCCTTCCTCAGATCCTGCAGAAGCCCAGCCACGACCTGAAGCAGCAGCTGGCTGGCTACTCCAAGCGGGTAGCTGGCTCGGTCACGGAGCTCATCCAAGCAGCCGAAGCCATGAAAGGTAGGTGGGGATGCCTGGGACTGCCCACCCCTCCTCCTCCTCACAGGGCATTGGGCCTCCATCCAGACTGCCTGTCTCTGCTTTTTTTTGGATTTGCTTCATCTTTGAGTGGTGGGTCCATCCAAGAGGCTGCCCTTGTACAACGTAATGGGAGGGGGGAGAGACCCAGTCAGGCGTGCAGTGTGAATGCTGTGGGGCGCTGCACTTAAGAGAAGGACAGTGCTTCTCAGCAAAGGCAGCCTTCATGGAAGGAGAATCAGGAGTTGGGCATCGCCTGGGGCAGCTCTGGACCCCTGTGCTCTCTTGTCTCCGGCAGGGACCGAGTGGGTGGACCCTGAGGACCCCACGGTCATTGCTGAAAATGAGCTGTTGGGGGCAGCTGCTGCGATCGAGGCTGCAGCAAAGAAGCTGGAGCAGTTGAAGCCACGGGCCAAGCCCAAGGTGGGCTCCCATCCCCAGCAGCGCATGAGAGTCACTGCCAGATGAGCTCTGTCCCTTCCGTGCCACCCGGTGGGAGGAAGAGGGGAGGGCCCCACTTGCTGCACCAGAACTGCTGGGTCCAGGAACAGCCTGGGCAGCCCCTTTCCAGACCCACATGGCAGGGGACCTTAGGAGGACTCCGGCCACGGCTTACCCCCCTGGGACGACATGGCCCTGTGCCAGACGGGCTTCCTCCATCCCAAGCAGAGCCAGTCTGGGGCTTTTTCATGCCCGTTTCAAACACAAGTGGGGAGCAGAAGCACTCCCTCTGGCTCAGAGCCCCGGTCATTATTCCCCGGGGAAATGTTTTCTGGTGAGGAGGGCCTCCCCCCTCACTAATGGTCCCCTCCCTCTCAAGCAAGCAGATGAGAGCCTCAACTTTGAAGAGCAGATCTTGGAGGCAGCCAAGTCCATTGCTGCGGCCACCAGCGCTCTGGTGAAGGCGGCCTCTGCGGCCCAGAGGGAGCTGGTGGCCCAAGGCAAGGTGAGTGAAGGGGGGTGGGGGGCTGGGCAGGGAGCCCTCAAGTCTGGCCTGGAGCTGACTACCCCATCTCTTTGCCTCTCTCTCTTTCTCTGCCAGGTGGGCGCCATCCCAGCCAACGCCCTGGATGACGGACAGTGGTCTCAAGGCCTCATTTCAGCTGTGAGTGTGGAGGGGGCTGGCGGGTGGCTGTCCACTCACCGGAAAGGGCTCTTCTTGCTTAGAATGGCCTGCTTTCATTACAGGGAGAGGCCTCTCCCACACCCACTGTCCACTCTCTCCTTTTGCTCTAACCCGAGACCCAAGCTCCTCCTCAGCCATCCTGCAGAGCCATGTCAATCAGAGAAGGGAAAGCTCGGGCAGAAAGGGGGCTCCTAGGCAACGGCATCCTGGGCTCTTGGGGGCTCAGTCTGTGTGGGCCCTTGGTGGCAAGCGGTGGCCACAACAGCCACCTCGCTCTTTGCTCACCTCCCTCCTCCTTCTGCCAAGGCCCGGATGGTGGCTGCTGCCACCAACAACCTCTGTGAAGCCGCCAATGCGGCGGTCCAAGGCCATGCCAGCGAAGAGAAGCTCATCTCCTCGGCCAAGCAGGTGGCAGCCTCCACGGCACAGCTCCTTGTGGCATGCAAGGTGAAGGCAGACCAGGACTCTGAGGCAATGAAGCGCCTGCAGGTGAGGAGAGCAGAGGCGGCAGAGGGTCTGAGGGAGCTGCCCTTCTTCCTCCCATTGATGGAGTTGAAGGAGGCGGGTCCGCCTTCCCCATTGGTCCCAGTGGCCGCTGTCGACCTCTCTCGGGTCCAGTTCGGGCCCTGGTGGACTCAGTCAGGGCCACCTTTCCTTGGGCCAGCTGGGGCCGGGCCTCTGTACAGCACACTGGCTCCAGGGCCCGGGCAGCCCTGCTGTTGGAGGCAAGGGGAGTGCCTCAAGTGCCCAGCCCTCACCAGCCAGACCGGCTCCACCACCAGAGGCAGCAATCGGCTGGAAGGTTCCTTGGTGGGATCGGGACCCTGTGCACTGCCTCCCTCGAAGGGGTCTGCAGGCACAAGGTGACCAAGGCTGCCCTGGTAGTAACCCCCTTCCTTCCCGAATCTGCCAGGCGGCCGGCAACGCAGTCAAGAGGGCCTCAGACAACCTGGTGAAGGCAGCACAGAAGGCTGCGGCCTTTGAGGACGAGGAGAACGCAACCGTGGTGGTGAAGGAGCGGATGGTCGGCGGGATTGCACAGGTAAGGATTCCCCCCAGGGGGGCTGGAGCAGAGCCAGAGGGACTTCCCCCAAGGTGACTTCTGCCCCTTCCTTCTCCTCAGATCATCGCTGCCCAGGAAGAGATGTTGCGCAAAGAACGGGAACTGGAGGAGGCGCGGAAGAAGCTGGCTATGATCCGGCAGCAACAGTACAAGTTCCTCCCCTCTGAGCTGCGGGACGAAGGGCAGAACTGAGCTGCCCCAAGGCCGGACCCCAAGCAAGGACAGCCCTCCTCATAGCCGGGCCCCGGGGCCCTTGCCGCCAGGCCTACTGCTTCTGCGCGAGCCCCGAAGCCCCTCCATGACATACTCTGGACTGTCTTCCTGGGCTGCCCGTCCCGGGAGCTTTCCCTGTACCTTGGCTGCCTGCTCAGCCCGATTGTTTTGAGGGCCGTGGAGCCCCCTTGGGGCTGTGCAATCTGAGGGGACTACGGGCTCTGCCTGCCCCTCCTAGCCTCCGAGCATTTTGCCTTACGGGCAGCTGCCAGCCCGTGGCCGAAAGGCTGGCTCTGCCCTTTGATTCACAAGTGCCTGCCAGACCCCACAGCCCTCCAACGCCACCTGGCTCCCCCCCCCCACACCCATCCTGAGCCTCCTTCCTCTGTGGCAGGAGCCCCTCTCCTGCACACGCTCCCAAGCATTGTGTGCTTGACCGCATCTGGGGACCATTCACAAGCTGAGGCTTCTCACCTTTGTACTTTTGATACATCCCTAAGGCAGGAAACGCAGGGTTGGGAAGTGGGAGGGAGAGAGGTCTGCTTCCTAGCCTCTCAGGCTGTCTGGAAAGGGCTGGTCTGCAATAAACTGGTTTCTCTGCTCTTCTGACTCTCTACACCTCCTTTGTGGCCAGCAGCAGCCCCCCCATTGGAGCTGTGAGAAATGGGGCCCCGGGGGAGCAGCCCCAGCTCATGTGGAAGGAATCAACCTTGCATGGCCCCAGCGGCCTTTCCAGCTTTCGAGAGTAGGCCACTCCTAGCCACTCTGCTTGGCTTGGGGTGGGATTCTTCCCTCTCCCCTAGAAAAGAGTCCCATACCTGCTTGCCAGCTCCCAATGTCAGCTCCTAGGGGCAGACCCACACCTCTGCGGCAGCCTCCGTCCTTTCAACGTCCCCAGGAGACTGGCCGTCTTGCTGGCTAGGAGGATCTTGACAGAGGGTCCCAAAGCAGCCCATCCTTGCTCGGCTGCCCCCTTCCCCCACATGAATGTCAAGGCTGTGCCAGGCTCCTGCCACCCTTCCCACTAGGAGTCTGGGCACGGCACACTCTGCAGTGCTCCCAGCATCTTCCTACAATAGCAGTCTATCCCTGGCAGTGGGTGCCCTGATCTGGCATGGGAAGAGCGGCAGGTCTGGGCTGGGGGAGGGGCAAGAGAGGAGCGCTGCCATCCCCCCCCAAGCGGGAGAGGAGGGGTCTTGCTGGACAGAGTCTTCTGGCCTTGTGGGATCGTGATTCCTGCCCTGCCTGGAGCCTTGGTGAATGCTGCCCTCCTGGGTGTGTTTCCTTGCCCTTGTGAATGGCGCAATCCTACTCTAGCGCGGGGAGGGGGTAAAGGCAGAGATGAATCCTCAACCTCTTCTGCCTGGGGGTGCCCCCTTCAGCTGCTCCCCACAAGCAGCCAAAGGAAGAGTCAGGGCCCGGACATGGCTTCCTCCTCAAGCAGGCATCACTGGAGCTGGCCAGCCTCTACCAGAGCCAGGAACCGGCACCTGCGAGGTTCAGCCTTCAGCAGCCCCCCATCTTTGCTGCTTGGCCCCTTCCTGAGCCTGGGGAGTGGCTTCTGGCCAGCTGGCTTAACCAACACTGGTGAGAATGGGCTGAGGGACAGATTTCCCAGTGGGCGGGGCTCTTCCCTTGGAGGAGAAGATGCAGCTCCTCTTGCTGAGGAAGCACCCCTGGCCACTGGGGAGTGGGCAATATCTGCCCCAGAGAATGGTGCGATATGTGGGGGCTGCAGACTTTGCTCCTGTGGCTCCCCAGGTGGGTTGTGGGGCTTCCTTTCCTAAGGAGGCAGGAGTTGTGGTTCTGAGGGTGGGCGCTGCTCTGCATCCTGCCAACCCACGAAGACTCCAAGGCAGGGGTGAAATGCTCCCGGTTCGGACCGGATCGCCTGATCCGGTTGTGATGGTGGCGGATGGTTTGGAGACCCCCTCCCCCCTACCATGCCCAGCTGAGCTGCACAATCATCAGAGGTTTTTTTTAAAAAAACTTTTAAAAGTATTTTTTCTACAACTTCGGCTGAAAAAATGCTTTTAAAAGTAAAAAAAAAAAGCCTCTGATGATCGTGCAGCTCAGCTGGGATCGTCAGAGGCTTTTCAAAGCATTAGAAAAAATGCTTTGAAAAGTTAAAAAAAAAGGGGCCACGCCCAGCCAGTCCCATTACCACCACCACCCCACCAAGCCACGCCCACAGAACCGGTAGTAACAAATTACATTTCACCCCTGCCCCAAGGTCAGGGATGGCAGCAGGGAAGGGTTCCTGCTGCTCGTAAAGCAGGGTCACCAACCTGATCCTCCGTCAGATGTGCATGATGCCCCTAAATCTGCTACCCCTGGAGGAACTCTGTTGCCAGTCCTGCTGCGATTGGGGGGGGGGGGCATCCAGATTTCAGGCGGATTCAGCCTGTGTTTTGCCATTCCCTAGAAGCCCCCACTCACCTTTGTTATTGCACCAGTTCCAGGCTATGGAAGTTGCCCACCATCCGCCGAAGAGCCAAGCACCCTGAGCAGGGATCGGCCTGTGCAAGAGGCTGCGTTCCTGGCAAGTGGCCCCTAATCCCCGGCTGCCTGCCCAGAGCCAGAAATAGCCCGCTGGGGTGATTTGATCGACAAGGATCAAGGAAGGCCTTCCTGATCCCCACCTGTTCCATGCCCATCACACCAGTGGGAGTGAGCCAGCAGGCACCCTGCCCCACAGCCTGGGACTGCCCAGAGGGAGGGATGGGCTGTCCCTCCCTGCACCTGCTGAATGAGCTATTCCTGGCCGGAGGAGGGCATGTTCACACAGCAGTTCGGCTGCAAAAGAGAGCCAAAACGCCCTTTGCGTTCATTCAGCAGCCAACCTTTTGCACCAACATGGCCACCAAATTGTTCCCCACCCTGGTTAAGCCATAAACTAAAAATGAGGGATCTGGCAGGAGTGCTGTGTGTTGCAAGGTAGGTACTTCTGCTTTATTATTAATTGCAGTTATCGCCCGCCCTATGCAGAAAGGGAACTTGACTAGTGCGTGCTGCATGGAGCTCAGTGGCAAGTGCCCGGAGACCCTGCCCTCCAACAAGGGGAAACCCTGTAGAAAAGGAGCCACCAGGCGGTGAAAAGCCCCCTGCAGTTGTCCCACCTGGACACCTTGGAGGCTGCAGCACAACCTAAGATGGTACCTAGAAAGCTATTGGCTGCCAGCACGGATGTGTAAAGTGCAATTTCACCTAATGGAACCCCACAGGTTGTATAAATGGGGAAGGGGGCATAGGGCAAGTTTTCAAAAGGGTTTCTCCAAACGGAGTTTTTCAGAAGCAATCCAGCAGAAAAGGAGAATGAATGCCCCCCCCCCCCCCAGCTCCTGTATTACCGGTAGCAGTTCCAACCCAGCATCCACTCCTATATGAAATCAGGATTTTGTGTGCCAAGCAGGCAGAAAGATGGAAACCTGAAGAGAGGTTTATCAACTGAAAACTTGCTCATCTCTTCCAAGTATTAGGGCCTTCCAGGGCCAAACAGAAGTTATGCCCAATTCAGTGAGGTCAGAAAAAAGAAGCTATGGTTCCCTAGGGTTACCTCTGCTCTCCCTGATCCTGTAGTAAAGGAAGCCACAGAGCCCATGGAAGCAAGGGAGGGAGGGAGGGAGCAAGGGGCAGCACCCAGGAGCTGCTGTTCTGCTGCCCGTTGTTTCTTGGGTGCAAAACTCCAATGGCTGCTGCAGGATTGAGGGAATGCCTCCTCAGTCACCACATAGTCTGCTGGCTCTCACCAGATCAGCTTCAAGATGGCTGCAGCAGGAAGTGTTCACACACTTAATGGCTGGCACATGAACTACAATATTCTCAGAATTGACTGGATGAGCAAATTATTATCCATGCCTCGATTGCAACCCCTTGACTATCACCACCTCCTAGTTGGGAGTCATCTTGAAAAGTATCACAAAATTGCAGTTGGTGCAAAATGCCAAGCTGCTAACTTTGCATCAGTTGCCAGTTGCCTACTGGACAGAACTGGTGTTGGCCTTCACTTGTGAAGTTGTTAGTTGGTCAGAACATCATTATCTGAGGAACAACTGCTCCCATCAGGAATCGGCCCATATTTTAACATCTGTCCAGTTATTGGAGGCCTGCTCTACTGGTTGAGCGAGCTGGAGCAGGGTATGGGGGACGTGGGTGGTGGGGGCTGTGCCTGGCTTTGTGATCAATGACACCCCGCTGCCCCTGGACCCCACGCTACAACCGCTTGGACTTGAGATGTCACCGAAGGCCCTGAACCTTTTGCTTTTACAGTCCTGACATGGTCAGCTCTTGGGGTGTTGATGCCCGCTGCTGTGAGAGGGCAGCTGTGGACTTCTAATTGGTCTGGGTCATACTGCGGTGAGAGGGCAGTATTGACTGGCAGCTCCCACCTCAAGAGATCGCCCAGCGGATATAGGAACCTGGCTGTGGTGAGAGGACAGTGAGGGTTACCATCTTGGGCATCCCCAGCCACCGTGAGAGGGCGTTCTGGGGTTGAAGTTTCCTGCTGCTGGACGTGGATCTGGTCATGCCCCACTCCCCATGGACATACTTATCTCTATGTTCGAACATGGTCTTGAAATATGCGAGCACGGATTTGGTCACTCTCAAGAATTCCCCCCATTTCTGGGAGTGGCCTGCAGGCCTGGCAAAGATCTACCTTCATGACGGGTCCTGGGATCCCGAGAGGTGGCACAGGGGCCTTAGGGAGCCTAAGAAAGGGGCTTTGTACAGTTTTTTATCCAGGTTTTTAAGGGGGTTGGGGACGGGGGAGGGTTATGGTATCCGGCAGGCATCGAGGGGGGGCACCTCTGAATCAATGGCAGCCCCGGCCATGGACAGGTGGCGAGGGAGTTGGACTGGGGTGGGGGTCACTGGCTAACCATGGGGAGAGGGTGGGAGCACTGATCCCGGTTGCGATGGGGAATGGAGGCAGATGGATGAACCGAGGGCCGTATCGAAATCTGGGAGCTCAACCTCGCTATCTTCGAATGGTGACGTGCGCCGACCCTCTTGGTTCCATCTGACCGGCAGGGGGTTTGAGAGAGGAGGGCACTGGGCACAGGTTGGTTTACTTTAATGCCAGGTCTGTGGTTAACAAAGCTCCTGTCATTCGGGATTTGATTGAGGAGGAAAACACAGACCTGGCTTACATCACGGAAACCTGGATGGGCCTGGAAGGAGGTGTCCCTTTGACAGAACTTTGCCCACCAGGCTTCCGGGAGGGGAGGGGGGGTGGCGGTTGTTATCAGGGAGTCCCTTCATCCGCGGGAGGTCACTGCTCCTAAGATAGACGCATGGGCATTCGGGCTTGTTGATTGCGTACCTGTCTCCCAGCTGCGTATCAATGGCCCTGCCCGGCCTACTCAACACCCTATTGGGGCTGGTGGTGGAGTTTCTCAGACTTATTGTTCTGGGGGACTTCAATCTGCCGTCCCTGGGGGCGGGGGTGTTGGGGAGGGCGGGAGTTCATGGCTTCCATGGCAGCTATGGACTTGACTTAGATTATTCAGGGCCCGACACATGAGGGGGGTCACACACCTGATCTTGTTTTTGTCTCCGAGCAATGGTGGGTGGAGTTTGGTGTGGGATTATCGGCTATTTATCCCCTGTCATGGACCAACCACTATCTCCTCCGGCTTGTGATGGGAGAATCCCGATACTCCCAAGTCACACCTCTCCTGCACGGCTTGCATTGGTTGCCGGTTGCCCTCCAGGTGAGATTCAAGGTGTGGTAATGACCTATAAAGCTCTGCATGGCTTAGGCCCAGGATACTTGGCGGACCATCTGCAACCAGCAACAGCTTCCCATCACCCGGTGCGTTCCCACAGGGAGAGCCTGCTCCGGGTACAGTCAGCTCAACAATGTCGGCTGGCGGCCCCCAGGGGTAGAGCTTTCTCTGTGGGCACTCCCACCCTTTGGAACCAACTCACCCTGGGGCTCCGGCTGGCTCCTGACCTCCACACCTTCCGCTGTGAATTAAAAACATGGCTGTTCATGGCGCCCAGCCTGGACTGAGGGGGTTTTCTATGATTGTAATGGGTTTTAATATTTGTTTATGTTTGTATTTTATGTTTTTATTGGTTTGTTTTAATCGTTGTGAGCCGCCCTGAGTCCTATGGAGATAGGGCGGCATATAAGTTAAAATAAACAAACAAACAAAAAATATATATATTGTTTATATAACTGAGAAGAGGAGCTATTTCAATACCAGATGAAATAAACCCAGACTGGTCATTCTGGGTTTATTTCATCTGGTATTGAAATAGCTCCTCTTCTCAGTTTATAGATCCAGCATATCACCCCCAACAATCAGGTCCTCATTTTACCGAGCTTGGAGGTGCGGCCAAGGTTGGGAGCCTGAAGGTCCCATTCCGCTTCTTATAGCCCCAGCTATCCTCAAGAAACATTGAACTTTATTGTTAGCAATACTTTCTAGAACCCATTAACTTCACTTTCCAGAATATCTGATACTAGTCCAGTGATCAAACACCTGGATGTGTCATTGATTAGGGAATCTTTGTTACTCTCTCCTCTTTCATTTATCTAACTCTTGTTTTCTGTCTCTTGGCATGCACATATTTACATAAAAGTTTACCTTGCTTTCTGTAAGTTCCTTAAATAAATAACTCATCTCTCTCACTGAATTCTTATCCTCAGTTTCTTGGTGTAACAATTTGCCTGTTTCTGTTCATCCCAGAAATCTGAGGCTTAATTGGGCAAATGTTTCTCTAGTCCCTTGACTGATGTGATCTCATCCAGCAATGTCTGGAAGCTTTTCCCAGCCATTCTTTTGTTTCAGATAGGCATGGAAGGGAGTATGAGATTGAGGACGGGAGGGAAGGAGATGGCTCTCCCCTGTTATGGCCCCCCCTTTTTTTTCTTTCCTTGCCAGGAGGGGTGCACAAAGTAGCAAGATACTTGACTGCCCCGGGGCTAAGGCGACAACACTGTCCCTTCCTGAGCAGCTGCTGCAAGGCAGACAGAGGACCAGAATTGTAGGCCAAAGGGCTCTGCCAAGAAAAGATCAGTTAGCAATAGCACCTTATTATTATTATTATTATTATTTATTAAATTTATATATACTTAAACATATACCACTTTACAGTGCTTTCCAGGCCTCTCTAAGCAGTTTACAGAGTCAGCATGTTGGCCCCAACAATTTGGGTCCTCATTTTACCCACCTTGGAAGGATGGCAGGCAGAGTCAACCTTGAGCCTGGTGAGATTTGAACTGCCAAATTGCAGGCAGCCAACAGGAAGCGAAAATAGCCTGCAGTACTGCACTCTAACCACTGCGCCACTGCAGCTGAGATGACACCTCTACAGCTCTGTCATTGCGGCTTCCCTCCCTTCTTTTGCCTGGTTTCTTCTCCTGCCTGTCTGTATCAGGGGTGTAATCTATCAGTTTGGGCCGGTCGCTCAAACTGGTAGTAAAAAATGCTACTGGTTTGCCGAACCAGTAGTAAAAAAAGGGGGGGAGAAGTTCGGACAATCGTGCGTCGCTCAGCTGATTGTCGGAACATTTTTTTTTACTTTTTAAGCATTTTTTTACTACTACCAAACACTGCAGGCACATGTGCAATATGCACCAAAATGCGGCTTGGGAAGATAAGTAGAACAGTGGGGAGGAATCAGCTGTGGCGTACGATCTTGGGAACCTTTTAAAAAACTTTTTTATTACCTATTCACCCAAACCGGTAGTAAAAAAATGCTTGAAATAGTAAAAAAAAAAGGTTCTAACAATCGCGTGGCACAATTGTGATCTTGGTAACCTTTTTAAAAACTTTTTTAAAGCATTTTTTTACTACCAGTTCGGGCGAAAGGTAGTAAAAAAATGCTTTAAAAAAGTAAAAAAAAGGCTCATGATCGCACAGGACAGCTGTGATCATCTGAGCTTTTTTTTTACCAAGATCGTACGCCACAGCTGATTCCTCCCCACTGTTCTGCTTATCTTCCCAAGCCGCATTTTGGTGCATATTGCACATGTGCGTGCAGCACGTGTTTGGTGCGAACAATGCATGTGTGCACAGTACATGCTTAGCGCGCAGCACACATGCGCAGCCAGCAAACCGATAGCAAACTGGTTCAGATTTCCCCACTGGTCTGGATGTGTTCACTTGCCTCATCTACACTGAAAGTCTGTAGAGATTCTCCGTCCTGCAGGTCCTGGTTGTCCCAAAGGTGCTTTTTCAGGAGGTGTTTTGCTTCTCATCCAAGACATTTCCATTCCCCACCATCCTGTCAGAGCTGGAGAAGCTTCTTGGATGAGAAGCGAAATGTCTTCAAAGAAAAAGACAAGAAAGTCCAGTTGCTTTCTGAAAAAAGCCCCTCTGGGACAACCATGACCTGGATGACTGAGAATCTCTACAGACTTTTAGCTACACAATTTGGGATGAGCCCCCTTTGAGTGGTCTGGGAGTAGAAACAGATTTCCAGAGAAAAAAATTGCAGACTACAGGAACCATTTGCACCCCTCAGGTGGCCCTGAGGACACAGATCAACCTCCAAGGGCTTCAACAACCCTCTAAAAGGATACCAATTATCAGCTGTCTGCAAGGAGTATAAATCCTTCCATTCCTCACTATCCTGCAGAGCTGAAGAAGCTTCTTGGATGAGAAGGGAAACGTCTTCAAAAGAAAAACCACAAAAGTCCAGTTGTCTCCTGAAAAAGCACCTTTGGGACTCATCTACACCGATGCCACAAATTTCAGTTCAGAGTTTTGCAGGCACTCTGCTTATCACAAATCTACTCTGTGCCTTCATTACATAATTAGATTACATACTAATGTTAATTAATGTTGATGGTCTAATTATGTTGCTTGCTTTTGTTACTTTACAAGAAGGGAGTTCATGACCTGAGTTGCAATAAGCTTCTACCTGGTCTTCTAAGGTAGGGGAATTCTGGACCACTCTGATGGGCATAACCCAGCTTTCAATTTCCTGGAATTGTTGGCCCCACAAACCAAGGCTCCTCCATCTTGGAGGGCAATTTCCCCCATTAGCCTCATGGAGATGTTAAAAAGGAATGGGGAGATGACAAGACCCCTGAGGCACTCAAGGAAGAGAGGGGATCCCTGCAGAACAGCTGCCCCCACCCCCGCCATTCCTACTCTTTGCAGGCAACCCGGAAGGATATCATGGGATTGAAAGCCACCAAGAAGTCAAGAAGGACCAGGGGGCCTACCACCCCTCTTCCAATTCTAGGAACCCCCACAAACACAACCAATGTAATCCTGTTGCTGGATCTAAACCCTGATCTACCAATAAGTCCTGACTCTAGGGGTCCAAATAGCCTCTAGAGCAGAGGTCACCAACCTTTCGGACCTCAGGGACCATTCACTTCATGATTTTAAATTCTGTGGACCACTAATGTGATCTGCCTAATGACCGGCTGGGTAGGGGTGGGGGTGAGGATGGCTAGGTGGTCAAGTGACTGAGTGAGTGTGGCCAACTTGAAGTGACTCACATCAAGGGGCATCTCACCGACCTCTACTTGTCCCACCCCTCCCAGCCACACTTCACCTGCCTGCCCCAGCTCCTTAGGGCCCCAACAGGAAGCAATTGTTGGAGCTAAGCAGCCACCATGAGAAAGAGTTGGCCAAACACTGGCTCAGTTCAAACTGGATCTGACCGAGAAGGAGGCTCAGCAGAAGCACCTCACTAGGAGCATAGGCTTTCCAAACAGAGGGAAGACTTGCGGGAGTGCAAGGCCAGGTACTGGCGCTTGGAGACTCAGCAGGCTGAGATGGTCAGCCAGTTCCAAGACATGATGTAATCCCACTGGAACAAGGCTCTCTGGCTCTTCGCCACCAGCGACACTTCTCTCCAGCCTTTGCCCAAAACTCTGCACCAAGAAGCCAAAGCAGACCCCAAGTTGGAATTTCTGCCCCCCTCCTATCTATACAAAAAAACAAACAAAACAAAAACAAAAACAAAAACCCTGAAGGGGGAGAGACTCTGCAGCAACACAAATGTTCGTTGCACGTATTGGGCCAGGAGTCATACTTTGAGGACCCGATTTAGTACAATATAAAAATGTAAATAATTTTTTTGCAGAGCATCAAAATTTTCTTGCAGACCAGTTTGATTCCACTTTTAATTTTAGAAATCAAAAATTTTAAGCTTTAAGAAGGATATGCTAATTAATAAGCAAAACTGAAAAGTATTTAGCACACACACACATATTTAGACTTAAGATTAGATAATTTATGCAGTCAGTGAGAATACTTACGTTAAATTTCAAAGAAAATATGCATTCCAATTAATTTGGGCAAATGTTTGTGAATTGGTCATAGAATAATGTGACCTTCCACTAAACTGTAATGCTGAGCTTTCCTGCATTTTATTTTTTGTTTTTTTGTTTTGTTCAATTAATTTTTTCTTCAGTTTTAATTCATATTGTTAATATTACCTCCCTTCAAGTACGAAGGCTACATTTCTACAACACGCACAAACTAAGCTGAAACCGGATTTGGGGGATTATGGTTAAATCAGCACAGGAACCAGACCATCCTGCAATCCATCTCTTTGGAGAGAAGTTGGTTTCAAAGGCAGGGTGAGGCTGACCAGGAAAGCCTCAGGGCCCAAGCCCAAACAAGAGGGGGGAGGGCAATTAGTGGTCAGGGGGCATGGCCATGTGCCAGCACACCTGCAGTGGTTCACCTGCCTGGCCTCAAAGACCCTGGTTGCATGTGGAACTGTGGGAAGAGGGCATGGGATCCTGGTGGTTTTTCTGAGCCTCAGAAGACTAGGAACTATGGGTCAGGGCAAAGCCAGTGCTGAGGCCCCTCCAAAGGGGTTCGTCCATCTGGGATTCCTTCTCCTCTGGCTCTTCTGTGTATGCCCCCCCTCCCCAAGAGCTAGAACTGACAAGTGTGGAGGGTGGACAGATCCCTTGCAGTGAGGCAGAAGAAGAGAAGCTTCAGACTGGCTGATCCAGCCTCCGGGTGGTGGGGCTGGAGGGCTTGTCCTGACTTCCTTCCTTATGACTCTGTTTCTAAAAGGCTCAGGTGCCCCTCATTGAGCTGGAGTCTGGGGGGAGGCCCTGGGACAGCCAATCAGCAACCCAGCAGCTCTGCCAGGGCTGGAGAAGCCATTCTCATCCAAGCAATCTGCCCAGCACTCCCCTCCCCCAGGGGCCTAGGGAGTCCCATAGCAAAGCGGCCAGTTTGAGAGGCACCCTCTGACTCATGGGTAACCCGTAAGAAAGGGGCTGGGCTGGGTATGAGGCTTGACTGTGCCACCCAACTAGGAGAGAGCTGGGGCCTCTAGGGGACTACCACCGGGTCTGTGTTTCTGCCCATCCTTTCCTTGGAGAGGAGCCCCCCCCCCCCGCATAAATGGCTGTACCACAAGGCCTGCCTGCTCACTGGTCTCTCAGCCTTTCTTGTGGGGAAAAAGGAGTGAGGGGCATGAAAGGCCTCCAACTTGCCCCTTCCTGGTCCCCACACCTGGCCCCAAACAGCCTACTGTCCTGCTCCTCTCTGGTGCACCGAGACTGAGACTCCCCTTGCGCCTGGCCATGGCACAGCATTCGTCTGCCTTGTCCCCATCAGGGTGGCAGCCCACCAGTGCACCCTTCCCATTATTCTAACACCTGCCTTGCCTCTTCAGCCCTCTCTGGACTAGCAGAAGGCCATAGCAGCATGGTCCCGCTGTCAGCTCCTACCCCTTGCCCCTTCCCCTCTCCCTCTCTTACTGCCAATCCCCTTTTCCTAGTTGTTCAATTCTCTCATTCCCAACTCCCAATCTGGAAGTGTGACACGTTTTTCCCCCCAGGCCCTGGGACTTCTTTAGTCCTTGATGTGTATTGCAAATGCAGGAAAGGAATTTATTCAGAAACCAGGTTACACATGTTATTAATATCAAAGTCCGCCTAATGGAGAGAGATCCCTCCAACAGTCGATCCCCCCCCCCCCACAGATTCCCCCAATTAAAGGTCCTTGGACACCGTGTCTGCCGCCGCAGTTCTGGCGAAGCTCCCTGGCACGGCTGGATAGCGAGGGGATGCGGGTAGGGCTGAGGGCTTCAGTTAAGCCGCCACGGGTGACTGCCACGCCTGACCCTGCCTCCCGATTCCGGTGCTTTTGTGCCGAGATGCAGCAGCGGGACACCGGGGCTTGGTCCCCCGATGTAGCAGGCCGCAGAGAAGTCCGTGTCAGCGGGGCTTATGGAGCCTATAGGCCGTCCTGACTCGGGAGGGGGAGGCGGGAATGCCGAAGCGCTTACGGCCAAACGGGGAGAGACGCGCTGCCCCTTGGCGGTCTGCCTTTCTCTCCCCGCCCGCAGGCCTGTCCGAGTTTGCCAGCTTGTCCCTAAAAGGTGCTGCTTGGTCGGCGGGGGAGGGACCGGCCCCTCCCCAGCTTTTAGGCAGCGCCAGAGGTCCGGGGCGTCCAGCCAGCACCCGCCGCTCCCGGCTCCACTCGGCTCCCTCGCGTCTCCGCCGCCCTTCTTCTCCTCTTTCTCCAGCCGTCCGTTTCGTCGGTCTCCCAGCCGCCGCCACCATGGAAGCCATCAAGAAAAAGATGCAGATGCTGAAGCTGGACAAGGAGAACGCGATAGACCGAGCCGAGCAGGCGGAGGGCGACAAGAAGCAGGCGGAAGACCGGTGCAAGCAGGTGACTCGCCCGCGACCCTACTGCCCCGGAGAGGCCGGACCCATCTGGAGTCTCTGACCCAGGCCCCCCGGCTCGCCAAGCCCCATTAACACACCTCCCCGCCGGGGACCTGGGCTGGGGGACCCTGGGTGCCCTTCGGAAAGGCGAGGGACGCCCTTGGTCTTCCTACCCCGTCTCTTAAAGTGGCGGGCATCCAGAGGGACGCTCCGTGGCTCTGAGTTCAGGGCAGGGCCGCCTCTCCCCAGCTCCCACCCTGTTCAGCTTCGCCGGTGGGCAGCAGTGTCCCAGGCACAGCATCTCCTGACTCCCTGCCGCCTCTTTCTTTCTTCCCCCGGCACCCACCCCATAGCTGGAGGAAGAGAAGCAGGGCCTGGAGAAAAAGCTGAAGGGAACCGAGGATGAAGTGGAGAAATACTCCGAAGCGGTCAAGGAAGCCCAGGAGAAGCTGGAGATGGCCGAGAAGAAGGCGGCCGACGTGAGTCGAGCGAAGGGCGGTGGGGCGGTGTCCAGGATCCGTGGGAGAGTGCTTTCGGGGTAAGGGTCGAGCCTGCGGGGCGGGGTTGGCCGGGGCGCGCTGATGAGCAGCGGCAGATGAGACGCGACGCCCCTGCAGGTATTCCGAGCGCTTTAAGCCTCGAGCAGCTGCCGCCTGCGGCGCCGGGGAGGGGCCTCGCAGCCTGTTCCGCGCAGAGCGCAGAGAAGTGGCCGCAGTTTAAGAGAAGCATCGGCGGGCGCCGCGCCAGCCGCCCGAAAATCTGACAAGGGCCTGCGGTTACAATTTCTGAGCTCCCTTCGCTATTCCGGGCAGACCGGCTTTGACCCCTGCCGAGAAGGCACCGCAGATGGCCGCTGGCCGGTCGCGGGTAATGTTAACGTCTAGCCTTCGCGAAGGCACTCGGCACCCTATAAATAAACGCTCCTTTCCAAGCCGGGCCCATGTCTGGGTGGAAACCAATCCGGGAAACTCAAGGAGCCGCTAAAACGTAGCCACCACTTGGAGGACAGCCAGCGCACACCCCGGGGGTCAAATACCCCAGCTGCGAACAGGAGCCACGACTGGGAAGGTTGGTTCTGCCCAAAGGGAAAGCAACAGGTGACCCATCAAGAGGCGAGGAAGAGGAAGGCTCCAGCAGGCTTGCTAGCTCCCTAGAGCATAAGGAATGAAAGCACCAGGGCCAAATCTGTCCTTGGGCTGGAACACAGTTTCCTATTCACCAGGAGCAGCTTCTTCATGGGGCCACCTCCGCCCTTCAATGTACAGACTCTTCCAAGCTGGTGCCCACTGGAGGAGCCAGGCTCGGCCGCTGAGATGGGCAAAAGGATCCCTCCTTCCAATTATCAAGACCTGCCTGGAAACCAGGCCTGCCTCTCTGGCACTGGGACCTGGCTCAGAGAGGATCCCTTTCCCTGCATGGAACAACTGGAGCCCCTCACCCCAAGGCATCCCCAGCATCAGGGAACTGCTTTCCCCTTACCCCCAACCCGTGAGCACCCAAAGCACCCCCAAGATTCCTCTCCCCCTTCCCCCCCCTGAGAATCCCCACACTTCCTGGGGCCAGGAAATTCAGCAGAAGCTGAAAGAAAGAGGAGCACTGCCGCCCTCCTCTGGCCTGCCTTCTCTCCCTCTCGCCTTTGCTCATATTTGGTGATTCCCTGAGCCAGGGGGAGGAGGTGGGGCTGACAGGAGGAGGAGCAATGCCTTGGAAAGTCCAGCCGCTCCCTCTTTCATGGTGGCCCCATCGCCTCCTGCTGCATCCCTGAGTCCCCCCCCCCCCCCCGTGTCCTCCTTCCATCCTTGTGCAGAACCCACTTTGCCCATCTTTCTGATCCATGTGGTGCTGCTGGAGTGTTTGATTTTAAGGGAACCAAAAGTAAGCATGCAGACACCTGTACTCTGGAAATCTTCGGATGGTGTGAACCTATCACTCAGGGCAAGGATCAATCCAGCAGCAGAAGAACTGAATGGGAAAGGCTGCTCAGGATGGGTGGAGAAGTTCCTAAAGAAAAGCAGAATGGCAAGCAATTCTGGAAAGGAGAAAAAGCAGAAAGCACTAAAAAAGGCTTGGGTATCTACGAGACCACCTTCTGCCACCGATAACCTCCTACCGGCCAATACGCTCCCACAGAGAGGGTCTCCTCAGGGTGCCGTCGGTCAAGCAATGTCGACTGGCAGCCCCCAGGGGGAGAGCCTTCTCTGTGGGGGTACCCGCCCTCTGGAATGAGCTACCCCCAGGGATACAACTGATCCCGGACCTCCGTACTTTCCGCAAGGCCCTGAAGACTTTATTTCAGCAAGCCGGGCTAGCTTAAACATTTTTTTAAATGGGTTAATTTTATGGGTAAGGGGTTTTAAATTGGGGAAGCCAAATTGATTTAATTATGTCTTAAATTATTTTAATTTTCATATTGTATGTATTTTAATTTTGGCTGTTCACTGCCCTGAGTTCTTCGGGAGAAGGGAGGTATACAAATTTAATGAATTGAATTGAATTGAATTGAAAAAGCCAATGGGATTACACAAAAAGTGTAATAAAGATCTGAAAACAAGCAACCCAAATGAAGAGACTTGGGTCACACAGGAAGAGAACAGACTTTGCTGGCATCAAGAAAGCAAAATCTCTGAAGAGTTTAGCAGAAGATGCTCATATAAAGGGCTTTAGTTATATCCGAAATAAAAAGAGCCAGTCCTGCAGCTGCTCAAGGAAGAAAGCAACACACTTTCGGTCCATTCTCCTCTGTCCCCACCCCACCCCACCCCACTTGTTTTCCATCAGACATTTTGAGAGATGGTCTAAAGGGCAGGAATGAAGCCTGAGAGGAGAGAAACACCAGCCAGGTGGAGGAGAGCATCAAAGAGGCCTGGAGAAACACAAATATCTCTGCCTTCAAACAAATGGGGGAAAGGCAACAATAAACAACAGGTGAAGCTTTTTGATATCTATGCCTCGGAAGACCACAGAGCAGTTCATAAAAAGGCTGATCTATTTTGATGTGATAATCAACAGAAACCACCATGGATTTGCAAGAGAAATCTTCCCACTCTTATTCAGTGTTTGATCATGTGAATTCCTTAATAGATGGTGGGAATGTACAGTCATAACACTAGTTGATTTCAGCAAAGAACTGCTGCACCCCCTATGATATGCTGATTAATGAACTGGTTGGATGGTCTTAGAATTAAAAACCTACAGGGCTGGCTTGAAAACAATCGTTGAAGCATGGTGATCAAAGCTTTTGCATCAGGTTGGAGGGAAATTGCTTGGGTGCCACAAAGGTTAACCCTGGCTTCTCTAATCTCCAATATTTTTATACATGAGTTGAACGCTGATCAGATCTGCAGGCATTTCAGTTTTTGATAGGATAGCTAATACCCCAGAGGACAGAAATAATAATCAAAACTTGGAAGTTGGAGAAATGAGCTGAATAGAATGAATTTAACAAGACTAGTGCCATGTTTCTTCAAATACAATGCCAAAATTTTAGCCAATGCACCCCCCCCCCCATGGGGGATACCAGACTTGGAGCTGTACTTGCAAAAAACCCCTTTGGAATGGGGTGGACTGCAAATGAGTTGGAAGCGATCATGTGACATGGCTGCCAAGACGAAAATCCTTAGGCTGCTGGACTATGATTCTAGGTCACTTGTGCTCCAAAGGCAGTTTTGTGTTTTACGAAGGTACACTGAAATGACATTACAGGGGCTGCCTTGAAGGACATCCCTCCTTTTCCAGGTTTGTCCTTCCATCTTTCCAATCTGTGGAATATGTCCATTTGTCTACAAGTGCTGCATCTCTGACCCCTGGCCAGCAGTTCAGCCACAGCTCAGCCTGGATGGCCAGGCTCAAAAGAGCATCACAGTTCTGTCATAGGTTGTGACTCTCAACAGAGTTCCTGTTCAGCCCTGAACAGACAATCTGATGGACAAGCTGCCCTGTGAAGCAGCTGAGGGGAACAGACTGGCCCAAGACAGGCTGGCTTAGCATGGTCCCAGGAGGACTCCTGGCACTGGTGCTTCTTAGGCAAGAGCGACATCAGGCAGGCTTAGCCAGGTTGTGAAAAGGAGAGGACCAGAGAGCAGGAGGGGAGCCAGCAGCCAGGCAGAGGAGCAGGGGAAGTGCAGCCAACTGATAGAAAGGAGGGTGAAAAAAACCCAGAGCTGCTATCCCAAATCAAGCGTCAGCCAATCTGAAGCTGAGGTCCACACACAGATCCTTCCTTGGGACCAGCTGTGGAGAAAGGAATTATTTTAAAAAGAATAGTGAGATTTAACTTGGAAGTTCATTGTGCTGCAGGAAACACTTTCTCACAATGCTTCTTCCTTCGAATTCCTCATAGTGCTGTACACACATGGAAGCCATGCTCCAAACTGGCCTTTGGCTGGCCCAAAACCAGAGTTTCTGCCTTTGCCCAGTAGCAAAGGTTTGCTGAGCGGATGGTTGGGAAAAGTCATTTCCTGTAACTCTGGAGAAGCAGAGAAGTTTCAAATGGGAGATGCCTTTATTTGCAACCCTCATCAGAGAGAAAGTGCCTTAGAGCTGCCTTCTGTGGGTTGAGAGAGCCACTTCCTGGGGTTCTCTCTGCTGGCCCCAATTCTCTGCCTGCCTGCCACTGTGCTGCAGCAGGATTGCAGCTTGGTTTGCTTCAGTATTTTAAATGAATTTACACCACCTGGTGGTGGTGAATCTCTGGGTTCAAGGACTTTCTTCTTAACTTTCACCAGTGGTTTTTTCTCTCTGTGGGAAGAAGTAAGTGCAGATGAGGAGAGAAGGTCTTCATCTGTCCCCTTTTTCAGCTGGGGAAGTCACCCTCAGAGTCGCAGGTCTGAGGACAACCCTGAGCCTTCCCTCCGCCCAGCCCAGCTGAAAGCCAGATTCTTTCCTTCAGCTAGCTGGGCATGAAAAAGGACAGAAAGGTGGCAGCTGATGATATCAGCCAATACAAAACTCCCACCTGCCAAGTCAAAGTATATTTGAAGAAAAGCCCAAATCCTCTCTAGTCTGCCGGTTCTTCTAAGACAGATGGCAATGTGTTCTTCAGGGCCTTATCTGGAGGCCTTGGCAGTTGAGAATGGGCTGTTTTGAAGGCGCTAGTCTAGCACGCCTGTTTGTTCCAGAAAGAAACACTGGAGGTGGGTAGTGCCAGTCTCCAGTTACACCGCTAGGTGGCGATGAACTTCATTGGGAAGAATGGGCAAGTGGTGGGAGTCCAAGGGGCTCGGCCGAGGGGCAGCGGGCTTTCACTTCCCCTGCTGCGGCTTCGCCCTGCTGCCCGCAGGGGCCCCGGGTGCGGAAGCCCCAACCGCGCTGAGCGGAGGCTGCCGCCTGTCTTGGAGCGGGCTCTTTAAGGCAGGGCCTGGCCGGTGGGGCGGGGAGAGGGGGAGGCGGCAACAGCGGCTCTAAGGGCCGCCTCGTTCCCTACCCTCCGTGCTTCTTCCTGCTGGGCGGGCGGACGGGCGAGCGGCAGAGGGAAGGAGGGCCGAGAGAGCGCGGCCCGAGAACCCCGCCAGCTGGCCAGTCAGTCAGTTCGCTCCGCGGCCGCGTCCTCGGCGGGTCCAGCGGCCCCTCCCTGCCTCCCCTGCCGTCCGGCTCGATTCTGTGACCATGGCCGGGGGCAGCTCCATTGAGGCAGTCAAAAAGAAGATCCAGACGCTGCAGCAAGTGGCGGACGAGGCCGAAGAGCGCGCCGAGCACCTGCAGCGGGAGGTGGACGCCGAGCGCCAGGCCAGAGAACGGGTGAGCGGCCAGCCCCCATGGGCATCGGGTGCGGACCCCGCAACGCCCGCCGGGCCCAGTTAGGGCTGCACATTGTTCCGCTCCTAAGCATGTGCAGAGCCCATCGGGCCTCGGCCCCACGGCCGGCCTCGAGGCCGAGCAGCAGGCGGCTCTTTCGGGGGCAAGGGGGAGCTCCAGCTGAGCCCTCCTCTTCGGATCGTCCTCCTATCCCCCCGCGAGCGGGCCCTGCCCTGCGCAGGTACGCCGCCTCCTGTTTTCGGGCTGGCGCTGCTCCTCCTCCCCTTCTCCGAGGCAATTGAAATTCTTCCGTGGCTCGAGCTGCTCTCGGCTGCCGCTGGATGGGCGGAGAAGCAGCCTCCTAGCCTCCCACTGAGCCGGGCCACGGTCACCTGGATAAGACCCGGGCGGGGAGCGGTCTGGCTGCTTCTGATTTCCTGTGGGGGGGTCGGCAAGAGAGTGCTGGGCTGCTCGTGGACTTGCTTCCGCTTGCTACCCGGTCAGGGGGGCGTTTAGGAGAGGTCTCATATATATATTCGGAGTTCAGGGTTGAAATGAGGGGTCCTTGGGCGTCTCTGAGCTTGGCTGTTTTCTTGCAGATGTTCCATGACCTAAACTAGGTAACCTCATAAGTGCTGGTTACCTAGAGCACAGATAATATTAAAAATTTTGGATAAGGAAACATCTTCAAGAATACACCCAAGCTCAGAGAGCACCAAGGATGCCTCACGGAGGAATGAAATGGCCTGGGTAGCAGGACCCCCTTTATTCTCCCCTTCCTGCAAGGTGTCATGTTTGGGGGGGGAGTCCATCTGCACGGCCTCCCCCACAGATCCAGCATCTTGTGCACCAGGAGGGCTTCTTGGCTGAGTGGAGTTGAGGGGCTGCTGTCTTCACTGCGCAAAGGATTTCAGAGCTGCTTTGAAGGTGCATCTAGTGTAGTTTTGTCTGTTCAGTTTACTGCTTTCTGGATCTCATTGAACCCTCCATATCCTTTGCCGTGCAATGCCATGTGGGTAACAAGGGGATTGCCCTGCCCCCCATGGCTGATCCAGACTTACTGTGGCTGTGCTCGGGCCCAGATGTGTGAACTGTTCATGCAGGGCATGGAAGTCAAGCTCTCCCCACTAGGCTCTGCTGTTTTGAGGTGGGTTGCCTTCAGAAGTGACCCACAGGCCTTGATGGCTCAGCAGGGATTGGCTCAGGCTTCCATAAAGCCGCCTCAGGGCACTGGATGCCATGGGCAGATGTCGGCAGCCGAGTCTCTGGATGCAAAGACCACACCCTGAAAGGTGAAGCTATGAATTGGGCTGGGCTGCTTGGACCTTTTGTCCTCCCTTGCTGCCCTGTGGCCTGGGTTTCGAGGCTCCTCTCCAGTCCAGGCCTGGTTGCTTCATCCTGGGGTTTGATTGTACCCCCCTTCCTCTCCAGCATGTTGTGTCCTGTGCCAGTTTCCTGCAAGCACTCTCTCCAGAGCCCTGGGAAGAGGCTGCTTTTCTGACCCTAGGTATGGCTGAGTGGCTCCCGCCCCTGCAAGTTCTTGGGCCTCCCCGGTGCCAGTGGCAGCTTGACCTGGCCGGATGCTCCTCCCTTGCCTGGAATGTGTGGAGTGGGGAGGCTGCCTCACCCCTCCTCCCCTCTGAGCATACAGCCCATCTCCATTGGGCTGTGGCTGCAATAAACAGGAAATCCTCCCACCCCCCAGCTCCCATTGTCCTTCTCCTCTGAGGAATAGGCTGCTCTGGGGGTGGGGGGCATTCCTCCCGTTTTAGTCAACACTGCCTAAAAGAAAGCAGCAGGGCTTCCTCCCCACCCTTGCTGCTGCTTTACCCCTCCCCATCAGTCTTTGCAGGAGTTGAGTCAGACTGCCAGGAACAGCCTGTTAGGGAGGGGACCCGGAGTCCCAGGCAGTATGTGGGAGCCCCTCCCCCCCATACTACTCCATGGAGCTCCTGTTCTAGTATAAAGTCCAGCTGCATCCAGAGTGTCTCACTGGGGGTGAGGGAAGATCTTTTCCTTTTCCCCATCAGTGCTGCCGGAGTTGGTTGTGAGGCTGCCTTGCCCCAAACACTCGAGGTCCCTGGCTCCATTTTTATTCGTTTAGTGGGTTCATGGGTCACTTCCGGTTCCCAGCAGTCTTCCAGCCTGCCACACCCAAGTTCCCACATTCCTCCTCCTCCTTTATGTAGTGCCTGCTGGCTTCTGGGGGCTGTACGGAGAGGATACAAAGCCCCATGGGGCAGCAGCAGGTTCCCAGACCCCAAGGCAGGATGTAGGATGAGAGAGAAGGGGTAGGGTTGAGTAGGAGGAAAGCCAGCAGCTCTGCAGAGGGAGCCCTGGAGAGGCTGCCCTCTGTGTGTGGGGAGGGGGGAGGGGGGAAGTCTTGGTGGGCAGTGATGCCCCAGCGCAGACGTGCCCAACAAAAACCACCCTCTTTTCTCATATAGCCAGGCACTGTCCTATTCCACCTCTCCTCATCCGCTCCTCTGCCCTTGGGGTGGCTCTTCCTCCTTCCTTCCCTGCCCCTTCCCCCTTTCATTCCCTCAGGGCTAAGCTGCAAAGGGACACTCAAATCCCTAAGCCAGCTTAGCCGGTGGGTCAGCAAAAGCTGACCTGTTGAGGTGCTGGGTACATGCAGCTGTTCAGAGGGGTGGAGGCACCACCCCCATTCTGTGGGAGGGAGGACATTCCCTGATGTTAGCAGGAATCTACAGAAGGCAAAGGGACTGTTTGGGCAATTGGATCCCAGGGTCATTAGACTTCCGGGCTGATAAAGTGCTGCATATCATTTGGGAGTGATAAGTTACTATTGTGCTTCCCCCTGCACACCCGTACGCCTGCATCACAGTCAACAGCCTCGCGGCAGTCTTCATGCTAACGAGTGGCTGCCGGTTGCCGTCCTCTAGTTGTAACTGTGCAATGCTGCTGTTCCATTTTCACAATAATTCTGCCCTAGAGAGGACTGTGGTCGCTTCTCTTTCTCTGCTTCTGAAATACATTCCTTCTGCCATCCTCCAGAAAAGGGTTCCTGCCTGTTTTTATCGATTCTAATAGAAGAGCAACCTACGAATCAGTTACGTCAGTCAATAAAGGACAGGAAAGATCTCAAATACTGAGGTCTATTTCCTGCATTAAGTTGAAGCAGGATCCATCTGGGTAGGCTGGACATTGTCAGACCCCTAAGTAGATCCAGACTGTGAAATCCACGGGAAGGGTAAAAGGGCTTTTATTGAGATTGGCTATAATAATGGAATCTTGCAGGCCAGACTGAGGGGTGCCTCCTTCCTCTTTCTGTGAATTAGGGAGGCGTCTGCTGGAGCCTCTTCTGAATATTACTGGTCTGCTGGGGCCAAAGGCCTCTTCCACCCCTTACTGTCCATCAAGGTCATCTTCCCGGAGGCCTACAGGAGCGCATTTGGTGTGCTTGGGGCTTGCAAAGCAGGGCCAGGAATAGAGTTCCTCAGCACAACCTGAGGCTGGAGGGCTGTACTCAGGGTCAGGGCTGACCTTCTGGGTGTGGGTCTAGGTTTAATCCTGGAAGTTTCTCTGAGGAGGGCAGAAAAGGTACTTCTCTGGCTTATTCTGGTGTTGCTGTTGCCTGTCAGGACCCTTGCCAGGTGGCTCTTAGAAATCCGTCACCTTTGGAGGATCTTGTACTGGATGGCTCGGTGGAGGGGGGAGGGTTTGGTATTTGTGGGAAGAATGACCAACTCAGCCTGGATGAAAGGTGGTATTGGGTCACCACTACCTGGACGTTTGGGGAGTGACTCTTCTGAAGTATAAATTGTGATGAGACTACTCTGGCTATCAGTGTAAGCTTTAAGGAGGGAGAGGGTCTGGTCTCAGGGCACTCATTTCTTTGCAGGCCGAGTCAGATGTGGCATCTCTGAACCGCCGTATCCAGCTGGTGGAAGAGGAGCTGGACCGAGCACAGGAGCGCTTGGCCACCGCGCTGCAGAAACTGGAGGAGACGGAGAAGATGGCTGATGAGAGCGAGAGGTGGGACTGAGGTTCATTGGGAGGCAAGCAAGGAGCCTTCCTCTGATCAACCCAGATGAAGCCATGGGGCTGCTGGGAAGGGCTGGAGGGTCCTTGTTTTTACTGAAGGTATTAGAAGAAAATAAGTGTAGCCCAAGAAATCTGTTTCCAGGAGAAGATCCTCCCGTGCTATGAAGGGTGTCGGGCAGCCAGGGTCCTCCAAGCATTTTTCGGGTGGCTGCTTCAGCATCTTCCCACCTGATGCTTAGAGTCTTTCATGAACGTTCTCTGCCGTGTATTTCGAGAGCGCCCTCGTGGTCATTTGGGAGGGATCCATCTGACTGCCATCTTGGGGATTTGGTTGTTCTCCATATGCAGAGAATATGACCTGCAAATTGGAGTCTCCTGGGTGCAGCAATGTTATGTAGCTTGCAGAAACACTTATGGAGCACTTCTTTGTTAGTAACAGGGTCAAAAGAGCAAATCTTTAGGGTTTGGTAGAGGCATCTTTGTTGGAAGACGTCGAGTCTTGTTATACTTGCTGACGCCTTCTGGGTCTCACTGGTATAAATGGCTGTCGGGCTCATGAAAGAGGCGAGCAACGGGAGTTTTTCAGGAGAAGGCAGGCGTAACAATCCGCTCTCCAGCCCCATTCTGCCTGTCTAGTTGGCTGCAGAGAACTTCGTTGGGTTGCCTGAACCTGAACCCAGGGCTTTTTTTTTTTAAAAAAAAGCTTTTTATTTTTTAGACAAACAAACATTTAGTACATCGATTATCTCTTCCCGGCAACATCTCAGTGTTATCTTCCATAGTTCTTTCTTCTCCTGTGTAGTTATTATTTCCCCTATCTTCATCCTTATACAATCCATAATAATCAATTCATCACTAATATAATATTCTACTCATCACATCTTTATACATACTTATGTACTTAATCATTTATATCTCTTTTCCAACCAATGATAGAAATAATTCCAAATTTTTAGTTATTCTAAGTCTTCTCTACCCTTAATCATCAAAGTTAATCTGTTCATTTCAGCACAATCTACAGTTTTTTTTAATTATTTCTTCTTCCAAAGGTATTTTCTCTGCTTTCCAATTTTGTGCAAAAACAATCCTTGCAGCTGTTATTACATGTATTATCAAATAAGCATTTTCCTTGGTCGTTTTTTCTGGTAGGATGCCCAATAGAAACAGCTCTGGTTTAACTTCAATACGATAATGTATCATTTCTTCCAACCATGTCTTAATTTTACCCCAATAGTGTCCACCACATATGATAATATGATCCTGGAAGTTGATGACACCTCCAACATTTGGCTGATTTATCTTTAAACATTTTTGCTCATTTCTCAGGTGGCAAATGCCATGTATAAAACATTTTATACTGATTTGCCTTGTATGCAGTGGACATCGTTAATTTATAATTCCTTTCCCATAGTTGTTGCCATTTTTCCAAATCAATTGAATATCCAAAATTTCTTCCCCAGATTATCATTGTTTCTTTTACATGCTCCTCCTCTAATTCAATACTAAGTAGAAACTTATAAAACTTTTTTATTAAATTATCGTCAGTTCCTGTGAGTAAACCCATCCAACTCAGTCTTTTCCATATAAAAACCATGTGATTTAGCATCTTTCTCATATCTTGTTTGTATCTGCATATACATATACTAGTCTGTCTCAATCCCGTGCTTCTAGTTCCTTTTTTCCTCTCAATTCCCCCTTGTCTGTTAGTAAATCCTTATATCTACGAACCCAGGGCTTTTGAAGTACTGAACTTGTGAACTGTTCCATGAGATGGAGGAAGGGGTCAAAGGCAACACACGAGCTGTGGGGACTTCAGTCAAGGCCCAGGGAGCCATAGCGCAAGGTTGGGCAATCCAGGTGCTGAGCAGAAACTAATGGCAGGGTGGGCTCGTGTGCACAGACACTTGTGTCGAGGTTGTGGTCAATTCTCCAGGTCAGCAGTTGCGGGAGGGCTTTCTTGACTGGGGCTTGTTTCCCCCAGAGGCATGAAGGTCATCGAAAACCGAGCCATGAAGGATGAGGAGAAGATGGAACTGCAGGAGATGCAGCTGAAGGAGGCCAAACACATCGCTGAAGAGGCAGACCGCAAGTATGAGGAGGTAAGCCCTGGGGGCCAGGAATGGGAGATGTCAGCCGTGGCCCTGGCTGCCTTTTTGGGGGGGGTTAATACAGCCCACCCATTTGATGTGGCCCTTTGCTTGCCAGGTGGCTCGTAAATTGGTGATCCTGGAGGGGGATCTAGAGCGCTCTGAGGAGAGGGCAGAGGTGGCCGAGAGGTGAGTACAGCCACAGGAGCTGCCAGCTGCTTTGTCTGGCCATGGAGTTGGGAGTGTAGGGGGCCCAATGGGCAGGAGGCATCCTTTGGGGGAATCATCCAGTTTTCCTCTCCCTCCCTTCCCCTGCTGTGGGGAGAAACACATGGCTTCCTCTCTCACAATCGGTCTGTTTCTCGGCTCCCATTTGAGAAAGCATCCCAAGCCCCCTTCGGCCCCTGCGCTACTTTCCTCTCTTCTCCGCAGGGAACTGATGGGCCAGAGTGGGCTGGAATGCAGGGTGGGTCCCTTGTGCGCAAGTGGGGAGGTGGCCCCTGCTTCCCTGCATGGTGGTCCTTCCATCTTCTCTGGTCTTGCTGTCAAGAAGACAAGCGCCAAGGTCCTTGTCTTAACTGAGCCCGACTTCAGATGGTCTCTGAGGCCTCTTCCAACCCCGTGTTTCTAGGAAGGAGCAAGACAAATGGTGCTGACAGGATTGGCTCTTCAGAGGGGCCGGGGGGCTTCTATCTTGGCACAAACATAATTTGTGCTCCTTCGATGGCTTCTCCACATTTTGAGTTCTGAGCAGCCCATCCTGGGCATACGCTGGGGGCGGGGAGTGGGCAGCCCTGGCTGTGTTGATCATGCTGGCCTTCTCCTACGGCTAAACCTTGCATTGCCTCCCCAGCCGTGTGAGGCAGCTTGAAGAGGAGCTGCGTACTATGGATCAGGCCCTCAAATCCTTGATGGCTTCAGAGGAAGAGGTACTGAGTAGGGGGCTCTCCTGCCCTTCTCTTCCTCGTCTCTTTCACGCCCTTGCTGCACTCTCTCTCCTCTCCTGCCTTTCAGCCGGTCGTCGGTCTTGAGCCTTTCTACTCTCTTCTGCCCCCTCTGCTGAGTTTCTCTGGCTGGCCTCTCTCCTGGACGCTGCCTGTCCCAGTGGAGGCTCAGGGCTGGCTGCACCCCCATGGCGGCGATGGCAAAGGGACATGTGGACAGGCTGCTCTGCTGAGCAGCATCATAGGAGCCCCTTGTGGCCCAGCTTTTCCTTGGAGGACGCAGAGGCAATGGGGATGGGTAGTGTAGTGTATGTGTGTGTGTGTGTGTGTGTGTGTAAACAGCAGCATCTTCCCACAGAAGCAGCCATCTCAGCCTGGATCACACTGGGAAGGTGATACAACAGCCTCTTCTCATCCCATGGATGGAAAGGCAGGCTGGGCATCTATCTCCCAAGGGCAGGCGCTTGAGGGGAGCCTGTTCCCCAGACTTCCCGTGTCTGAAGCTGCCTGGCTTGGAAGACACATGGGAAGAAGGTTCTGCTGGAGCCCCCTATTCCAGCTGGTTTTGTGCAGCTCAGTTTCCAGCCCTGCAGGAAGAATCTCTCTGGCCCTCTTCCTGGAAGCCCCCCTTTTTTCTCTTTATTGATGCTCTCCCTCCCCTCTTCCCCTCTCCTCCTTTTCCTTCCTTCCTTCCTTCCTTCCTTTCTTCCTTCCTTCCTTCCTTCCGTCCTGCCTCTGCCTCTGGCTGGCTGGGACACAGTAAATGCGGGGACCTTGAGGAGGAACTGAAAATTGTCACCAACAACCTCAAATCTTTGGAGGCTCAAGCTGACAAGGTAGGGGGAGGGGCAAGTGGGGGGGCTGTAAGAGAGAGGGTCTCCCAGCAGTGCAAAGGCTTTGTGTGGGGAGCAAGGGGAAGGGGGGGATGCAGGCTGCTGCACCTCATATTTTAGCTCTCCTCTCTTTCCTCTCTGCCAAGTATTCCACCAAGGAGGATAAATACGAGGAGGAAATAAAGCTGCTGACAGACAAGCTGAAAGAGGTGAGGGGAGACAGTGCTTCTCCTGGGGGGGGCACTCCATATGTGTGGGGTGGGGAACGGATGGAGGATCTGGCTCTGAAGGGTCTGCAGGGGGTGCTCAGTGCCCGGCCCTTGGCAGGCAGGCAGGGAGGGACAGGCTGCTGACATGCCCCCGCCGCCCCCCCCAGCAGCAACCCAGAAAAGTGGAGGCTCAATAGAGAGCGGGAAGCGAGGAGCCCTCCCACCCTCCACCAGAAATTCTCTCTGCAGGAGGAACCTGCACCAAGCAAGCTGTCAAACCCCTTGTGGGAAGGGAGCAGGTGCTTTCATCAGAGGTCCCCTACACTGGCTCCTGTCCCCCCCTGTTGCTGTGGTCTCTGTTTTGTGGCCTGACCACCCAGAGCTGCTGCCCTTCCTTTCCTTCCTTCCCAGGCTCCAGGCAGCTTATGCCACATAGGTACTCCTCCCTGCTCAGGGCGGGGAGCTCCGTCCCCTCTGCTGAACATCTGGCTTCCCACTTCCCCTGGCCCAGGCCTGTTCGGGAAGTCCCGAAGGGTGCCCCAGGCACTGCTGCTTCTTTACCCAGAGCGAGGATGGAGAGGCAAGCAGGAGGCAGCGGACGTTTTCCTAGGGATGATGGACATCTCCGCCCTCACCTGGCATGGCCAGACCCACCACTGTCCCTGCCCTTATTCTCTTTAGACTCATCCTGCTCAGATGTGAAGGGCAGCAGGAGTAGGGAGGACAGGGTGAAGCTCAAATTCAAATCTTTATTGTCAGTGCACAACATATGTGCAATGAGATTGGTTGAGCTTCCTCAGTGCACCCCCCCCAAAGACAACACAACTCACAGTGAAGACAGAAAATCCCTAACCCAATAAATCATATTAACAAAACACCCAGTCCTATTGCACCAGTGTGAACATGTTACACATTGCGCTGGCCCTGCAGTCCATCATACTACAGAGTTATGATGTTATTTCTCATTCAGGAGTCTGACAGCCCACGGATAAAAACTGTTCTTCAGCCTGTTTGTACGGCTGGCTGTACTTCTATATCTCCTTCCCAATGGTAGGAGGGTCCCTGAGTATTTTCCTCACTCTTCTAAGGCAGTGAGCCAGAGGAGGGGTCATGGCCTACTTTGGGGGTCCCGAACGGGGAGTCAGGAGTACTACGTTCTCCAGCAACTCAGTGTGGCTTCCGGACAGCTCCTTGATTTCTGGCTTTCTGTAAACTTTCCCCTGCCCCTTTCCTCTTCCCCCCCAGGCTGAGACTCGGGCGGAGTTTGCCGAGAGGTCTGTGGCAAAGTTGGAGAAAACCATTGATGATTTAGAAGGTAAGTCCCCCTTCTGCCCCCTTAGCGCTTGGCCTGGGGGTCGATGAGTGGAGGGCTATGGTGAGATATCAGTGCCTCTGTGCAAGAGTCCCCCCTTCCCCTCTTCCTTCCTCTCACTTTCACTCTTTTCTCCCTCACCACTGCCTGGCTGTCTCTCACCCCCTGCCTTACGTCCACCCTCCCTGCACGTTGGCTGCAGACGAGGTCTATGCCCAGAAGATGAAGTACAAGGCCATCAGTGAGGAGCTGGACAATGCGCTGAATGACATCACCTCCCTCTGAGCCCCAGCACGGCCGCACTGCCCTGTCCTGCCTGGCCCAGCCACCCCTTGGCACCCCCTCCTTCTGCAGATGCCTTGTCAGCTCTCTCCCCTTTCCCATACTTCTCCACCCTGGGGGAGGGTGGGGTGACGGGGTGGGGGTGGGGGTTTCCATGGAGGGAGTGGGGCTTTTCTATGCCCAAGTGCCTTAGGGCTGCACCCTTGGGGGGCTGGCTGTGCTAAGAAAGCAGTCTGCCTTAAGTAGGGTGGGAGATTCGGTGGGCCAGGGAAAGGCCCCTGCCTGGGTGGGACGGGAGAGCAACAGACCCCAGGCCCCTGCCGGACCCTCCTGGCTCTGCTTGTCCCTCCCCCTTACCTGTCTTCCATGGTGCCTTCCATGTTCTGTTCTCATCTTCTTCGTTTCAATAAACATCTCTCAAGCTCTCCTCTTCTCTCCATTTCTGTCTCTTCATTTAAACCCTTTGGTTGTGCCCATCAAGCCTCATGATCATCGGTCCTGCTGTCCCCCTCGCCTTTTTGGGTCAAGCGTAGGTTGGGGGAGTAAGGGAGCCAAGATTCCTCACCAGTAGCTAGTCTCATGTTTCTCTGGCTTGGGGTTCCCAGGGTGGGGATTGAGGACCCAGATGAAGTCCAGGCAAGGCATGGGGAGCAGCTCCAGGCATCCCAGGCTCAGCTGTCTACCAGTGCACCAAAAGTGGGAGCCGAGCTGCCCTCCCTCCCATGGGTGCAGCAATGAGAATCGGTCAGTGTTTCCAGAATGAAACCCTGGCATCCCGCAGCAGCACCTGCGTTTAGAAGGGGCTCCCATGTCTGCCTCCCCAAGCAGATGTTTCCTGCTTCCATGCCTACACTTGTTCAAGGGGAGCAAGGTGGAAATCAGGGGTGGGTGGGTATTAGTTCACTGGCTGTCTCAGGAGAGCAGCAGCCTTCTTGGGGGGTCTGGGAGAGGCTTTGGGGAGGGAGTGTGAATCGGGCACTTGGCCTCCCTGGTTTCTGTTTTCCTCTGCACTGACGGCTGTGTCTTCCTTCCTTTCTTCCTTCTCTCTTTCTCGCCACCACCGACGCCTTGGCCTCTTCTCTAGCACGCTTCCAGCAGGAGGCAGAAAAAAACCGTCTCCTTGCTAGAGAACTCCGGCTGGTCCTCAACGGCCTCCACAACTGAGTTAGCATCCTGGGAGGGTCCCTCCTGCTCTCAGGGGTGGACGGGGCTGTAGCAACACTTTACAGCTAGTGCTGTGTGTCCCTGTGGGAAGGTTAAGAGCTCGTGCCCAGGCTGCATCCAGAAAAGAGGGAAAGCCTTTGTTCTCCACCAGCCTGGCAGCAGACGCTTGGGGGGCGGGGTGTGCTCAGGGATGGTTTGTTCCTGGTGGGGAGAGGATGAACTCTACACACCATTGCCGCTGGGGGGAGCATCTGGAAGGAGCATCTATCTGGGCTGCAGAACTCGGGGTGGGGCCCTGTCCCGGTTAGTGTTGCCCCCTCCGTTTTTCTACCTTCTCTGACTAGTTGCTGCCATCTCACTGTCTTAGCATCCTCAGCCAGCTGTGATGCACCTAGTTGGTGTTGTGGGCTTAGCCTGGCCTTCTTTTAGCAACCAAGGGGGAGAAGGCTGCCCGCTAGCATCTTGGGCAGCCCCTTTTAAGTAGCCCGGCATCCTTGTAGCTGCTGCTATTCTTCGGAAGACATGAGACTGACATGCCCCTTGGGTGTATGTGTGTGTCTGTGCGTGTGCGTTCCTTTCTTCTTCTCACTTGGATGGCTCTCAATCTGGCTCTGTGCGCCTGCGCCTGGATGCGTGTGTCTGTCGTTTGCCTTGTGTTTGCAGAGAACCTGGCCAGTGCCAAAGAGGAGAACGTCGGCATCCACCAGGTCCTGGACCAAACTCTCCTTGAACTGAACAATCTCTGAGGGACTGAGCTGCGCCTCCCCCCCGCCCCCATCCACAGCTCTGGGAGGAAGGATGGCTTCCTGCAGCCTAGGCAGATGCCATTCCCTGTGCAGTTGGTTCAGTGCCTCCCTTTCCAGTGCAGATATTAAAGCAAGCTGAGCAGTGAGGGTGGTGTGTATCTGTGTAATTTGTGGGGCTGGGTGCGAGAGGGTTCCGCCAGCTGCTGCCGTTTCACAGTCTGATCTCCAGGGTGGGGTCCTGATCTCTTTGCTGTTAATGGCCTGGTGGGCATTGGAAAGAGGGCTTGTGACGGTCCTTGGATCAGCCGCTAAAACTATCCAAGCCTTGAAAACCAGAGTTGCTGTTCTCTGGTTTTGACACATGAGATATTCCTGCATGCTGAAGTGTCCCACTAGAGTCCAGCAAACTTTTTGCCACCCCGAGCCTTTCAGGGGTGGGATCCATCCATCCAGCTCCTATCTTCAATAGGGCTGTCTTTGGTCTTCCCATGGGGAGGCTGTGAGGGTATGGCTCACCTCAGTGTCCTCCAGGCCACTGTTGAGAAATGGCCCTGCACCAATTTCCTCCAGGAAGCAGAGGTATTCAGGCATCTGGTGAGATTGGGAACTCGCTTCCCCTCTCCCGCTGGGGCAAGGCACCAGGCCATGGTGGGGAGAAGGCCCAGCTAATATATCCCTGGGCTTGAGAAGTGCCAGCCCTCTCTTCTTTCTCTGGAACAGGTGGGCAGTTGCTCTTCTGAATAGACAGCCTTAGGGAGAGCGCTGCCAGGGGATGAAAGGCATGAGTCGAGCCAAACCTAAGACTGGTTCATACCAATAGCCTTCCCTCTCCCTCCCCCCATGCACATGGTCCTTGTTTTCTCTGGGTGCTCCGAGCAGATCTTTCCATCCAGCCATGACCTTCTGGCTCTTCCCCTTTCAACCTGTTTCCAGAGGGCTGAAAGGCCGCGTGGACTGTACAGCACCCAGCATTCAGTGAAAGGAAGGGCCCACAGCTGCCCATCTCTCCAAGAGGCGACTGCAGGAGGCTTACAGCCAAGTAAATCCCCATCAGTTGCCCAGTGTTGCATTTGAGGAGAGGGCCTCCCTTCTGCTTCTTTTCACTGCCATGAGCTACTCATCTGGGGATTTGAACCTCAGGATGTAACTGGCCAAAGCAAGTGGAAGAGGCCTGCGCAAGTAACAAAAGCTAGTTGCCTGCTCCCCTCCCAGAATCGTCATATTATCTTTTGTTGGCAAGAACCCCAAGTCCCAGCTGCCACTTCTTTAGCTGTGATGTTGCCCTTAATATGCATCAGACTCTGCCTGCGAACCTGGGATGGTGTAATGTATCGGCGTACATTACATGTGTGGCTCCAAGCAGGGTGGCCTTTTGCAACTGACTGGTGGAAATTTGGTCAATGCACAGGTTTTCTATGTGCTGTCCATGATGTTTTTGGTCTGACACCCAGTGTGTTGATAACTACTGGGACCACCATGGTCGGTTGATGCTATAATCTTCCAATTTCTATTTTCAGATCTTGATACTTCGTGATCTTCCCCAATTCTTTGTCTTCTATTCTACTATCCCTTGGTAGTGCCCACCAATTATTCACACTTTCTTGGTTTCAAGCACAATTGTCTCTGTTGTGAGCTAAAACTTTATTGGTCTGTATTCAGAAATCCCACAATATTATGTGTTCATTTTTTACTTCTACTATTCATTTATTTATTATTAAATTATTTGCTGCCTTTCTCATTTTGAAGTAACTGGGTGGTTTACAACATTAAAACCATAACATCTTGAGATAAACAATAAAAATAGAATTACAATTCAAAGTAGTTAGAATTAAAATATGGGGAGGGAGGGAGGGAGGGAGCAGGAAACACGGAGGGGTGAAAGGGAATCTTCTATTGCTCCATTAACCACCTCCAGCATGATACCATCCCGCCCCACCCGTTGGGTCCCCAAACCCTCTGGCAGAGCCAGTCTTCAGGCCCTTATGGAAAGTCAGAAAGGTGGCAGCAGATCTCATCTCAGGGGGGCAAGCTGTTCCAGAGGATGGGAGCCATAGCAGTGAAGGTCTTTTCCTGGACCCTGGCCAATGGGGTCCACAGCATGCCTCTGCCAGTGAGGGGAGGGGGGCAAGTCCCATGGGATGTGACGTTCCTGAAGTAACCTGGATCCATGCCATACAGGGCTTTAAAGGTGATAATGGACACTCTGAATTGCGCCTGGAAGCAAATTGGCATCCAGCACAGCTCTATCCAACAAAGTGAAATTTAATGTGGAGAAAAGCAAGATTTTTACACTTAGGCAGGAAAAACCAAAGGTACAAGTACAGATTAGGTGAAACCTGGCTCAAAAGCAATACCTGTGAGAGGGACCTCGGAGTCCCAGTGAACGATCACTTAAACATGAGCCAGGCGTGTGTGGCAGCAGCCATAAAAGCTAATACAATCCTTGGTTGTATAAACAGAGGCACAGAATCAACATCACCTGAAGTATTAGCACCACTTTATAAAGTTCTTGTAAAGCTGCACCTGGCATATTGCATTCAGTTTTGGTCACCACATTACAAAAACGATGTTGAGACTTTGGAAAAAGGACAGAGAAGAGCAACTAAGAGGATTGAAGGCCTGGAGACTAAAACATGAACAGTTGCAGGAACTGAATAACTTTACCCCTTGCATCTGGACATAAATTGCTTCAACTTCTACCCTCAAAACGAGTTATAGGGCACTGCACACCAGAACAACTAGACACAAGGAGTTTTTTCCCAAATGCCATCACTCTGCTTAACTAATTCCCACAACACTGTCAAATTATTTACTAAGACTGTATTACTATTCTTCTTCTCATCCTTCCTATTACCTATCTCCTCCCACTTGTGATTGTAACCTTGTTGCTTGTACCTCTATTTATATTGTGTTATTTGTTTCCTAGTATGATTTGACTGTTTATTTAGTAACCTATGACTATCACTAAGTGTTGTATCTTATGATTCTTTTTTTAAAAAAAATATTTTCAAAACAAAAAAAAAAACAAAACAATATAAAAACCATTATCATTCTATACAATCAAAGACAGTGTAACTGTCAGTGATATTTTTTGTGCTCCTCCTCTCTCTTCAATTCATCACTAAACATGCTAACTTATTTTCAAAACGTTTCAACATCATTTATATCATAATTATTTTCAATTCTTATTCTCTATCCATTGATAAAATAAATCCCATATCAAATAATATTTTCTATCTCCCTGTTCCCTTATTTCAAATGTCAATTTGCTCATTTCAGCACAATCCATCATTTTCTTTACAATTTCTTCATCGTTAGGTAACTTTTCTCCTTTCCAGTTTTTAGCAAATACAATTCTTGTATGGACGTATTTTTTTCTTTTATATACACTAAGAGCATATGCACCGAAGACAAATTCCTTGTGTGTCTAACCACACTTGGCCAATAAAGAATTCTATATAGAGAGGATATAATAGCAGCATTCCAGTCTCTGAGGGGCTGCCACAAAGAGGAGGGGGGTGTCCAACTCTCCTCCAAAGCACCAGAAGGCGAAACAAGAAACCACGGATGGAAACTAATCAAGGAGAGAAGCAACCGGAAACTAAGGCGAAACTTCCAGACAGAACAATTAACCAGTGGAACGACTTGCCTCCAGAGGTTGTGGGTTTCCTTCATCACTGGAGGTTTTTCAGAAGAGACCGGACAGCCCCTTGTCTGGAACGGCACAAGGTCTCCTGTTTGAGCAGGGGGCTGGACTAGAAGACCTCCAAGGTCCCTTCCAGCTCTATTCTGAATATAGTACGAGGCGGCCACGACCGTTCATCATAGGCACCGGAAGGGACAGGAAAGCCCACCCTCCTCGCCCCGCCTTTGCCGGGCCGACGCTTCCGGGCTCTGCTCACTGGGCCTCGCTGGGCGGCGCGTGCGTGCGTGCGTGCGTGCGAGGGAGGAAGGGAGGGAGGAGGGAAGGGCGTCGTGGGCGCAGCTGGCGGCCATGACGCTGCCGGTCTTCTTCGGGTGCGCCTTCGTGGCCTTCGGGCCGGCGCTGGCGCTTTTCCTGCTGACGGTGGTGGGGGAGCCGCTGCGGGTCATCATCCTGATCGCGGGGTGAGGCCGGGGGGGGGGTCCGGCGGGGGGGGGGGCGGCGGGGCCAGGGCTGACCAAGTCTCTCCCCTCCTCTCTCCCCCTCCCCCCCACCGCAGGGCCTTCTTCTGGCTGGTGTCGCTGCTTCTCTCCTCGCTTGTCTGGTTCGTGGCGGCCAAGGCCAGCGACCCGGGCGACCAGGCGCTGCAGCGGGGGCTGCTGGTCTTCGGCGTGCTCTTCTCCGTGGCGCTGCAGGAGGCCTTCCGCTTCCTCTACTACAAGCTGCTCAGGTGGGCCGGGAGGGGGGGAGGGGAGGGGAGGGGGGTGGGGCCTCGGAGAGCGGGAGAGAGACCCCCCCCCCACCGCGGGCAGGGCATCGGCGACCCGGACTGGCGGGGGGAGGCTCGGGGCGGGTGGCGGAGGCTACTGGCGGGCCCCCCTCCCCCGCCAGGCCCGGTGGGGAGGGGATCGGGCTGCCCGCCGCCGTTGTCCCGCCCGGCAGGTTGGTGGGACCCGAGGCGTCCCCAGGAGGAGGGGCTGTTCCCCGCGGTCAGCCTGCCGACTGACGCTCCCTCCCCTCCCCTCCCCACGGCTCCGGCCCCTCGACTAGGCGGATATTCGGCTCCAGCCTGTCCCGGCTCCTCTCCCGCCAGGGCCCTTGCCCTGTGGCCCGCTGCGTCCTGTCCCTCTTCAGGGGGCTCCTTCCGGGCTGCCCCCCAGCACCTGCTCCTCTTAGAGTCGGGTTTTTTTGTTTCCTTCCGGGCACTTTTCATCGGGTAGGGTCCTTCCTAAAATGCGACAACCAGAACTCGGGGGTTGATGCACTCCAAGTTTATATTAGGTTTTCTTTGCAGTTGTATTGCCTTGTGGGCTCTGTGATCCACCATCTATGGCTCTCTAGTACCATCCAATCCATCCTGCACCCATAGCTGCTTGGCAGAGCCAGATGGGCGGCGTATGAAGTATAAACAAACAATGTTCATGCCACCTTCTGTGCCAAGGCTTTAGGGTTTTGCGAGCGCTCTTCCGTTATGCACATCCTACATCAGGAAAGAGCTCTGACACCCTCCCCCCCACAAGCTTCATCAGGGGTCCCTGGTGTAACTTGGCCTGAGGGTCCACTGCTTCCTATGGGCCGTGTTCACCTTTCGTCCGGTGTTCTGTGAGGCCACCTGATTTGGACCATGTGAGGAAGCAGAGATGGCGCAGAGGGGCTTTTCCCCCTCTCCATTACCACTCCCTGCTTGCCCTGGCTTCCAAGCCGCAGACCTGCCCCTTCCTCTTCTGCTTGGCTGTTCACTTCTCTTTTGAGCTTTCGCTCTTTTGCGGCTTTGGCTTTTCTGATTTTCTCAGCTATTTGACAATATGTGCATTCATTTCCCATTCCTGTTACATTTAACTATTAGTCAGAAAATCCCTTTTTACCTAAATGGTTTCTTAATTTACCCTGATTTTTTTTTTCCTTCATTGGATATGGATTACTGACACTGATTGTGGTTGGGACTGGCAGCTCCATCTCTAAGCAGTGTCATAAAAGTCAGAGTTGTCAGGCAAATTATCCCACCTAAGTGGGGAGTCACCTGACCGTGATATGTAACTTCCTGCTGGCTTCCCCATTTGTCAGAAGCTGGCTGTGGATATTGCAGATGGGGATTGTGTGCCCGAGGGATGCTGTGTCTGTTGAAAATGCACACTAGTTGCCGAATCCCCAAATCACAATCAAATCACAAGCGCATAACTGTGGGGACCCTGCAGTGGTGGGACTTTGAGACTGGTTGTAAATCTCCAGTCATAACTTTCAACAGTCACTGAACAAATATGGGGTTTTAATTTGGGGATTTTAAATTTGGACTGGATTTTAATATTGTACTGTTGTTATTATTGTTGTTGTTTTTATTGTGTGAGCCGCCCTGAGTCCTACGGGAGAAGGGCAACATATAAATTTTAATAATAAATAAATAAATCATTGGTAAGCGAGATTGTTGCCTGGATTGTATTTTCAGCATCTTGTTTTAGAGATATTCCCAAAATGTCTTGCTCCATGAGGATTCTGTGGGTGGAATCATACCTGCACCTCTTTCTCTAAGCTTGTTGGAATCAAGTTTCTGTGTATGAGTAGGCTCCAATTGTTTACTGTTGTGGTTTGCACCCACTGCTTGTTGCTTAATGTTTCTATGACACCTCAACAGGGTCCTCCTCATTGATTAGGGCCAGATCCAGGAGAAGCTTCTCTCTTTTTCATTCTTCTAGAAAATGGAATAACCTGTAGAAGAGAGTATTTGTATCTTGGTTGAACCGTAGAGTCCTCGGTTCTCTCAGCTTGGCTGTATTCTTGCAGATATTTCATTACCCAACTAGGTAACATCATCAGTGCTAGAAGGGAGCAGGGGTTTGTGCTCTGTTTAATTACAGTGGCTATCCTGTCATTCGGTGTTCTGTTGGTAGTTCATTAATTAGGGTTTTGTTTATTGTTTGATTGTCTGCGTTGATAGTTCCTTGATTGGTTCACCTCTCGATTGTTGATCTGGTATTAATCCTGGTGTTTCTGCTTATCTGGATTTTGCTTGCTGGTGAGGAGGTGTGTTGGTCTTTCTGTTTCCTTTTTAGCTTTTTGATTATCACTTTTGAAGGTATGTAAATGTTTTTTTCTATATGTACCTATTGATACCTGATTTGTCAGAGTACCAGGCTTCCAGGAATTCTTTAGCATTTTTGGATTTCACTTGATCTAGGATGGTCTCTGTTTCCCAGTTGAAATTGTGGTGAAGTCTGTCCATATGTTGTGCAGTTAAGGAGTTTCCGTTCTGTTTTCTGACTGCTGGTTGGTGTTCATGGATGCCCATCTTCTGCCTGCTGGTCCTATATAATGGCTGCTGCAGTCCTTACACTGTATGACTCTCGTTTTTTTCTTCTGGGGCTGCTGGGTCTTTTGGTTTACTTCAGATGATTTGAAGGGCATTTCTTGGTTTGTGTGCTACACTGACTCCATGAGAGGTTGTGATAGTCTGTTGGTGATTTCTGAGATGTTTTTGACGTATGGCTGTGTCATCCTTTTTACGGCTTGTGTTGGTTGTGCTAAATTGAGTGGAGTGGACGGGGACCTTCTGGTAAAGTTGTGTGGGTATCCATTGTATGAGATGACGTTCTATCGATGATCTGTTTCCTTTTCCTGAGGTTCAGAGCTGTTGCAATGTGTTTGTGTTCATCTAAACAGTGTTTTTGTGGGAGGTTGGGTTGGTTACTTTGTAATGGAGTACAGTAGTTCTCAACATACAAGAGTTCATTTAGTGACTGTTTGAAGTTACAACAGCACTAAAAAATGATGTGCGACCATTTTTCACACTTACGACCATTGCAGCATCTCCATGGTCACATGGGTCAAAATTTGGATGCTTGTCAACTGGCTCCTATTTATGACGGTTGCAGTGTCCCGGGATCATGTGATTGCCTGTTGCCACCTTCTGACAAACAAAGTCATTGGGGAAGCCAGATCCACTTAACAACCAAGTTACTAACTTAAGAACTGCAGAGATCACTTAACATCTTTAGCAAGAAAGGTTGTAAAATGGGGCAAAATCCACTTAACAACAGTCTGGCTTAGCAATGGAAATTTTTTGGCTCAATTGTCATAAGTGAAGGGTTCCCTATGCCTAGCCAGTGTGGCTGGTTTTATGGTAGGCTGATATTCCTAATCTGCGCTGTGTCCTTTGCCGATGGAGATATCCAAGAAGGCCCCCGTTTGGTTTCCTTCTTCCTTTGAAGTTGTTATTGGTTGTTTTATGGATCTTTTTTAGTTGTTCCTTTTCCATTATGACAAAGCGTGGAAGTGCAGTCTCTGCCACGACCCCTGGAAGTGCTGTCCCCATGGGTCTTCCTCAGGAAACGTGTGGCGATGGGTAACCAATCATTGAAGAAACAGATTGCCAAGCAGCCTGATCGAGGCCTCATAACTCGGGGAGTGCGGGGGCAGGCAACACGAAGCCTGGACACACTTTCCAAGCCTCCTTCACTTCAAAGAGCTGTTAAATGGCAGCTCATAAACGGAGGACTCCCTGCACTCGATGCCCCTTTTGTACCTGCATACTTGACCTGACAGGGATTTTCTCCATGGTGAATTGTCTTTCACCTGGACTTTCAGGCCTTCTGTTTTCACTGCGGCTGATTTCACACATTGTGTTGCTGGTCCTCTTTCCTTTCTCTTTTCTTAGCCTTTTCTAGAAACCGACTGATTTGTATAATTCAGCTGCACCATTCCCAGACCCACATTCTTTTTATTTACTTATTTTTAAAAAAACCTTAAAATGGTTTGATCTCATTTATTTAACTAAACTAGAATTAACAGGTGAAAGGAAATGGAAATTTGAAATACAGTTTAGCAGAATTGGAAGGGACCTCGTAGGATCATCTAGTCCCATCGCCCTGCCCAAGCAGAAGACCTTACACCATTTTTGAAAGATGGCAGTCCAGTCTCTTCTTGAAAGCCTCCAGGGATGAAGCTCCCACAACTTCTGAAGGCAACTTCTGTTCCATGGGTGGATTATTCTCCCTGTCAGGAAATGTCTCCTTATTTCCCGGTTGAATCTCTTCTTGATCAGTTTCCATCTATTACTCCTTGTCTGGCCTTCAGGTGCTTTGGAAAACAGCTTGACCCCCTTCCTCCTCTCTGTGGCAGCCCCTCAGATATTGGAGCACTGCTATCATGTCTCCCTGGTCCTTCTCTTCCCTAGACTAGCCAGGCCCAGTTCCTGCAACTGTTCTTCATATATTTTAGTCTCCAGTCCCCTCATCATCTGGATTGCTCTTCTCTGCACTCTTTTTAGAGTCTGAACATCTTTTTTTTTTATTGAAAAAGTTTTACAATACAAAAAATGTTTTCATTTTTCTCCCCACCCCACCCCCACCTCCCCACCCCCCCAATCTCCCTTCACCCTCACCCCTTCCCTCCCCATCCCTCCCCTGACTTCCGCTACAAATTTAAAAAAAAAACAAAAGATTTATAACGAGAAAAGCAAAAACTATTATGTATTCAAATTCTAGATTGAAGAAAAATTTTGAAAGAAGAAGAAAGAAAGAAAAAAAGAATAAAAAAAGGGAAAAGAAAAATATAACAATAGACCCATAGATATTAATATTTATCTAAAGTTAACAATATTGTAATAAAAAAACACTCAATAATAATAACCATTATAATGTTCAAACCAATTTAAAAATTATTATACCTTCCTGTGAACCATTAGTATTAACATTACTAATCATATACCAAACTCAATCCCCCTTCTAATACAATGTAATATCACCTGCATATCCATATCAAATAATTTGATCTCAACTACACCCCTTAACTAAAAAACAAAAAACTTAAAACATGCAATATAATATAATTATGCATATATTATTATAATCATACAATTACATCCACAAAGAAATTTTTCTATTTCCATAATCCAAATTTCAGTCTTCTCTTCATCTTGATTGAAGTTAAATGTTCTTTCTCCACATAAATCCAATTCCAATAAGCTTCGTCTTCTATCTGCCCCCATCAGCAAAATAAAGCATCTCTCCACATAAACCCCCGTGTGACTTTATATAGATAATATCCAACCACGAAGGTATTCACGATTATGGGAGCGACGGGACGCTCCCATGTGACACCTCTCCTGCGTGAGCTGCATTGGCTACCGGTGGACTTCCGGGTGCGTTTCAAGGTGTTGAAGCGCTCCATGGCTTAGGACCAGGGTACTTACGGGACCGCCTTCTGCTGCCAATAGCCTCCCACTGGCCGGTGCGTTCCCACAGAGAGGGTCTCCTCAGGGTGCCGTCAGCCAGACAATGCCGGCTGGCGACCCCCAGGGGGAGGGCCTTCTCTGTGGCAGCCCCTACCCTCTGGAACGATCTTCCTCCAAAACTGAGAACAATTGCTGACCTCCGGACTTTTCGTCGGGCCCTGAAAACTCATCTCTTTCAGCTTGCTGGTCTATCCTGACCCCGCTGAATTTTTAAGATCTGTATTATAGGGTTGGGTATTTTAAATATTTAATGGTTAATGGTTTTAATTTTTAGCCAAAGTTATATGCTTTTTTTAAAAAGAAATTGTTTAACTTTTGTGTACTATTTTTATTTGGCTGTTCACCGCCCTGAGTCCGCAAGGAGAAGGGCGGTATACAAATCTAAACAAACAAATAAATAAATAAATTCACTCCTCTAGGTAGAATCATTCAAACTGGCTTATACTATACCACCTAAAAGAAAGAACCAATGCAGCTCCTCCTAAAATTCAGGCCTTGAAAAAGAAAAAAAGAAAAAAACTAGAAACTGCATTCCAGATGTTCTTTTAAAGCTCTTTCAAATCCTGTCACCCTTTACAGTTCATTCCTTCTGGTTGTAAGATGTTTTCATTTCCATTCTTTTCTCTTAGATGATAAATTCAAAAAAAAAAAACTATAATAGGGTAACCACAGATCGCTGCTATATTGCAGCAATCTGTTAACCTTACTCAGGATGTTAAGTCCAATTCAGGATAAACTTTGCAATAAGATTTTTATAAGTCTCCAACTCAGGATGAACTTTTTATAATCCATAAATCCGACTCAGTATAAACTTTAAAAATTTTATAACCTATTTCCAAATCTTTCAATACTTTCTGTTAACTTCTGTAACATCTGAGACAGTTCACGATACTCCTTAAATTTGTCATCTGCAGTTTCCAATCGAGTTTCCTCATTAACTTCTAGTTCCTGTTGTTTAGCATCACCCCCCATTTCTTGAGGAGCACTGGACCTCTGTTGCTGTTCATCTCGAATTGTAATATTATTTTTTAAATCTTGCTCCAGCAGTTCAAGGTCTGGTACTCCTGCTCTGGGTTCACTGGGATGCTCAATTTTTTCATCTAAAAGGTCCATAATAGGATCCTCTGGAAAATCACCTTGTACTCCTTTTTCTTTTAGCATTCTTTGAATCTCTTCCTTCTGTTTACCTTTTGCAGACTCTCTTTCTTGTTTTTTATTCTTAACATGTTCCGGGGCTCCCTTAAAGATATTTTTATAAAAATGTTCCGCTTTTTCAATAGTATTCAAACAATGTCTCACACCATGGTATCTAAAAATTATACCAACTGGTAAATCCCATCTAAATGGGATATTACTTCTCTTCAATTCCTTAATCAAAAAAGCAAATTCTTTTCTGTCCTTTAAAACCTTCGGTGGTAACTCTTTAAAAATATTAATTTGTATACCTTCTACTTGCACTCTGGCAGAGTAGGACTTTTGTAAGATATCATCTCTCAACCTTCTATCAGTAAAGTAAACAACAACGTCTCTGGGCAAATTCCTTTGTTTAGCTACACGTGAGTTGACTCTGTAAACTTTCTGTATACAGCCAAGAATTATCTCATCTTCTAGCTTTAGTAATTCTGCAAAAGCCTTTGCACAAATTGTTCTTAAATTTTCTCTCTTATTTTCTCTTATACCTCTTAATCTAATTGCTGATTCCATAGTTTTAATTTGAAGCATAATGATGTCATTCTGTATGTTCTGATTTTGAACCTCAGCTTCCACAAATTTTTCTTGTATTTCTTGTATCTGAGAGTCAAACTTACTGCTGATCTCAGTCACTTTCTCCCCCATTTCAACCACCACACTTGAAAGATCCGAGATTACTTTGGTAATAGTTTGACTTAATTGGTCATACTTCCCAGAAACCAACTCCTCAAGATTCTTCTGTGAACTTTTTATTTTGTCAACAATGCTCACTAAAGAACTTGTTATAAAATCTTTTAAGTCCACCTCTGCCAATCCATGCAAATGAATCATTTCAGCTTTGTCCTTCAGCTGGCTCATGGGGGAGCCCCCCCTTCCTTTAGGTTTGGGAGTCATCTTTACTTTACTTTACTTTACTTTTAAAAAAGACCAAGAAAGTTCTTCTTACTTCAATTAAAAAGAAACAGAAAAATTCTGTTTAAATCAGCCTTTATTTCTTTAATTCTTCTCAGTATGAACATGTTTCTTTTAAAATCTCTCGGCACTAGGCTCTGCTTTCACTTTCCGCTCTCATTTTTTCTTCCAGCAGAGCCCCTCACCATCTTAAAAGCACTTTCACTCTTCATCCTCTCCTCTCCTTCCCTTTTCTTTTCCTTCCTCCAAAAAATCAATAAAAAAATCATACTTGCATTAGACTTGCCTTCTTTCTTGTCCAGCTTGTTTCTGTTATCAGTTCAGTCGTGGTGTTGCTCACGATGTCTGGCTCCGCTAATTAACTAATTAGCAGAGATCCCTCTCGGCGCGGAGCTTACACTGGGGGTGGATAGGGAGCCATCGCTCTGAGCCTCCCCCAGGACAAAGGAGAAGGTCCTGGGGCGACTCAGGGGGCTCAACCTCACCCCCAGAAGCTCTCCCCGCTCCTTCAATTAAGGAGCGGGTTTTTCGAACCGCCTACCTGCTGAGCGGCGGCTCTTAACGCACCGGGGGGCCGGCTGTCTTAAAGAGACAGCCGACAACGAAGGAGGTGCCACCGGAAGTCCCTGAACATCTTTTTTATAGTGCGGTGACCAAAACTAGATACAGTATTCTAGGCGTGGTCTTACAAAGGCTTTATAGAGTGGTATTGATCTTGATCTTGATTGTATCCCTCTGATAAGCGCATTGGTTTTTTTGCCTGCCGTCTGCACACTGCTGGCTCATATTTAATTAAGACTCCAAGATCCCTCTCACAGTTATTGCTATTAAGTCTGGTTTCTCCCAATCTATATGTGTTTTTCTTGCCTAAGTGTAAGACTTTACTTTTCTCTATATTGAATTTCATTTTGTTAGATTGGGCCCAGTTTTCAAGACTGTCAAGATCCATCTGAATCTTTAGCCTATTGCAGGGGTCTACAACCTTAAACACTCAAAGAGCCACTTGAACCCATTTTCCACAGAAAAGAAAACACCAGGAGCCACAAAACCCTTCCCGTGCCTGACTATTTCTTGAGCGGCCACAAAATTAGCATATGTAGTTGAATTAAACGTTCTGTTTTCTTCTGAAAATTTTCTTGGGTTTATCCATGGCTGGCCATGGATAAACCCAAGAAAAGCTCAATGTGCCAGCAGGTATTGCACATTGGTGGTTGTGATGCATATTGAGTGACAAGGAGCCGCAGCAGAGGGGTGAAAGAACCACATGTGGCTCCAGAGCCGCAGGTTGCTGACCCCTGGCCTATTGGATGTTGGCTGTTCCTGCTAGCTTAGTATCATCTGCAAATTTGATGAGTTCCCATTCTATTCCCTCATCAAAGTCGTTTATGAAGATATTGGAGTACTGGGCCTAAGACAGAACCTTGTGGTACCCCACTGCTTACTTCCCTCCATGTAGATGTAGTTCCATTAAGGACTACTCGTTGCGTATGGTTTGTCAGCCAGTTGCAAATCCATCTGCTGGTGAAGCTATCTATCCTACTTTTTTCTAGCTTACCAAGAAGTAGGTTGTGGTCTACTTTGTTGAATGCCTTGCTGAAGTCTAACTAAATTATGTCCACAGCATTTTGCTGGTCTACTAATTTAGTAACTGTTGAAGAATGAAATAAGATTGGTTTGGCATGATCTGTTTTTAACAAACCCATGCTGACTGCTAGTTACTACTTTACTCGTTTCCAGATGTTGGCAGATCTATTTTTTTATTATCATTTCCAATAGCCTCCCGGGTATTGATGTTAGGCTGATTGGACACACAGGAGCATCTTGTGTGTCTGCATACACACACACATACACACACAAACAGCAGCTTTGAAGCTTGGTCCCTCTCTCCCAGAGACAGAGAGGCCACAGACTCGGCCCTTCTGGGGTTGGCTTAGTGCCCAAAGCCAGGGGACCAGCCTGCAACCAGGCCCACAGCCAGGACGGCTCTTTCTAGGCCAGGAGCAGCCCTTTCAGGTCTGTGGGAGAAAGTGGAGGTTCAAGCCTGCAGGGGGCACCAGCTCCAGCCTAGGTGATCCAGAACTCAGCCTGTGCTTCTCCTTCCCTCCCCCAGGAAGGCAATGGAGGGGCTCCTTGCCCTCAGTGAAGATGGCTGCTCCCCCATCTCCATCCAGCAGATGGCCTATGGTGCGTTTCCCAAGGGATGACTCAGGGGTACCTGGGCAAAGAAGGTTTTTGGGGACTCCTGCAAAGGAAGGGAGGGGGTCAGGAATTCCTGGGGTGCTGGGAGGAGAGCTTGAAGGCGGGGCCCTTCTGGTGAGCACATCCCTCAGCCCAGAAGGAAGCCCCATCCCAGGGCCAGAGTGGAGGGGATGGGGAGAGGGATGTGGCCAAAGGCCCTGCTGAACTGGGGAATAGGTTGGCCCTTCTGGGCCCTGCTCAGGCCTGCACCTTCTCTGCCCACAGTGGCCGGGCTGGGGTTCGGACTCATGAGCGGTGCCTTTGCCATGATCAACCTGCTGGCGGATTCTCTGGGGCCCGGCATCGTGGGCATCCACGGAGACTCCCAGCTCTACTTCCTGACTTCAGGTACAGCTGTCCCTGCTTGTGGGAGTGGGAGTGGGGGGGGGGGCTTCTCCAGCCCCTTTTTTCCCCCCCCCCCCTCACTGTCTCTGTCCCCACAGCCTTCATGACTCTGGTGTTGATCCTGCTGCACACCTTTTGGGGCATCGTCTTCTTCCATGGCTGTGAGACGCGGCGCTGGGGGGAGGTGGCAGCTGTGGTGCTCTGCCATCTCACCGTCTCTGCCCTTGTGAGTAGCACCCCTAAAGATGGCTGTCTGTGCGTGTTTGTGAGACAGAGAGAGACCAGAGACTGGTAGGCTGCAGCAAACATGCCCCCCAGCTGGCCCCTTCCAGGCCTGTCTCTGCTTTACTGCCCCAGTGAATGGACTCACATCCCCTGTTGCCAGGGAGGGTCTTAGTCCTCCTGGCATTTTAGTATTGTGATGCTGTCTCCCAAGCCGGGCAAGCCAAGCCCTTCTCCCCCCCCCCCCGCCCAACTACCCCAGGGTCCTGATGACAGCCAGCCCTGGCAAGCAGCTTACAGGCCCTGGGGTGGGGGGGAGAAGGGGACTAGGCAACTCCGCCTCCTCTGTGCAGCCGTAGTGCCCCTCAGCTGGGCTGCTCTCCAGCCTCAGGGGAAGGCGAAGGGCTTCCCATTTCATTTCTGGGAGCCCCCAGGCATGGAGATGGGGCTGGGAGGCCAGCCGGGAGGGCTGACCCACCTCTGTTTCTGCTTGCAGACCTTCTGGAACCCCGTCTACTTGGGCAGCCTTTTGCCAGCATACCTGCTCATGGTAGCCATGGCGGTGTGGGCTTACCATCTCTCCGGAGGCTCCAAAAAGAACCTGCAGCACTTCCTCCTGTGTGAGTATCATCCCAGCTCCTGACCAAGGTTCCCCTCCCCACCGGGCCGTGCCCCTGGCGTAACACTCCCCCGCCCCCACCAGCCAGCTGGCTTAGCTCTCGCCCAAGTGCTGCACTCCCATTTCACAGGCCTACGGACGGCACCCCAGGCAGGATCCTGAGCCTTCCAGCCACCTTGCCAGGAAGCTGGGCCCCAGGCTCTCCGAAGGGCATCGGATGATTATGCCCTTGGAACACGGGGGCTGAAGACGAGACTAGGGCTGTGGAATGGTTGCCCACAACCAGCCCCAGGAAATCTGCCCGGTGCCGTCCTCTTCAATCTCGCTGCATCTCCCCTTTGGCTCCTGATACTTGTTGGGGTGGGAGGGGAAAAGGGGTGCTGGCCGAGCAGCCAGGCGATCTATATGGCGCAGAGAAAGTGTCCTTGATTTGCTGTTGCTCTTGGGAAGAGGGGTGGGGGTGGGGGGTGAGCACCCAGTCTTGGGTTGCTTGAAAGCCGGGAGCAGAAGCTGAACAGAGCTGTGGCTTCCCTTTTTAAGTAGTACCAATAAAGAGACTGGCTAAAAGCTTGTGTTTGTTCGGGGGTGGGGGGCCAGGACAGATGGCCTTGGCCTCCTGTGAGGTCCTTGCTTGGTCAGCTGGTGTGGCCATAACTCTGCAAAAGGGCCGCCTGCCATCAACATTGTGAGCTGAGTGGATGAGCAGAGAGCGTCTGGCAGCTTCTGAGACTGCAGCAATGAAGTCAACATCTTGGGGAGTCTCTGGGGCAGAGGTGTGGGGGGGCAGTGTAGTGGTCAGAAAAGAGCCTGTAGAGGGGAGCCATGGCTTGACGTAAGCCAATCCTATGTGGTTTGTTGCAGGTTCAGTGTATTGCATGAACTGCAGCCAGGTTGATTCTGCCACCGTCCTGTCCTGTCCCATCCCCAACTGAACAGTCTTTTAAGTCCCTTCAGTCTTGCTTTGTTGGCTTTCTTTTCCGTTGCCCATCTCATCCAATGTGGGGCATCATTGGCTTCCTTGAAGCAAGTCACCTTCTGGCACCCTTGCTGGCACCAGATGCTTTGCAGGGCAGGCACCATGGGGGGAGGAGGGGCTTTTGTAGCAAGGTACCAATTCTGGCAGCCTTAAATTGGCACAAACACCTTGGTCAGCTCAGTCTCTCCCTCCCACCCCCCTGCTTTCTCTGGCATTGAGAAACATGCCCCCACCTCCATGCTGAACAGGCAAGTGATCCTCGACTTAAAGCCTCAATTGGGATGAGAGTTTTGATTGCTAAGCGAGGCAGTTAAGTGACTTGTGTCCAATTGTGCAACCTTTTTGCCACAATGATTAAGTAAATCATTGCAGTTGTTATGTGGCTATTAAACTAATCTGGCCTCCCTGTTGACTTTGCTAGGCAGGAAAGGTCACCAGCAGCAATTATGTGATGACGCAACCGTCATGAATACATGTCGGTTGCCAACTGCTGAATTTTGATTATGTGAGTGTGGCCATTGTAATTTCAGACACTTGCTACATGAGTAGCATAGCATTAGCAATAGTACTTAGACTTATAACACTTTAGTTCTTTCCAGCCACCTCTAAGCGGTTTATCGAGTCAGCCGATTGCCCCCAACAATCTGGGTACTCATTTTACCGACGATGGAAGGCTGAGTCAACCTTGAGCCTGGTGAGATTTCAACTGCCAAATTGCAAGCAAGCAGCAGAAGTAGCCTGCAGTACTGCTCTCTAACCACTGTGCCACTACAGCAACGAATGGTTGTAAATTGAGGATTACCTGTAAATGTAAGACTTATTTTCCTCTGACGATCTGCCACTTCCCTTTTAAGCCATCTTGTGGCAGTCAGTTCCACAGGAGAATTATGTGGCATTTGCTGAAGCCCTTCTTTTCTTAAAGTACTGTATTTTCCTGCGTATAAGACTACTTTCTAACACACAAAAAACTTCTCAAAAGTCGGGGGTCGTCTTATTCGCCGGGTCTCATTCTCCTCTAATCAGGCAGACCAGCCCGAAAGGCTCTGACGAGCCTCAAATGGCTCTGAGGAGGGTCGTCTTATACGCCGGAAAATATGGTAGGCCAAACAGAAGATGCCAACAGCCCTGGTGGTTTAGGCTTTAACATTATGAGACCTCTTCATAGCTCATGCATCATTCTCATTTTTTCCCCTGTACATCTCTCCTGGATATTTTTTTTAAAAAATTGGCCTGGTCGGGTGGCACTTTTACTCAGCTTGGAGGGAAAGGGCAGATCATCCTTTGCCTGCAGCTGCTTCAGATAATTCCCTTCATCCACCCACCCACCCGCCTGCAAACCGGGAAGGGGCCTTGGGTAGCCTCAGCTTCTGCAGATGGAGGAATCCCCTGTAAAATCGTGGGGGGAAGGAAGCCCTGATTCCCAGGCCGATTCTTCCCTCTGCCTTGCCTACTATTTTCCCAGAGCCAACAGATACCATCTTCTACCCTGCACATTTGCTTTGCAAGGGGCTGCCTCCCAACAGCTCTGCTTTGTTTAAAGGTCGTGTTGGAGTGGCTTGGGGAAAGGAGTACGTTCCCAAAATAAATCTTTTTTAGAATCTGCAATTTCATTTTGGTTTTGTGTGAAGAAGGTTGCGAGTCGGCAGGTTTCAGGCCAGAGCCATCCGGCCGCCATGCAATGAGCTTGCGAAGAACAGTCAGTTGGCCGAGGGTAAGGCTGCTGTGTTTGTGCAGGCCATAAAGAAGCCATTAATCAGATCAGTCCAGCTTTTGGCCAATGAGGCTTCCCAACGAGAAGGGTGTGAAGGAGAGAGCCTTTCTGTGGCACCAGCCCTCTACATAGCTGCTGGGCAAGCCTTATGCCAAGGCGGCTTCCTGGCAACCAGGCGGGTACTGCCACACTTGGAGCAGCCTGTGGTTTCCCGCTGGAGAGTCTGAAGGTAAGTCACAGGTTTCTGGCTAGAAGTGTCTCGGGAGCATAGTGGCCTGCATTTTAGGCAGTCTGCCTTGCTTTCCCATGAGTCGGGAGGGGAGCCTTCTCAGGAAGACCAGCTCTGCTGGACTGGCTGCCCCTCTCGTCTTTGGGGTGCTCTTCCTCTGGCTGGCCTGAGCACCACCCCAGCTAGCAGGGGAGAAGGGGGAGACACATGGGGCTTTGAAGGGGATGGGGCAGGAAGGAGCTCCAAGGGTGAGGGGCAGAGCATGGCCTGTGGGCTGCCAGCTACAGTGCATGCTCATCAGTGGAGGCCGGAGTGTAGAGGGCAGCAGGCTTTGTGGCTTGTGCCCTGTAGAGAGAAAAGGGAACGGGTGACATGGGGATCGCTCTCCTTCCCACCTGCATGGCCTTCCTTGGGGGCCCTTGCATCCTAGTTGGGCATGCACAGAAGCAGACGAACACATGGGCTGAGCCGGAGGCAGGGTTCCACAGGGCCTCTCCGGAGGTGGCTGTGCTGCCTCCCGCTGTGGGGCTTTCTCACCTGCTTGCCTGCCTCCGGTGCTTGTGAACATAGAAGAGGAAGGTGAGTGCTGTGGCCACAAAGAGGGATCCAAAGAGAATAGCCAGAATGTCCCCTGCAGAAAAAGGTCCCCTGATGAATCCCTCCATGGGAGAGAGAGCCAGCCTGGGGGAGGGGGCGCCTATCACGTTGGTGTTTGAAGCGTTTTCAGACTGCAGCCCCACAGACCCAGCCAGTAGGAATAATGGGAATTCATGTGCAGCAACCTCTCCCTCCCCCCTGCGCCCCAAATGGCTGTTTAGCCCCTCCCCAGTTGTGCTCAGGCTTCAGAGGCAGGCGAGTCACCTCTGGGAGCCCTGGGGAAGAACCTGGCCTTTTTCTGGGCACAGGAGCTGCCCCAATTGCTGATGGTGTTGCCATCACACTTGAAGTGGGAAGGGACAGCTGGCACGGCCAATTGCAAGCAGATGCTCAGGTGCTTACCTGTGTGAAGGGAGATGCCCACCCGCTTCTCAGCATCTGGAAGCAAAGCAGAAAGAACCACCAGGGTAGCTCAGAGGTTGGGGAGAAGTGACTTAAAAGCCCCTGCAAGCTGCCTTTCTTGGGTTGGAGTTGCCCAGAGCTCCCCACCCGCTGAGAGTTGGGCAGCAGATGCTCATAATAAACTGCTATGGTTGCTTGCAAGAGAGAGAGTTTGGGTTGCATGAGCTGTAGCTGGGCAAAGGGTAGTAAAAGTGGCTGGGTCTGGGTGGTGCCCAAGAAGTAAACTCCCTGTGCCAGCCTGATTCACACCACCAGAAGAGAAGAGCCAAACACTGAAGCATAAACTGCCAGCAGCCCAACTGCAGCCCAGCCTGCAGGGCCTCTGTGAATGGGGATGATACGGCCGAGGTGTAGCAGCTTCAGTTCTGCTTCCTGCCACTTAAGCATCGTGGCCAAAGGGGAGATTTGCGCTGTTCTCCCCCCAGTAGGTATTTTGACTTCACAGCCTCTAACTTGCTCGGCTCCAAGTCCAGCTGAAGGTTGAGCAGTGGCTGCTCCTTCTGAGACCCACCTACTCTTCCCTGTGCCCAGTGAGGGCTTCTGATCTGGAACAGGCAGCGGGAGGGAAGCAGCCCAGGGCTCATAGGGGAAGGGAGATGACCTCACGGCTTCTTCCTCCTCCTCTGGGCTGGAGCTGAAGGGCTCAACCCACAAATCACCCAGAATGTGTCCAAAAGCCATTTGGCAAGACTTTGGCTCCCCAACACAAACACACACATACACACCAACCAGCTTCTGAAATTGTCATTGAAGCAAAGAAGGAGGCAGCCAGCTGACCCTAACCCAGCCTGGTGTGGCTAGGTGAGTACCTTTTCCAGCAGTCAGGTCAAGGCCATCTCTTGGGGCGCCATCTCTTGGGGTGCCATCTGGCAGAGGAGAAGAGAGAACTCCGCCTAGAGGGAGACAGCAGGGACTCTCTCAGTCAGCTTCTCCCTTGCTCTTCCTCTGCTCCTCCCCCCCTCCCCTAGCAGAAGCATCCAGGTCTAGCTGCCTATCAGGATGGGGGGGGGGGAGTTTCCTTTCATTCTGGGTTGCAGCTGAAAGGCACCTTCCTAAGAAGCTTGAATCGAGGCCGGTGGCTGCATCCCCACAACAGAGGTTTGAAAAATTTGGGGCAAATGGCAGCCTCCCATCCAGCTTCTCAATACTCCCTTTAGTCCTCCTGGTGGCCACCAGGGGCAGGAGCTTGGGGTGGGGGGGGGGGGAGAATAAAGCAAAGTGGTCTCTGAGGAGGGTTGGGGAAGTACCTCCCCCTGCCTGTTTCTGCCACTACCCCAGACTGAGGGGAGGCATTCCTTCCTGGCCTCTCCAGGAAGTTGACCTGTGGGTAGAGAATGAACAAGACCGGCTAACCCCTTGGGCTTAATTAGCTGGGTTGGGGACTTTGCCTGGCACAACCTTGTCGGGCAAGCAGCACCAGTACCCTGCATGAAATGAATCACCAGGTTAAGTCAACGTTCAGGTTAAATGCAAAAAAACAAGTTCCACCTTGAGGGACAGAAGGGGAGGAATACCTCAGCTCCGAACCTCTAAGCAAAAAGCAGCCCCGCCCCCACAAGTACCTGCTTCGGGGTCCGCCTGGTCCCCTCCCCCTTCCGAAGGCCCTCCTCCTGCAAGACACCATCAAAGGAAAGTCAGAGACACTTTGGGTCCCTCCCCCGCTCCTCCCAGTTCTCCTGGGCGGGTCGCCTCCAGGGACCCTGTCCGGGTACCGCCACTCAGGGCAGATTCCCCTGCCTCCTGGAAGGGGGCCCCGCCTGGGCATGTTGGCTCTCAAGAGGGTTGAAGGTTGATAAGCGGGACTGATAACCACGGGGAGGAATTGCCGCCCTCCTTTTCCGACGAAAAGTCCGAAAAACCGCACCCGCAGACCGGTTTTGCTCTCCTGGCTCGTTTGCTTACGTGCGCGTGTGTCCGAGTGCGGGCACACGCTCGCGGAGCCAGCCCAGGAACGCTTCGGACCCCCCATTTTAATCGCTCCATCTAGGACACAAGCGACCTGGGGGAAGGTGGGGGGAGCGAGTCCCCTGCCTATCCGAACCTCAGCGGGAAAGGGGGCGGCCGTGAGTCTCCCGCAGTGTTTTAGATAGGGATAGATATTTGTCCAGCCGCCCATCTCGCAAGGACACTCTTCGTTTCAGTCGAGGGTCCCGTCGGTCGAAAGCGGAGAGGCCGAGTTACCCACGCCTGCCCCAGTTGGCCGTTCGGGAGAGCCCCGAGGCCCAGAGCTGAGGCTGGGAGCCCTAGAGAGAGTCGCTCCGCGAGACAGAGCGGCTCCGGCTTCTCTCGCCTGCTAAGGAGGGTCAGCGCCCTTCTGCTACCCGGCGGGCCTGGGATGCAGCTTGGCCATCGTCGCCCGGGGTGGGGGTGGGGGGAGCCGGGCAAACGCTCCTTCCGCTTGGCCAAAGGAGCTCCAGTCCGGGCCAGGTGCCGCCTTCGACTGCCGGCGTCGCTGATAAGGCGCGGGGACGAGGGAGCGGCTTGTGTGCTTTTCAGGGCTGCGACAAAGGCTGGACAAACGCCGCAGCCCATGGCCGGCGAACTTGAATCGGAGGCGGGGTGGGGTGGGGTCGGGGTGGTGAAAGGAGAGGCCAGGCACTTGGTTACTCATATCTTGCTCACCTCCTGCTTCGATTATTGTAATGCCCTCTATTTGGGGCTGCCCTTGAAGTCCCCCTCAGAAACTTCAAGTGGTCCAGAATGTGGCAACTTTGGCGGTGATGGGTTGCTGCCAGGACTCCTGGTTTCTTTCAGCTGCAATTCCATGGGCTGGCCCTCACTTTGAAAGCTCTCCATGGCACAGGACCAGGCTATTTTTTAAAAAATTTGATTTATATGCTGCCCTTCTCCGGAGAGTCAGGGTGGCTCACAGTGCATTAAGCAATAGCCTTCATACTTTTGCATATTTATACAAAGTCAGCTTATTGCCCCCACAAACTGGGTCCTCAATTTACCTACCTTAGAAAGGATGGAAGGCTGAGTCAACCTTGAGCCTGGCGAGATTCGATCTTACAGTAATTGCAGACAGCTGGTGTTTAATTACAATGCTTTAGTCTGCTGAGCTATCCAGGCTCCTATGTGGATAGCTGCAGGACCTCCTTTCTCTTCCAGGTCAGATAGGCTGGGCATGCTTCCAGTCTGTTCCCTTAAATATGGCTATCTGATGGGAACCAGAGAGCATGCCTTTTCAGTGCCCCATGGGTCGTTTTCCCCCTAAAGACCTCCTCTGTTCCCCAGGTCCTTAGTGTGAAGCACTAAGGATCTGGGTTTTCCCCCCAAACACTGGCGGCAGATGAGGTGACTGCATACTGGAACCTTGATTTGGTACCAGGTTTTTCTTTTTCTTTCTTTCTTTCAAGCACTTCTAGAGCCACCTAAATTTCAACCAACTCTGGTCAACTCCTGAGTTTTTAATGTGTTTGGGTTTTATAGTTTTAATATGGCTTTTATGTTGTTTTAATTTTTGATTGGGAGCCACCCAGAGTTTGTAGCTGTGTAAACGGCTGTATAAGATGGGTAGCTATATGTTTTAAATAAACAAAATCAATTGGTTCCTGCACTGGCATATTCCTATTCTTACAATCTGCTCAAGATATAGTACCATAGTTCGCCTCTTTACTCAAATTTTTAACGTTTATTTTTACGGTGCCATTTCTGTTTTCCCTGTAAAACACAACTCCTTTACCTCCCACACCTGAACTTGCATTCTCCTCCTATCAACCCCTTACAGTTCATCTCACACAGCAAATCTTCTGTCGCCAACTGATCTCTCTCCGGCCGCCCTGCCCCCACCATGGGTTCACACTTCATTTTACATCCTTTTTTGCCGTAGTTAAGCAAGCCACACAGTCATTAAGCAAATCCCCATTGCGAACCGGTAGTAAAGGTAAGTAGAACCCACCCCTCTCTCCCAGGTATGGGAAAAAGGTATTCTGCCTCTTTCTCTTTACAGAGCGATCTCTAGGAAGGTGAAAGAAAGGCACAGATATACCAGCACATCAGCTGGGCCAATGGGCAGGCTGGGCTGGCATCTGGCAGCAGTTCTGGGCCGGCTAAGGGCCAGTAGTGCGAAATAAAGGGCCAGCAAGGAGGAGATGCTCTTGGCGAGCAGTTCCCCAAACTGGAAGCAAGGGGTGCAGCTGGGTGTACTTCCTGATGTACCTTTCAAGGGGTGTCAGATATTTAAATTTCCTAGTCAGGACTTTTCTTGAACTGGGATAGTTTGGTGATACCAATTCATATATGGATTCTCGCAGATGACTTCTTCATCTTGAAAGTTGCCTCAATCCGTTGCTTCTTCCCAGACTGTCTTTTTAGTTTGGTTCATTATGGTAAATTCAGTCAAGAAGCTCCTTTCATCGTCCACCCGTGTTTTGAGCCCCTGACCACCCATTTTTAACAAAAACAGCTTAACCAGAAAGCTGGAGCAGAAGCACAAACCAGGAAAGACTTTCTGGCTCCCAGAAGATGGTGGCCAAGTTTCAATTATCGCAATGAGTCACTCCTTGTTTTCACTCTCCAGTGTGGACTTTGCAAGGGAGTGTAAGCAGACTTTGTGTACCTGCCTGAAGAGGAGGTGCTGGCAATATCTGCCCCCCCACCATGCCCGTATAGTTTCACAGGTGGGTGGCAGCATCCCTCTCCAGAGGGGTTGCCCATGAAGACAAGGTGGAAGCTTCAGACGCTCAAACACATCTTTGCCCACTACTGTCTTGTTTCACCAGTCGGGGGGGGGGGGAATACCTGCTTGGTGGCAGCTGGTCAGTCAGCTTTCCATGCTGATTGTTAAAAACCCTTTTTGGTTTGGGTCTCTGTTAGATCATATACTGTAGACAGAATCTGTCGTTCCATTACATAGTCATGGGGAATCCCACCACCCATGAGGTAGGAATGCCCTGCCTCCTGGGATTTTAGCATACAATGAAAGCGACTCTCTTTCCAAAAAAAGAAAGATGGCCATTAATGAAAGGAGGGGAGCATTCCCACCCCCCCACCAGGAGACCAACATCTGCTTCTCCCAGGGACCTCCAGGTTGGACATAGGCATGGATTCTCTGCTCTTTGCTTAGCTGGATTTGGAGAGAGTTGAGTGGGCTTGAAGGCCCCCTCTAGCTTGGGAGCCATTGCCACCTCTGCCTCCCTCCCTGCCTGGGGGTTTCTGTTGCTCTGCAGGCTGCTTATGGGATCCTGAGAGGCTCCTAGCTTGTCATATGGAGAAGACAGAACTGATCCTGTTACCAAAGGGCTTATGCTGACTGTTGGCACTGCCTTGATTTTAAAAAATTAAGAAGTCATATTCTCTGGTCATAAACTCATGAAAGATTGAAGATATTAAAATAAAGGCCCAGCAATAATGGGAGATTCATCTCCAAAACTTGAAAGTTAACCTTTAAGTACAAAAAGATGGAGAGTCCTGAGGGTGGATTCTGATGAAACTTCCAGAGACGGAGACGGAAGAGGAGGACAAGGCAGGTCAAACCAAGGAAAGAGCGCAAGGTGCCCCCAGAGAGGAAAGAGAGCTGCTCCATTTTCAGTGCCAAGACGGGCAGGGTTGGATCAGGCCCCAAATGGGCCATTAGGATGATACTGGACAATTTGGAGTTGTTGTGGCCCGCCGGCAGCTTGCGGACCTGCCAGTGGAGTCGAATAGTGAGGAGGCTGGGGAGGACCATGGGCCAGTCCTGGAGTCAGGGGCCCCAGATGAGGGCTCTGTGTCAGAGGCAGAGATGGGGCCAGGACCATCTGGGAGTGATGTGTAGACTCCGGAGCCTCCAGAGGCAGACAGCAGAGAGGCAGAGGAACAGGAAGAGCCTGCTCCTAGTGCACGCATGCAAAGAACTGCCAGAAGGCCAGAGCAGCTGAAGCAAAAAGGATGACTTGGAAGTAAGGCCAGAAGATGATTGGCCACTCCCATAAGGCTTAAAAGAGCAGCAACGAGCCCATTGGGTTCTTTGTAGAAAAGCAACATTGATTCCAGTGCTTCTTGTCAGCGTCTCTTGAATTTTGTGGGGTTTTTGCCAAGAAAAACCTTTGGCAGGTTGCCAAGACATCAAAGGTTGGTGATAAGGCCGATGGACTGGTTATGAAGAATTTGTTTTGGACAAAGCTGAGAATGAATTAATTCTCAGCTGTTTTAATAAAATAAGTTTGTTCAGGACTGAAATGTGTTTGGTAATCACTATTCGATCACAACAGGAGTAGACTAGAACTGGGCTAGAAAATCTCCAAAGATATCCTTATAAATGTACCGTGTTTTCCCGAAAATAAGACAGGGTCTTATTTTCTTTTGATGCCCTCCCCCAAATAAGGGCTTGGCCTTATTATCGGCGGGGGGGGAGGGAGTCATTATTTTGGGTGTACAGGAGGCAGTAAGCATGGGACTGGATGTCCCATTGCTGCCGTCGCCTTCCCTCCCCATTCTTTGTGTTGGCCGCTGCTCTGATGACTCTCGCCACTGCTGCTTCCTCATGGAGGAACTGCACAAACTGCAGCAATGCCATGAGCTTCATCATACCAGCGTGGCAAGTCTCACAAAGACTCATTTCTGGCAGGTAGGGTGGGGGAAAAGTGAGATGTGTGGAGCAAGATGTGGCTCCCCTTGCTGTCTCTTCTCCCAAAAGAAGAGGGGCAGGAGCCCTATCATGCCTGGCGGGGAAAGTCGGGCACGTAGTTATTTATTATTTATTTATTTATTTTATTATATGTACCGTATTTTCCGGCGTATAAGACGACTGGGCGTATAAGACGACCCTCCTCAGAGCCATTTAAGGCTCGTCAGAGCCTTATGGGCTGGTCTGCCTGGTTACAGGAGAATGAGACCCGGCGTATAAGACAACCCCCGACTTTTGAGAAGATTTTTGTGTGTTAGAAAGTAGTCTTATACGCAGGAAAATACAGTATTTATATGCCGCCTTTCTCCCAAAGGACTCAGGGCGGCGAACACAAGTTAAGAAACATGTACAATAAAATCGCACTTTAAATCAAATAACTAATTAATGATAAACCCAGAATCAGAGTCAGCCTATTTGCTTGAACAGCCAAGTCTTCAGCTCCCGACGAAAGGAGCGGAGATCAGGAGCCGTCCGGAGCTCGGTAGGTAATTCATTCCAGAGGGTGGGAGCACCCACAGAGAATGCCCTACCCCTGGGCACCGCTAGATGACATTGGCTCGCCGTCGGGACCCTGAGGAGAGCGGCCCTATGTGAGCGAACAGGACAGTGGGAAGCAGGCAGGAGAAGGTCCTGAAAATATCCTGGACCTAAATCATGTAGGGCCTTATAGGTGAGAACTAGTACCTTGAAGTGGACCCGGAGAACCACTGGTAACCAGTGCAGCTGACGCAGGAGGGGTGTTATATGGGAGTAATGAGGGGCTCCTGTAACAATCCGTGCGGCTGCATTCTGGATCAGCTGGAGTCTCTGGGTGCATCTCAGGGGCAGGCCCATGTAGAGGGAATTGCAGTAATCCAAGCAGGAAGTAACCAGGGCATGAGTGACTGTGAAGGTCATCTTGGTCCAGGAAAGGGCGCAACTGGCGCACCAGGCGAAGCTGTGAGAAGGCCACCCTGGTCCCAGCCGTTAGATGGTCTTCTAGGAACAGCCGAGCATCCAGGAGGACACCCAAGTTGCGAGCCCTATCAACGGGGGCAAGTTTTTCTCCATCCATCAAAAGTGATGGGGCTTCTGAAATCTGAGATGCCGGCATCCACAGCCACTCAGTCCAATAAGCAAGTGGAGGAACTAAGTTTGCCCATAATCCTGTCCACTTCCTTGACAGAAACAGGGTCAAACTCAATCCAGATATTATTCTCAAGACCCACCCTAGTCTCCCGATTGGATTCTGTCCAGTCAGAGTCCAATCCGATCCGGATCTGAGTGATTTTATCATGCAGAAACTGTACAAAATCCTCAGCTCTGCTCTGTAAAGGGTCTTCCCTCACTCCCTGATTGAGGAGGGAGCGGGTCACACGAAACAGGGCCGCTGGGCGGTTTTCTGCAGATGCAATGAGGGCGGCGAAGTAATCTCGTTTCGTCGCTTCCATTGCCACTAGATAAGACCTAATATGGGTTCTTAACTGTGTTCGGTCAGATTCAGATCGGGAGGACCATGGCTGTCATGGAGGCCATGAACTCCCGGACTGTCTCAGATGACTCGCCGATCGAAGGCAGATTAAAATCTCCCATAACCAGAAGGCTGGGGAGTTCAAGTGCCACTTCAGTCAAGACATCGAGCAGTGCAGGCAGGGCTGTGGCAGCATAGCTGGGAGATAGGTAAGATATAAATGAAACAAAAAAGGAATTGATAATGGCAGCTAGATTAGTAATGGCTAAATATTGGGGACGAATATTTGATAATGGCAGCTAGATTAGTAATGGCTAAATATTGGGGACAAAATTGGGATATTCAAAGAAACGAGTGGTATAATGAACTTTGGAGTACAGCAACAAATGATAAATTAACAACAGAAATTAAATTTTAAAAGGGGATGATTAAAATAAACAATTATTTAAATTGTTTTAAATAATTTAATAATTATTTTAATTATTTTAATTTAATAAATCCTACCATATAATGAAATATGGTAGGATTTTATAAAACCAGTGTTCATGGAAGGCAAAGGGAATAAACCTACTCAAGAATATATGTTGTTTTGGAGGGGATAAGGGCACAATTCAGGGGTGAACCGGGAGCAGTGGTACGTAGTCCAGAGAACTGGTAGTAGCAGCAGCGCGAGGCTCCGCCCACCCGCCCGGATGTCATTATTTCCTGGTTTTAACCAGGAAATAATCTGTTTTTGACCTTCTGTGCATGCACAGAAGGCTTTGCACATGTGCTGAGGGTCCAAGCACATATGTGACACGCACTTCCGAATCAGTAGGGAAGGTAAGTAGATTTCACCCTTGGCACAATTGGAATATGTTGTATATCTTTTAGTTACTATAGAAGAAGAAATATAAGCAAAAAAAAGTGGTCTCCGGGGGTGGGGGTGCACTGCGATATTTGTATTTTTTCCTTTTTTTGTATGTAGATGTATATGTACTATGTTTGTATTATTTCCATTTAAAATAAAATGTTAAAAAATAAAAAATAAACGTAGTATTCTTGGATTGAAGAATTCTTGTATGTAAGGCTGCTTGACAAGAAATCCTTTTCCTTTCTGAAAACAGGTGGGGTTTGGCTCACTTACCAGGTGGATGAACCTTCTCAAGGGTGTGAAAACTCGAAAGGACGCTCCGGCCATAAAGGTCCTGCAGCAGGCGGAAGTTACTCTGGATAGGCTCATCATCGTCTCCTTGGAGGGTCTCCTCCAGCACCGAGATCTGCAGTGAGAAGGGCCAGTGATGATCACCCAGAGGGGGCAAAGGATTCAAAGGAGGAAGAGAGTAGGACCATGGAGCACAAACCTGTTCCTGGGAGAGCCGAACTGTCTGATTAAAGACTGTCCAGTTCACTGTCTGATAACAAGGTGGGGTGGTCAGGGAGCCATTGTAGCGGAAATAACGGTCAAAGTCATAAGGAAGCAGCTTGGCTACATCAAAGCCAGCAACTTCAGTTTCCTCTCCTAAGAAAGGAGAAACCTCTGTGAGGATCATGCCAGGAGGATACAGAGAAACACACGGATGTGAGCCACCAAGATGCTGCCTGAAGGGAAGGACACCCCTAAGAGCATCTCATTCAGATGAACGTAATGTGGTGATCAGAGACATTATTGGCACTCACACAAGGAGCAACAGCTGTGGTTAATCAAGGCTATGCCAGTGTGCCCATTTCTTCTGACTTCAGTTCCTTGCCTCATTAGCCCTGTCCTTCTGACTTGGAGGGATGTGTCATGTAGGGAAGAGGTTTTTAAAGACAGCTGGGGCAGTGCAGAGAAGCCTGCTCGTTCTTGCTTTCCTGGCAGGGCACCCTTGATGCAGATGCGCCCAATGGAAATGGTAGCATCGCTCAGTTTAAAAAGGTGGACTTTGGGGAGAGATTTGTCAATATAATCAAAGCCATAAACAAACAGCAAAAATAGTGGTAAATGGAGATATGACTGAGAAAGTTAGCATTATGAAAGTACAAGACAAGGATGTCCCCTGTCCCCATTATTGTTTATATTGACACTGGAAGTACTAAACAGGAATATTAGACAAGATACAGAGATAAAAGGTATGGAGATTAAAAGGGAACAGTACAAGTTACAGGTGTTTGCAGATGATCTAGCATTTATTGTGGAAGATCCACTAGTAATAGGGCCTAAACTAATAAAAAAAAATAGAAGAATATGGAGAAATGACAGGTCTGAAAATAAATGAAGAGAAACTAAGATTTTAGTTAAACACATTATGGACAAGCAAAAAATAGAGTTAACAAAGAGAATAGATATTCAGATTGTAAAGAAAGTTAAATACCTAGGGATTCGGTTGACAGCAAGATGTATAACAATTAAAAAAGGTAATTATCATAAGTGGCTGGAACAAATTCAAATAGATCTGGAAAAAAGTGGAAGAACCTACAATTGTCATTGGTAGGAAGAGTAGCAACAATTAAAATGAACATATTACCAAGACTATTGTACTTCAATAGTCAATCGAACAATTCCGATAAAACTGTAAAAAAATTATTTGAGAAACTTAATAAAATAATACACAAATATGTTTGGCAAGGGAAAAAAGCAAGAATTGGCCTGATGCAAGATATAAGAAACAGAGGTGGTTTTGGACTACCAAACTGGGAGCTTTATTACCAGGCTGCAGTATTAACATGGATGAAAGAGTGGATTGTATTGAGGAACACAAGATTATTGACTCTGGAAGGACATGATTTACAACTGGGGTGGTATGCTTTTCTGTGGTATGGGAAAAATAAGATACATGGATATTTTCAGAGACATTATATAAGAAATGCACTGATGATGGTATGGGAGAAAACTAAAGAACAACATTATTTGAGGATACCAGTCTGGCTTTCAACAATGGAAGCATTGATTCACCCAAATGTTATTAATATGGGAAATATTGTTAGGTACAAAGACATTTTGAATGAAAAGGGGGAACTGAAAATGAAAGAGGAAATGAGTGAGTAAGGGATCAATTTATCATGGTATGCACAAGTGCAGATACATTCTAGATATGAGAAAGAAGTAAAATCACAGGTTTTTTATAAAGAATCAACAGAATTAGATAAAATATTAACAGGAACAGATGAAAGATTAATAAAGAAACACTATAATTATTTACTGGGTGAAAAGCTAGCAGAGGAACAAGTAAAGGAGACAATGATAGCATGGGCGAAAAATGTTGGTTATACGATAGAACTAGATAAATGGCAGAAACTGTGGGACAGGAATTATACATTAACAATGTCAACTGCAAATAAAGAGAATTTATATAAGATGTTTTATAGATGGCATCTTCCACCAGCAAGGTTGGCAAAGATCTTATTATCATATGTGGTGGACATGTGGACAAGCAAAGAAGTATTGGACAAAAATAAAGATTTGGTTGGAAAAGATGGTAAAACAACGTATTGAGTTCAAACCGAAATATTTTTGTCTGAAACTTATAACATATAAAATATATATTTAAGTATTCATGTATTAACAGCAGCTAGAATTGTATTTGCACGATATTGGAAAAGTGAAGAGATTCCTACTGAAGAGAAGGTGATTCAGAAAATATTAGAATGTGCAGAAATGAATAGATTAACACTAGCAATTAAAGAGAAAGAACCAGCTGATTATTATATGATATGGGAAGTATTTTATCAATGGTTAGAGGGAGAAAAAATGGAAATTGGAAATAAAGGAAGAAGACAGTAAGAATAGAAAATATATTAAAACAGAGATAAGAACAAAACGGCAATTGATAATATGAGTAAGATGAAAATAACTGTGCTTAATGTTATTATTGTATTTGTACTAGAAGATACGTTATGAAGGAAATGAAGAGTTACACAAGGTATAATTGTTTAATGTATATAATTTGTGGAAGGATGTTGCACAGAAATATTTGTACTCAGAGGACACACTGTTTAAGGAGAGGTGGATTGTTTATATATGTTTTTAATGGAAAATAAATAAAAAACTTATTAAAAAAAAGGAAATGGGAGCATCGCCTGCAGATGACAGCAGCCTTTCTCCTGCCTGGCTCCAGTACACCCAGATCTCCCGCCGGGGGATTTTCTGCTGGGCACAAAGCAGAGAAAGGAGGGGGACCTGTCCCCGGCCCCTTTTTACCTTCCTCCTTGATATCACTCAGATGTTTGAGGATGTGCTGATATGGTTCATTTGTTTCCATCCCTACCTGAAACGGGAGACAAAAACAGCAGCAAGAGGTATGTAGGCACTCTGCCTCATATGACCAAAGGCCCGGCTTCTCCAGAGGGAGACGGCGGCCCCTGCTTTAGGTACAAACAACATCATCCGCTGTACGTTAAAGAACAAAACTAAGATCTTCTAAAAAAACCCCATAGACAGTTCTTGGCTCCTCTCTGAAGGGCAGCTGTGGAAATGCTACCAGGGTTCCAAGGTCACTCCCACAGCACTGCACCTGCCTGGCCCACCCCTCATTTCTTATATACAGACACACACACACAGATATCACCTGCAGAAATGCAGCCAGCACAGCCAACCCTCCTGGCTCACTCGCAGCCTCCTGGACACTTTCAAAACGGGAGCTATAATGGACCACATGAATCTGGAGGCAAACACAGAGAACAGCACTGAGCACCCACAAGAGGCAGCCCTGTTGGTCTCCCCAGGGCGTTTCTGCAGCTTGTACACAAAAGAAGAACGTACTTCACGGGACTGTCAGGATAACCCGAAGCACCTGTGTTACACAACTGCTGGGAGGAAATCACATTCCACCTGTGTGCCACCCCTCCCCACCCACTCCTGTGAGGTAACGGGAGGAAATTCTGGAGTTTCAAGCTCTTGGAAAATAAGTTTAGATCATAGAGCTGTGCCTTTCATGGCCAGAGAAAATTCCAAAGAGTCTACTGCAACCCCCTGGAAAAGTGAAAAGGCCTGTACTCTCCATTCAAATAATTTTATTACATTTTGCAAAAGACCCTATACAACTCAGCAGCAGCTCCATACCTGGGTTTGGCTTCAAGGCCAGCAAAGCACTTCATCTCTCAAGACCTAGAAAAGGGAGCAGCTGCCCAGCAAGGCAGCTTGAGCCATTTGGCAGGAGCCATGAACAAGAGACTGGGATTTACCTCACCCGCATAACGGTGCCCATCCACTGTGTGTTCGGAGCCAGGCCAGGTGCGCCCCGATCCCCAATGCAGGTGCAGCTGGGCTGCTTGGTACGGCTGGGGGAAGCCACCACCACTGAGTGTCATTTTCTTGGGCAGACCTAGAAGAACTGGGGAAGGAAGAGGATGATTGTCAAGACAGAGGGGAGCAAGGGGACCTTTCTATTCCAGTGCTTCATGCAGAAGAGTAGCATGTACCATTCCATTACCCTCCACCTAGAAACAAACAACCTACTCTCTAATAAACAATTTGGTTTCAGAAAAAGATTATCCTGTAATCTACAACTTCTACACTGCAAAAACATATGGACTACAAATCCTGATCAGAGCAAAGCAATAGAAGCAATTTCCATAGACTTCTATAAAGCCTTTGATTCAGTAGTACACAACAAACTACTTCTAAAACTAAAATCCTATGGCATCTCCAGACCCCTCCATAATTGGATAGCTGCATTTCTGTCAAACAGCCAACAAGTGGTCAAAATAGGGAGCTCCCTATCAAATCCTGCACCTGTTAATAGCAGTGTCTCCCAAGGCAGAGTTCTAGGACCAGCACTCCTCAATAAATGACCTTTGCGATCATATTATAAGCAACTGAGTTCTTTTCGCCAATGATGTAAAAATATTTAACACCACCAACAATGCTGATACCCTTCAAAATGACCTTGACTTTGTGTCAGAATGGTCAAACAATTGGCAACTCCAAATCTCAACCAACAAATGCTCTGTTTTACACATTGGCAAAAAGAATCAGAACATAAAATACAAGCTGAATGGACATGACCTTGTAGATCACCCTCACTCTGTCAAGGACCTTGGAGTACTCATATCTAATGATCTAAGTGCCAACTGTAACAACATTGCCAAAAAAGCAGTAAGAGTTATAAACCTAATCTTGCTTAGCTTCTTCTCCGGTAATATCACACTACTAACCAGAGCATACAAAACATTTGCTAGACCAATTCTCAAATATAGCTCATCTGTCTGGAACCCGCACTGCATATCGGATATTAATACAACTGAACGCATCCAGAAATATTTCACAAGAAGAATCCTCCACTCCTCTGCTCACAACAAAATACCTTATGCCACCAGACTTTGAAATACAAATATGGTTAGAGGGAATGTTTCAGCAACATACAGAGTTAAAACCAGAGATATTCTTATTGGGAATTTTACCAGAGAATTATAGCAAAGAAGATACATATTTGATTATTCATATAATAACAGTGGCTAGAATTGTATTTGCACAAAACTGGAAAGCAGATAAAATTCCGTTGGAAGGAGATATTATAAAGAAAATATTAGAATGTGCAGAAATGAATAGATTAACATTGAGAATAAAAGATAAAGAGGAGTCGATGTATTTCAAGACATGGGAATAAATTTTATGATTGGTTAGAAAAGAAATATGAATAAGGACATAGAGATAAAATAGATAGAGAATGGATGGGAGAAAACAATTAGAAAAATAGATACCCAGATGATGCTAAGTAAAAGGAGAAAGGGGTGGGGGTGGGGGTAAAAGGGAAAAAAGTGAGATATTATAAAAATGTACGCAAATGAAATAAAAATAAATAATAATTTAATAAGAAATTGAAATGAGAACAAAGATAGTTAGGAAATCGGGGCTGCTCGAATACCACTTTAGATTGAACTGAAAAGGGAAACAACAGGAGAGAGGAGAAGGAGTAGAGAGAGAGGAAGGGAAAAGAGAGGAGAGGAGAGAAGAGGAAAAAGAAGAAAGGAAAAAGGAGAGGAAGAAGAGGGAGAGGAAAAGGTTAGAAGGGGGAAGAAGAGAGGAGTGGGGGAAGAGAAGGGGAAGGAGGAAAGAGAAGGAGAGGAAGAATGAAGGAAGTAGGAGGAGAAACAGGGGAGGAGAAGGGGAGGAGAAGAAGAAAGGTTGCAGTATAGGTAAAGGGTAAAAGAGCAGCCCCAAAAAAGTAAGAATTAAAAATGAAAGTTAACAGAAAAAATGAATGAAAAATGATGGAAATGACTGTACTTGTAAATGTGTTTATGAAAAATAAAAATTAAAAACTTTAAACTTCAATAGATACAAACTTAAAGTGAACTGCTCCAAACTCGATTGCAGAAAATATGATTTCAGCAACAGAGTGGTCAATGCCTGGAATGCACTACCTGACTCTGTGGTTTCATCCCCAAACCCCAAAATTTTAACCTAAGACTGTTTACTGTTGACTTCACCCCATTCATAAGAGATCTGTAAGGGGGTGCATAAGAGCACCAGCGTGCCTACTGTCCCTGTCCTAATGTTTCCCCTATTTGTATCTATTTTATGTATCCAATCCATGCTTATATATATTGCCTAATACATTCTTGACAAATAAATAAATAAAAAATAAAATAAAAAATGTCTTCCCAGCATCTCATGCTTGCTAGGACAGAACTTAGCTAAACCTTATTCACCTGTCTGCAGGGCGGAACAAGCACGTTTTCCCCTTATACTTTCTCACCTGTCCATGCCCATAACATCACTCAGCTCAGCTCCCCCATTCCCCCTCTTCTCAAGGCATATGGGATAGAAGTAGGTGGGCAGAGAGACCTCTATCTAACTACAGCTCCTCCTGGGAGCCCCATGCTTGACTCTGGCAGCACTGTGGGCAGCATCAGAGTAAGTTACTGAAGAGACTTTGAAAAGAAGGAGCCTGGCGCACCATTAACTCAGATCAGGGGTCACCTCCTTGGCAGAATGTCCAATGTGATATTCTGGAAAATCATATTGCAAGAAGTACCCTTTCCAGGTTCAATGTCCCCAGCTGGGTGGCTGTTATCACCTAAAGAGCCATTGTTGGACATGGGAGCTAAACACCCAGTCCTGCTTTCTGACTAAAGACTCATCATCAACCTTGCAGAATTTATTTTTCAACTTGCAGAAGGTAGTGGGCAACAGGACAGGATCCCAGCTGCTAAATGTGGTTGACATACACAAGATACTGCGTCAACTGCCAGGCACAAAAGTTTTTCATTTTGTGGAAATTTCCCAATACTCAAAATGATCTTGAAATTTGTACTTGTGTTGCAGTGAAGTCTATGCTGACAGCAGAGATCTCAGCTACCAAGGGAAGGGCCTGCCTAGAGCAAAATCCCAGGGAATTCTATTCTGGGGAAGAAGAAAAAAAGGAGACCCACCTTTAAAAAAGTAGATCCAACTGCTCACAGATTCCTTGTTAGTGCAAACCTCAGGGCTTTGAGTAGCTTGGGCTACTCCAGGATTCCTAGGGCTAGTGAGGGGAAGGCAAAGTGAATGGACTCTGTTAACATGGGGGCGCTACTGGAAGATCTGAGTACCCAGGTTGGGCACAGATCATCCGGAAGATGATCTGTGTGGTCACTAAAAATCAACAATAACTTGACAGCATATAATCAGCCTGTCAACTCACAAATCATCCCTGGCCTGCTCCCAAGTTGCCGTAGGCAAGGGGGATGGGATTGACCAGGCACAGAAAGAAAAGAAGAACACGTTCTCTTGGGTTCCAGGTGGTAAGCAGCAGGAAACCCCTTGCCACTGGGTTCTCTAGCTTGCCAGGTCTTGACTCCCATTTCCCAGGACAAAGTACAGTACACTGTTTGGACCTTGCAGGGCAAACTCCGTCCTTGGATAGAAGAAGTGGGATCAGGTGCTCCCATCTCTGAGAAACCATAACAGAACCTCCTGACAGGGAGGGAAGTGAATGGAGGATATTGTGTAGTGAGCTTCAGTAGGAAAGAACCAAGTCGTTCCGAATCTCAGCATAACTACAACAGCATTTATTGACTCAAAACTGGAACTGAAGAACAGCAGGCAAATCAGAGGCGGTATTCAACTGATTCAGATGAATCGGTAGCAGAAATTTTACCTGGTTTGGTGAACCGGTAAATACCACTTCTGGCTGGTCCCGCCCACACCCACCCGCTCACCACTCGCACCTGGCCACTCGCCATTTGCCCTGCCCACCCCGCCCTATATGCCTTTGCCATGTGGCCCAGCTAATCACTTGCCAGTCACCTCACTGATGCCCACTCAGTTTGGCTCATCAAAGGTAAGCAATGAATGCCACCCACTCGCCCTTCGCCTTGGGTCAGGAGCTGGGGCCTCAGGGACGCGCCATCCCCTGAGGCCCCAGAGCCACTGCCCACTTCTTTGTGCTTCTGTGGTAGCATTGTCTACCAGTAGCTTCTGGTAGGCCTGGGCGAGGTCTAGCTTAGCAAAGATTTGGCCTCCCTGGAGCGAGGTGAGGATGTGGTTTACCACTACTACAGGATAAGCATGCTGCTGTAGTGCCTTGTTTATGGTGCACTTGTAGTCTGCGCAGATGCGAACACCCCATTAGGCTTAACTGGGGTCACTATGGGAGTGTCCCAATGGCTATGGTCCACAGGTTGGAGCACTCCCTGCTGTACCAGCTTGTCTAGTTCCACATCAATTTTGGGCTTCAGTGCAAAGGGAACCCTGCATGGTTTTAATCAGATTGGAGTTACTGCTGGATCAAGGTTGAGTGAAATGGGTGCCCCTTTGTATTGTTCCAGCTCAGCACTGAATACATCAGCGTATTGTTGGCATACTGTTTCTAGATTGGCTATTTGGGTTCGATGAATGCCCATTACCCTGATGCCCAGGGCCTTGAACCAGTCCAATCATATGAGGCTCGTGTGTGGCCCCTCTATGACTACTATGCTGAGGGGACCCTCGAACTATTTATTTATTTATTTATTTGTTTGTTTGTTTGTTTGTTTGTTTGTTTGATTTGTATGCCGCCCTATCTCCATAGGACTCAGGGCGGCTCACAACAATTAAAAAATACAGTCCCAATCCAATAAAAGCATGTTAAAAATACATGTTAACACGTTAATATAAAACACGTTAAAGATAATCAAAACCCCATCAGTCCAGGTTGGGCAATTTGAACAACCATGTTTTTAGTTCGCGGCGGAAAGTGCGAAGGTCAGGGGCCAACCGGAGCTCCAGGGGGAGTTGATTCCAAAGGGAGGGTGCACCCACAGAGAAAGCTCTACCTCTGGGGGTCACCAGCTGACACTGTCTAGTCGACGGTACCCTGAGTAGGCCCTCCCTGTGAGAACGCACCAGGTGATGGGAAGCTGTTGCTGGTTGCAGATGGTCCGACAGATATCCTGGGCCTAAGCCATGTACGGCTTTATAGGTCATCACCAGCACCTTGAATCTCACCTGGAGGGCAACCGGCAGCCAATGCAAGTTGCACAGTAGAGGTGTGACATGGGAGTATCAGGACCCTCCCATCACAACCCGTGTGGCCCCATTCTGTACCAGCTGAAGCCTCCGAGTGGTTCTCAAGGGCAGCCCCAAGTAGAGAGCACTGCAGTAGTCAATACAGGAGGTGACTAGTGCATGACTAACTGTGCGTAGAGCATCCCAGTCCAAATAGGGGCATAACTGGCGCACCAGGCAAACCTGGGCAAACGCCCCACCGGTCATGGTTGTTATATGATCTTCTAAGCTCAACCGTGAGTCCAGGAGGACACCCAAGTTGTGTGCCCTGTCTACAGGGGGTAACACCTTGCCCCCTATAGCCAAAGATGGAACCTCTCGATTGGACCAGGATGCCGGTACCCACAGCCACTCGGTCTTGGCAGGGTTGAGCCGAAGACAGTTCCTCCCCAACTAGATCCGTACCGCTTCCAGTCACCAGGACATCACATCGAGGGCATCACTGGGCTGGTTCGGGGTGGATATAAAAAGTTGGGTATCATCAGCAATCTGATGATACCTCACCCCGAAACCACAGATGATCTCTCCCAGTAGCTTCATATAAATGTTGAACAGAAGAGGCGAGAGGACCGACCCCTGGGGCACCCCACAAGTGAGGGGCCTCATGGCCGACCTCTGCCCCCGCCCGTCAACACCGCTTGCGTACGGCCCGAGAGGTAAGAGGAGAACTACCGCAAAACAGTGCCTCCCACTCCTAACCCCTCGAGGTGTTGCAGCAGGATACCATGGTTGATGGTATCAAAAGCTGCCGAAAGATCTAATAGGACCAGAACAGAGGAATGACCTCTGTCCCAAGCCCTCCAGAGATCATTCACCAGCGCGACCAGTGCCGTCTCCATGCTGTATCTGGGCCTGAAACCCGGGCCTAGGTACTCCGCTTCATCCAGGGCCATCGGGAGCTGATGTGCCACCACGCTCTCAACAACCTTCTCAAGAAAGCAAAGGTTGGAGACCGGATGGAAGTTACTCAAAGTAGCTGGATCCAAGGCAGGTTTCTTGAGGAGGGGCCTAACCACTACCTCCTTCAAGGTGGCAGGAAAGCTTCCCTCACCCAAGGAAGCAGTTATTATTGCCTGGATCCAATCACGTGTCACCTCCTGAGCTGAATAAACCAGCCAGGAGGGACACGGATCCAATACACACATGGTCACACTCAGCTTCCTCATGATCCTGTCCACTTCCTCAGGGGTAACAGGATCAAACTCCTCCCAGATAACAAGACCCGCCGCCTCCTTACTGTCTGACCCTGCCCAGTCAGAGTCCAAGTCGTTCCGAATCTGAGCGATCTTATCCAGCAGATGCTGATTAAACTCCTCGGCCCACCTTCACAAGGGGTCCTCCCCCGCCCTCTGATTCAGGAGGGAGCGGGACACCCTAAACAGGGCAGCCGGGCGATTATCTGCAGACGCGATGAGGGCAGAGAAGTAGTGATGCTTTGCCGGTGCCATCTCCACCAGGTAAAATCGTGTAAATGACCTTAGCTGTGCACAGTCAGATTCGGAATGACTGGCTCTCCAACAGCTCTCTAGGCCTCTCCTATGGCACTTCATTCCCTACAGCTCTTCGGTAAACCAAGGAGCCAACCGAGATCTGCGTCAAGTCAGAGGCTGCAAAGGCATGACACAGTTGAGGACCCCGGCGGCAGCCTCATCCCAGGCGTCCACCAGGGCCGTGACCGGGGCGTGGGAGAGAGAGAGAGGTATCATCCCAAACTCCATCTGGAATGTCTCTGGGTCCATCAGGCGCCTGGGGCGGAACCAGGTGGTCGGTCCCGCATCCCAGCAAGGAGGGGTGGCATACTGGAAGCCTACTTGAAGGAGATAGTGATTGGTCCATGACAGGACCTACCGAACTCAACCCGCCACTGTTCCGAGATAAAAACAAGATCGGGCATGTGGCCCCCCTCATGAGTCGGGCCCTGAATAATCTGAGTCAGGTCCATGGCTGCCATGGAAGCCATGAACTCCCTTGCCACCCCCAACACCCCGCCCAGGGAAGGCTGATTGAAGTCCCCCAGTACAATAAGTCTGGAAAACTCCACCACCAACCCCGACAGGGCGTCGAGTAGCCCAGGAAGGGCCGTTGTTATGCAGCTGGGAGACAAGTACGTAATCAACAGGCCCAACTGCCCTTGTGGGCCTCATTTCATGAGGAGGGTCTCATACCCATCTATCTGGGGAACAGTGACCTCCCACGGACTAAGGGTCTCCCTAATAATAACCCTCACCCCTCCTCCCCTACCCTGGGCCCTTGGCTGGTGTAGCAACTGGAAACCTGATGGGCAAAATTCTGTCAATGGGACACCTCCCACTGAGCCCAACAGGTTTCCGTAATGCAAACCAGGTCTGTGTTTTCCTCCTCAATCAAATCACGAATGAGGGGAGTTTTGTTGACCACTGATCTGGCATTAAAATAAACCAGCCTAGCCCAGTAATCCCCTGTCTCAAACCCGCAGGAAGTTGGGTGGAACCAAGAAGGTCGGAGCACATCACCGCTTGAACATAGCGAGGACCCTAATTGTACCCTAATGGTAGCTTTGCCCCTTATGGGAACACGGTGACTCTGGAAGTCCGTTAGCACTAAAATTGATGATTTGAGCGGGACTTGCCGTCGGCTATGTTTGCAAATGTGGTAGAAAATCATGGACAATATAATGGATAGGGCCAATCCAGTATCAAACTCCATGGAGCATGGGACCCCTTGAAGTTTTAGTTGGAGTCTTATCTTTTCTTTGATGGGGTGTTGGGCCACTGTGCATTGGATGCTATGACTTCCCGAGCAGTATTCAACTCTGTTCTATCATGGGGGCCTTTTCCACTTGTGCTGCTGTGTCGCAAGTTTTGTTTCTCACTGACGACTTCTGCAATCTCTGGCAATGTGCCCTTGCTTTCCACAGGCATAGCATACAGCTGTGTGGAATCTGCACTCTGCTCTTTCATGTGGTCCTTTGCAGCTTGCACAGATTTGTGGGGGAGTTGCTTGCTCTGTAAAATGTGGCCATCTGGTAGCTCTGTCCACAAGTGATCAATTTCATTGCTCTCGCTGACCTCCCCCGAGCCTTCTATGGTCTCTTAGTGGATCGCTGGGGGGCTGGTGTATGTTTTTGGTGGCCAGAGAGTCTTCATGGCCCCCCTGGCAGCCTCAGCCAACATAACTTCCTTCAACACATCTTGGAAAGTCAATTTCTCCATGGTACATAGGCGCTGCTGTACTTCATTATTACACAGGCCGCAAATGAGCCTGTCTCTGAGACAGTCTTCTAGATCAGAGAACTCACATTGGCGCGAAGCTTGGCGAAGGGCTGCCACAAACTCTGCTGCAGATTCCCCAGATCTCTGTTCTCATTGCTCGAATGCATGGCGCCAGATGATGACTGAGAGTCTAGGCTCAAAATGTTCCTTTAATTTTTTCTTGAGGTCTGCATAGGCCATTGTCTCTATGCTTGCCAGTACTACCAAGTTGTTCAGCAATATCAAACGTGGCTTGTCCAGACACATAACAGGGTTACCACCAGTGGTGAAATGTAACATTTGTTACTACCGGTTCTGTGGGTGTGGACTGGTGGGGGGGGGGTGTTAATGTGACTGGGTGGGCGAGGCCAACTTTCTTTTTACTTTTAAAAGCATTTTTTCTACAACCTCAAGAGGTTGCAGAAAAAAATGCTTTTAAAAGCCTCTGACGATCTCAGCTGAGCCGCGCGATCATCAGAGAGTTTTGTTTGTTTTTTTTACTTTTAAAAGCATATTTTTGGCCAAAGAGGTTGTAAAAAAAATGCTTTTAAAAGTAAAAAAAAAAAGCCTCTGATGATTGTGTGGCTCAGCTGGGCATTGGGGGGACAGGGATTTTTGCTACCAGTTCTCTGAACCACCCGCTGCCATCGCTACCAGATTGGGCAATCCAGTCCGAATTGGAAGCATTTCACCCCTGGTTACAGCCTTCAGGTCATCGTCCATGACATGGTTAGCCCGGAGATAGTTTTCTACTCAGGAGACATATGAGCTCCACTGTTCCGGGTGAGTAATATCAAACTTGTTGAGTCTTCACAATTTAGCCATTTTGAGAAGGCCCCTGTGGTGCTAGTTAATGCCTGTCTTATTTATTTATTTATTTATTTATTTATTTATTTATTTATTTATTTATTTATTTATTTATTTATTTATTTATTTATTTATTTATTTATTTATTGCATTTCTATGCCCCCAATTCCCTGGGGACTCTGGGTGGCTTACAATAAAAAATAATGCAAACAATATACCACAAAAGTTGTTTTAAAAAAACATTAAAAACCCATACACTCCATTTATGGCCGGATCTTGCAAGTTTGCAGCAGTGAGATCAACGGCCCCAGGCCTGCCAGAAAAATCAGGTCTTCACCGCTTTCCGGAAGGCCAATAGGGTGGGGGTAGTCTGGATCTCAGGAGGTAACTGGTTCCAGAGAGCTGGGGCAGCCACAGAGAAGGCCCTCCCCTGTGGGCCCGCCAGCCGGCATTGTTTAGCTGATGGGACCTGGAGGAGACCAACACTGTGATCTTACCGGTTACTGGGAGCTATGTGGTAGAAGGCGGTCTCGAAGATAATCTGGCTCTGAGCCATGTAGGGCTTTAAAGGTAATAACCAATACCTTGAATTGTGCCCGGAGACCAATAGGGAGCCAGTGAAGCTCGTGGAGAATTGGTGTAATGTGGGTGGATCTAGGTGCACCTACAATAGCTCGTGCGGCTGCATTCTGGACCAACTATAGTCTCCGAACACTTTTCAAGGGTAGCCCCATGTAGAGCGTGTTGCAATAATCTAACCATGAGGTGACAAGGGCATGAGTGACTGTGAGGAGAGCCTCCCGATCCAAATAGGGTTGCAATTGTTGCACCAGGCAAACCTGTGCAAAGGCCACAGCTGTCAGATGTTGCTCTAATCTTAGCTGTGAGTCTAGGAGGTCACCCAAATTGTGAGCCCGTTCTGAGGGGGAAAGTTTCCCCCCCCAGAACCAAGGATGGACAATCAACATAGTCTTTAGGAGGCAATACCCACAGCCACTCGGTCTTGTCTGAGTTAAGTCTGAGCCTGTTGACTCCCATCCAGACCCTCACGGCCTCCAGGCACTGGCATATCACATCCACCACCTCACGGAACTGACAGGGGGTGGATATATACACCTGGGTATCATCAGCATATTACTGATACCCCACCCCATATTGTCAGATGATCTCACCCAGCAGTTTCATGTAGATGTTAAATAGGAGGGGAGAGAGGACCGAGCCCTGAGGCACCCCGCAAACGAGGGGCATAGGGGTCAACCTCTGTCCTCCTGCCAACACCGACTGTGACTGAACAGAGAGATAGGAGGAAAACCACCGTAACAGGGTGCCTCCCACTCCGTAACAGGGTGCCTCCCACTCTTAGTCGTCCCAAAAGGATACCATGGTCAATGGTATTGAAAGCTGCTGAGAGGTCAAGTAGCACCAAGATAGAGGAATGACCACCCATCTCGGGCTCACCAGAGATCATCCATCAGCGTGACCAAAGCAGTTTCTGTGCTGTAGCCAGGCCTGAAGCCAGACTGAAAAGGGTCTAGATAATCCATTTCATCCAATGACCGCAGGAGCTGAAGTGCTACCGCTTTCTCCTCAACCTTTCCCACAAAGGGTAGGCTGGAGACTGGCCGAAAGTTCTTTAATTCTGCTGGGTCCAGGGAAGGCCTTGAGGACGGGCCTACATCACCTACTGAGGGTGATGCTGGGCTGCACTTAGGAGTCCTGGGGATGGATTCCTGTGCCTCCAGTGTGTCTTACTGGCAGGCAGGGCAGGGAGCATGGTCCCACTAGGGCTCTTTACCCAGTCTGACACCCAGTGATTTCAGCGTGCCTCCAGTGTGGCTTACTGGCAGGCAGGCATGAGGACTAGTTCTGCCAAGGCTTTGTTACCCATCCTATCACCCAGTGACTTCAGTCTCTTGGTTAGCAGCAGCTCTTTCCCCTGCAGCATCCCATCCTCATTGCCACTATTGTGTAGAGGGCTTCAGTAGGTAAGAACCAGACCAGCATAGCTACAACAGCATTTATTGATTCAAAACTGGAACTGAGGAACAGCAGGCAAATGCGTGTAATTTATATTCTGAGCCCACAGGGACTGAACCAATCATAATGCTTGAAAAACCCACCCAAATATGAATGTTCAAAGTTTCCCTCCAAAACAGTTGGAGCTAACAGTGAGGGTCATCTAAAGGTTAGTTTCATTTTAGCAGGGCTTAACACAACTATATACATTCAATACATAACAGAGGAAATGGAAGTAGCAGGAACATCAATGGAAAGGGATGGTTTTCCATGCTTAGAAGAATGACAAGCAATTTAAAAAGAGGCCACCTGAAGACAGAGTGGTGAGAAACCATCACTGATGGCAAAAGCCAATGCTGTCAAAGAAGTAGTTATTGACAGATGATCCTTTAAGGAGTTTGAAAAGGACTATAGACTCTTTCTTGATAACGAGGGGAAATATGGGGTGGATGGCCCTACCACCAAATAAATTTGGTGCTGAACAACAATATCCATCATGTGGTCCATCATGGAGCCACATCCAGGTGTTTGCAGTAGGGTACTTCAGGGTTCCATCCCAGGGCCATCCCAGTGTGTTCCTCGATGTTTTCATAAATTACTTAAACAAGGAAATAGAAAGGATCCTCAGCAAATTTGCAGATGACACTAAACTGGGAGAAAGGGATTGCTAACCGCTCAGAAAATAGGCACAACATTTAAAAGGATTTCAATAAAGTTAAATATTGTGTCTTATCTAACCAAATATAGTTGAGTGGGCAGAAGTATTGGGTTCTGATTTTATCAAAAAAATCAGGGGCACAGGTACATAATAGGAGATATACCTGGTTTGGCAATGGTATGTATGAGAAGGATCTAGGCATACTGGTAGACCATTGATTACGCATGAATCACCAATCTGCTGCAGCTGTTGAAAGAGTTAATGCAGTCTTGGGTTGCAGTCACAGAAATGTAGTGTTGCGATCACTGACCATTCTGCTCTGAGCTGCCCTGCTCAATCTGCACCAAGAAGACTGTATCTGCCACCACAATATGACAAGAACCCTGAGAAACTGGAAAGGGGGCAGGGGAGAGCAGCAAGGATGGTACAGGGCTTGGAGGCTAAATTCTACAAAGACCAGCCAGAGGAACTTGGTGTGTGCAGTGTGCAGAAGAAGCAGCTAAGGACAGCCATGAGAGCTCTCATTTGCCAAGCAGGAAGTAAAGAGACTGATTCTATGAAAACCCTAATAACGATGAGGCGAGTAACAGAATTCAATATGGAGTTTTCAAAAACAGGAATGACTTGTCTTGTCAAACTCATTGTTTTTGATTGGGGAACTTCTGTAATAAATTGTGGGAAGGAGCTTGTTGCTTTTGGGTGGCGAGCTGTAAACGCCATCTCTTTTGTATGTGTGTGGATGCCATCCATTAACATTTTGATCAGTAGCCAATTAAGGGAGGGCTGCAGTGATGAGCAGGAGGAGCATGGACGCACTCCCTGCACTTGTTGCTATCTCCTTAAAGAAACCCCACACCTGGTGTGACAAGGGACATTAATGATCCTGTTGTTCCCTCCTTAAACACTCTCCTTTCTGGGACTTACATTGTGCTTGTATTTCGGTCTTTCAGGTCAGGAAAAGGCACCCTTTCTCTAAAGAGGCACTGATTGGTGCAGACAGCCTGCCTCTGAGACCTCTGAAGCACTTTTTCTGTTTCATATCCAAATAGCCGCAGACCCTCCAGCCCTGGTTCAAAAGTGCCCATTAATGATTCCACACCAACTGGAGAGTGAAATAGGCTCAGCTCGGGGCCTTTAATCTTCAAGCTGTTTATTGATGTCTTGAATGAGGAGCTTATCAGATTTGCAGATCATGCCAAACAGGGTGGAATGCATAATGCTGTAGAAGGCAGAAATAAAATTCAAAACCTAGTTGGTAAGAGATAGATGCAAAGTTTCTTCTGTTAGGAAAGAGGCCCTGAGAATCAGGGATGCCTGGCTGATGACACCTTTGGATGACAAAGGTGATCAGGAAGTAAAAACTAAATCTTATGAAAGATGAAAGCAGTCCTTTTCTCTGAGAATCCTGTCTATTTTGGCCACGACTTCTGAAGGCTTATTGAACAGTTTTGTTAATGAAATCCTTAAAATCTATCAGGTGATCTCTCTTTCATGGATGTAGTCAAGCAAAGGAGATTTTCAATTGAGGGGGTTGGACTCCACAATTCTGGGGTCCTTCTAAGATGGATGGTAAGACTAATAAGACTACATTTGGAATATTGTGTCCACTTTTGGTCACCATGATACAAAAAAGACGTTGAGATTCTAGAAAGAGTATAGAGAACAACAACAAAGATGATTAAGGGTCTGTAGGCTAAACCACATGATGAACTAGATTTGGGGAACTAGATATGTCTAGCCTAAGAAAGAGAAGGACTGTGGTATGATAGCAGTCTTTCAATATTTGAGGGGCTGTCACAGAAAACAGGGGGTGTCAACCTGTTCTCCAAAGCCCCTGAAGGCAGGACAAGAAGCAACAGATGGAAATTAATCAAGGAGAGAACCAACCTAGAACTAAGGAGAAATTTCTTGACAGTGAGAACAATCAATCAAAGGAAAACACGTACTCCAACACTGGACGCTTTTAAGAAGAGACTGTAGAGCCATTTGTCTGAAATGGAATAGGATCTCCTGCTTCAGGAGGCGGTTGGATTAGAAGACCTCCATGGTCTCTTCCAACTCTGGTATTCTGTTATTGCTCCCACATATTATGAATGTAGCATTTTCCTTTTTCTTTAACAGAACGTTCATGTTTGTTTAACTGTAAAATGCTTAGCAGTTGCCAGAGCAGACTATTCTGGCTTTATTTCAGTGCCAACCAAATGCCATTGCTTAGTTATGGGGAGCGGTCCCTTCTACCTGGTGACCGGCGAGTGGGAATCGGAAGAATAGACCATCAAACACAAAGATGTTGACTTTTCATGGCCTTTATCACAAAACAAACCATTTTCTGTCAAAGGACAAAGTAACACTGTGTGATAAGATGGGCGACTAATCAATTTTACAAATAAAAATAAATGTAAATAAACAAACAAACAAACTTGAACACTGACTAGGGGTCCTTGCAGCTGGTGCTTATAATTGTAATTACTTATAATAATAGAAAAAGGGGATAGTAGCGATAGCCATGCAATCAGAGCCTCAGCCTGACCCCTGTGAGCTAAGTGACCCTGCCTGACCGCAGCAACCCCCTCCACCCCCCGTGAGGCTGGGGGCCTTGGACTCTGGATAAGCTCCGCTATCTTTCTGCTTGAGAGTTCTAGCCTAACGACAGAAAAGAATATTTGTAGCTCGGGGTTCCTTGTTGCACTCAGAGCTTGGCTGTTTTCTTGCAGACATTTCATTACCAAACTAGGTAACACTATTTGAGCACTGATGACGTTGCCTAGCTTGGTAATAAAACTTCTGCAAGAAAACAACCAATCTCAGAGAGCACCAAGGACCCCGCAGTTCTCTCCTTAAGCGGACCAGTCTACCGAGCAAGTTCCTCTGTTTGCTTTCATGTAAGAACCTCACAACCCCTTTCTAATTCCCGTAGTTTGGAAGGATCTCTTAGTGATCTGGGAGAAATTTGATCCTGGAGTTTGGGCATCATTGTCAGGGACCCTCCGTGGGGCAGGGCAAGGGCAGAGCAGACGCAAAAGCCAAGCTGAAACCTGGCACCAGGCACAATCTATTTCCCTGTGCCACAAGGAGCCCAATTATGAGAAGGAAGGCCAAGCAGTGGTCCTTGTCCAAGGAAGCAGGAAGAATTCTGAATGAGGAACCAGCCTGGTCATCTGCTTCCTGTTTCCAGGGACACTATACCCAGCTGATCCTCAGCAGTCCTGGGATGCTCACCAGTGTGGCCGTTGTTCTTCAGGGGAAGGGTCTCTTCGGGAGGCAAATCGTAGCCAGACAGTAGCAGGGGCTCCAGCTTGACGCTGAAGCTGACAGCAGCTGTGTTGATGTTGATGGGAGACTGCATGTGACCGTCACAGTTGGGGAACACGGATGCCCACTCTGACATGTCTGAAAGAGAAGAACACGCTTCAGGGGCCTCAGAGTCGTTTACCTGCCTCAGAGAGCAGGGAACGTTGGGTGGGAGGTTAGGAAAAAGGAGAAAGCTTGACAAAGAGGAAAAGTGGAGCTTGGTCAACCTCACTTCTGCTGCTCTTCCAGAAAATGCAGGACAGAGTGAAAAGAACATGACGGGCACTTCCAGGTGGTTTTTCTGGGTTGGAGACGCACGTCTTCCCAGCTCTGGCTTTAAAACACCAAAAAGCTACCTCTCAATTGCTACATGAACTGGCTGAATCTGGGAAGTAGCTGGTTCCACCAGGCTATGATGCCTGTGAAGCAGCCGGGATCTTGGGGTCAATCTGGGCAGAGACCAGGAGGCTCACCTCTAGCCTGTAAATGCAGGTGGGTTGACAGCTCTGGGCTGGGCTGGCAGGAAGGAGGAGGCAGCTACCCATGGAATGCAGTCAGATGCCCTGGGGGCAGGGCTCAGTGCAAGGGCAGCTCTTATCGTCTCTGCTGCAGGGAGGAATGCGGGCACTGGGCATGAATAATGTCCTGCAATGGCTAAAGTAGAGCTGTGGGGTGGGGGTAGATGAGGGACAGGAACAGGCTACAATGAGGCCCAGATATACCCAGGCAGGTTTTGGGCTCAATAGAGCCGGAGAAGACCAGAGGCAGGTGTGACCAGAGCTAGCTAATCATTAACACCTGGCCAGGAGCCCAGGGGAGCAAGACCAGGCCTTTACCTTTGTAGCTCCAGTGATGGTATTTGTGCCCCGGAAGACCTAGGAAGCAAATAAAAGAACCTGACTCAAGTTGTTGCTCCCACCATTTTCTCCCCACAAAAGCAAAAAGGGAGGTTCTCCTTGCCCCTCCCCCATTCTATTTTAATTCTGACATGGGGAAGAGCATGGTTGATTTTCTCCCTCCCCCCCTCTCTCTCACACACACACACACACACACACACACACACACACACACACACGACCTTGAATGATAGCCCGGACCAGAGGTCGGGTGGTGGGCTAAAGAGATAGAGCAGATCCAGCCAGCACTTATCTCTTTTACATCATAAGGCCTTTTTATCCTATTGATGTCAATTGATCCTGCTCTGGGCCTATCTCTTGCCCTTCGGTGTCCTCCGGGGGCATTGCCAGAGAGGAGGGTCCTGGAGTGGGAGGCCTTGCTAATTCCTCCCCCTCACTCTCAGAATCTGTATCTGCCGATGACACAGGCTCAGGCAACGGAGCCACAACACTCTTTCCACAAGAAAGAAAAACCTTTGAGAGACCTGATAGTTCAGATAGAACATATGCTATCGGAGAATGTTTCAATTGCGGTTCAAGTGAACATTACAGAAGGGATTGCCCACAAAATGTGAATGCTAGGGCATGTCTAAGGATACCTTCTGGTAGCAAATGTAAAAGGAGGTCATTCACTCCAGGTAGAAAACCAGGTGGAGATGTTCCTAACTAGAGAAGGAGTAAATGGCCAAAGGGAGGCAACAAAAGGGACGATCTCAGGTTTAATGATGGTTTTGCAAACATAGTTGAAACTATTGAGTCAGAACTCACGAGGGAACAGCGTGAGCAACTATGGTTAATAGATAGTGGGGCTAGTAACCATGTAGTGAATGACCGAAGATTGTTTATTGATATGAGAAAACATAAATCCATGGTTAAAGTTGCAAACGGTAAAAGGTAAATGTTATTGGCATTGGAAATGTTTTTATTCCTGGGATAGGAGAAATTAATGATGCATTATAAGTACCTGAGATAGACCATAATTTGCTAAGCATAATGAGGATATGTGAAAACCCTAAAATAGAGATACTGTTTTCAGAAGGAACAGCTGTAATTACAAATGACCAATGTGTAGTTGGGGAAGTATTGAAAATTGGTGGTTTACCTTACTATTCCCCCAATGCAAGTATTGAGGTATCTAGTGCTAGCAATTATACTACCTCATTTGGTAGTAATGACGAATCCCAGCTAGAACTGGGTGGTGAGCATCAAGGCTTTCAAGAGAGGAAGTCTTGTAATAATGATTGTAGAATTAATGTTAAAGGTAAAAAGTCTGTAACTTTTAATTTAAAGCAAAATGATAAGGAGCCTGAGAATGCTAATGTAATTTCTGTAGGTGAACCGTTGCACAACGAATGTGCCCATTTAATGCATCATAGGTTAGGTCATGTGAGCTTTCCTATAGTGAAAAAGGTAACTGAATATTCGAGTGGAACCAAGATCAATGACTGTAACACATTTCTAGACTGTTCAATTTGCAGGAGTGTGAAATTGAAAGTGAAACCTGCGCCCAAGGAGTCTCAGCAGTACTCCGAACACGCATTCCAGCTTGTCCACATGGATTTGGTAGGTCCACTGGCACTTTCCATTGGCAAGAGACGGTACTTTCTAACGATAGTTGACGACCATAGTAGGTTTGGATTCGTCTTTCCCCTAGTGTCTAAAAATGAAACGCTAGCTAACTTTAAAGAATTCTGCATTTTAGTTGAGAACCAGTATAATGTCAGGATTAGGAAAATCTTAACTGATAGAGGGACTAAATTCAATTCAAATCAGTTCTCCAACTGGTTGAGGAGTAAAGGTATAATCCATTTACGCACCGCACCTTACTCCGCGTTTCAAAATTGCGTCGCGGAACAACATAATGGCGTACTGCAGACTATGATGCAGTGCATCCTAGAGGACGCTAAACTAAACTTTACATACTGGGCAGAAGCGGTCTTGTATGCGAACTACACCTTGAATAGAGTGTGGTCTAGCGTGGTGCAGAAGACCCCATACGAGGTGCTATATGGCCATAAGCCCCAGTTGGCGCACTTCCATGTTTTTGGGGTGATGGCTGATGTCTATATCCCAAAGGAGCTTAGGAGAAAGGGAGACCGAATCTCAGTTAAGCTGAGATTCACTGGTTATGAGCCAGGCTCCAAGGCATTCAGGTTTGTGTATCCAAATGGAAAATTAGTCATATCAAGGTCTGCTACCTTTTATGAAGGGACTAATTGGAGTAAGATCCATGCCAATGAGATTCTCATTCAGAACCCTTCCCATAATTTGAATAGACAGGAGGAGGATGTATCGGAGAACCTATCTCCAAAAGGGATATTAAAACGTAAGATGGGGGTGGCCTGGAAGGAAGGGCATCTAGCTTTAGAGATGCACCATGAAAACCATGAGGAAGACAACCGATCAGATGATTCTGATGTGGGTGATGCGCCTAGGGACAGACCAGTTAGATTTACCAGAGGTAACAAACCTAGGAGGTATGAAGATTTTGTCACCTCAGTTAACCAAGCTTCGGCCACACCTCAGAAATATGAGGATGTGCTGGCCTTACCTGACCACGAATGACAAAAATGGCTCACCGCTATGGATACAGAGTTAGACAGCTTGAAGAAACCAGATGTATTCATGCCAACAAGATTACCCAAGGATAAGAGGGTGATCGGCACCAGATGGCTCTTTAAAAAGAAGCCCATTGAGCATGGAGGTTTTATTTATAAGGCGAGGTTAGTAGCGCAGGGATTCTCGCAGAGATTTCCTGATGATTACGAGGACACCTTCTTGCCCACGGTGTGCCCTGAGAGTGTGAAAACAGCTCTCACTATTGCTACCATACGAGGTGAAAATGTATATCAGTTTGATATACAGACTGCTTACTTGCATGCCCAATTAGATAAACAGCTGTATGTAAAGATTCCTCAGGGTATAAGCCATCGGGAAGACAATGTTTGGTTGTTAAATAAGAGCCTATACGGTTTGAAACAATCGGGTAAAAGATGGTACGAGTGCCTCACTAAAAACTTAAAATAGATGGGCTTTTTACCATCATCAGCTGATGAATGCATGTTTGTGAAAGACCATCAGGGTATTAAGGAGACAATTCTGTTGTATGTGGATGATATCCTGTATATTTGTAAGTCTGAGGACAGGTACAAGAAGTTCTCAGACAGCCTAAGCAAAAGTTTTGCATTGAAACCATTAGGCCGTATTAACAAATTCTTAGGGGTATGTTTTGTTAAAACTAAGAAGGGGTTCCAACTCTCTCAGCGAGATAAGATCTTAGAATTGATCAACAAATGCAACATGGTAGAGGCTAAGCCATGTGATACCCCTATGTCAACAGATTTCCTTAAGAATATGTACACTGAGAGTGTGGAGTTTGAAAATAAGACGCTTTACAAATCCGTAATTGGGTCGCTGATGTACATTGCAAATTGGACGAAGCCGGACATTAATCTGACCATAAACGTGTTATCTAGACATTCAGAACATCCCACACAGTACCATTGGAATGGAATGAAAAGGGTCCTAAGATACTTAAAGGATACTGTAAATTATTCATTGTTATTAGAACCAGAAATATCAGAAAAACTGAGTTTAAGTTGTTATTCGGATGCCGATTGGGCAGGGGATGTTAGATCTAGAAAAAGTATCTCGGGATACATTGTATTTCTAAATGGTAGCCCCCATACTGGTACTCTGGAAAACAGAAGTTAATTGCAACTTCCACAGCGGAAGCTGAATATGTGAGTTTGTCAAAAGCCTCCAATAACCTAGTTTGGTTTGATGACCTTTTGGTGAGCTTATGGAGGGAACCCGTGTATCCTATAAACATTTATGAGGAGAACATGGCTGCTGTCAACATATCAGAGGCCGATGCTGTAGGTCAGAGATCACACCATATTGATATTAAATATAAACATGTCAGGCAATTGGTAAGAACAGGCTTCATCAAAACTACCTTTTGTGAAACACAGGAACAGATGGTGGATATATTTACCAAACTGCTGCCTCGTGAACAACATCACTATCTCCTGGCTAAAATATCAATCGCTATGTAAAATGTACTAACGGTTGATGTATGTACCCAATGATTACATATGTTTGTGATCGAATCAATAGCCACAGAGAAGGGGATTGTCAGAAGTGCTTGCAGGATTGCTGTGACTATGTGATTAGCTACAAACTGTAAGGATTCAAACAGGCCTATCTCTGCCTCGCAATTAACTGCAAGCCTTCCCCGCCCTAGTTAATTGCCTATTCACTTCCTATATAAGTAGGAGCTTGCTGCCTGCCAGAAACGGTCACCCAGAGAGAGCCAAATGCAGGGGCCTGATACAGATAGAATACTGATACTAGAGCTGAGCCAGCTAACGACGAGCTGAAACAAAGTCATTAAAATGCCTGAGCTAAAAGCTGAAGCTCAGAACTAGAAAACCAGAAAGAGGAAAGCTTGACTTTGCTGAGCATGCAAGCCAGCATATGCCTGCAAGCTAGCATCTGTTGATGTCTCTGAGCTGCTGCTGCTGCTGCTGCTGCTGCTGCTGCTGCTGCTGCTGCTGCTGCTGCTGCTGCTGCTGCTGCTGCTGCTGCTGCTGCTGCTGCTGCTGCTGCTGCTGCTGCTGCTGCTGCTGCAGCAGCCACGACCAAGAGGGAGAGCTGGAGAGTTTCCCTGTCAGGAGCTTCAAGCCAGGTTTGAATCAATTCTACAGATGTTTTGACAAGGGACCTTTCTCATTCTTTCTGCTAAGAAGCCTACGCTGCTGTTTTCTATTACCTCGATGTATCGATTCTGAAACTACTCAGTGTTGTATTAGTTTCTTCCTTCCCTTTGGAAAGGGTTAAGAGGACTGGTTTCGGTATTGTGGAGAGGAATTTAAGGAGATGGCCTGGCTTGTGTTAATGAAGATAAGTTTTGTTATTTATGTGTTTTTAAAGACATAGTCCTTTTAATGTTTTTAATAAAGTATATTTTTCTACAAGACTCCTGTCAGTTTTATTTCAGCCCCATTGCATTTGCATGTGAACAGGTTCATGGTTCGTTGGGACAAGCCTCACTCCCTCTAACATTCAAGCAATTATGGGTGAAGACGGTCCTCTTCTGGCACTGGTGCTGGGGGTGGGGGGGAGAGCAATTCCTTGCAAGGTTCTGCCTGTGCTCAGGTGGGAGGAGAGGCAACAGTTGCAGCCACCCCTTCCTCCTCTAGCCTCTGTGAAGCCCCTCAGATGGGAGGAAAAGGAGGATGGTCAACCTCTCCTTTTCCACCTGGGGGCATGTTGAAATGAGGTGGCCAAAGTTTGTAGGGGCTCCGCTGCAGGACACATCCCCCCCCCCCCCCCCGGATTTTTCTTCCTACCTCAATGTCCTTCATCCCAATTTGGTTTTAACAGAACTCCACTTGAACTCCATGACTTGTTCTGTGACTGAACTGTACAAGAAGGTGGGGGAAGGGATATATTAGGAGCTCCTGAGTGGACAGCCATATGTCTCAGCAGAGCCATGGAAAATGTGAGGCACCCAGAAGCCCAGCATCCTCTTTGCAGAGTGACTTGGGGGAGGAGAGTGGGTGACCTGCTATGTTTTCTGGGTTGGGGGAGTATGGTCCTCTGGGAGCTAGAAGGACAAAAGAGGAGACCTGGCACAACATGGAGCTTGCTGTCCAACAACCTGTGCCCAAGAGAAAAACTGCTCAATCCTAGGTGGACATAGGGTCCCTTTAAAAAAGGGTGCTTCATCTGAAAGACTTCTGCCCTTGTCTTCCTAGGAAAGAGCTTGGGAAAGAGTTCTCCTAGCTTCTTAGGGTCACCCTACCTAACTGCACACTGTGACTCAAATTCCATCAAGCGGCTTCTTTTTTCACCGAGGCCAATCCAAGCGCAGTTCATCATCCCATTGAACAGAATAGAAATGAAATCGGAAGGAAAGGCCTGTGTTGAACCTTTTCATGAGGGCTGACTCACTGTATGGCAGAGCCCTTCAGGATCAGCCCCAAGAAATAAATAACAATGGGGAGAATATTTTACTCTGCAATTAAGTCTTTAGGCTGCAATCCTACACCTGCTTATTTGGAGCTCAATAATATTGCTTTCAAAACTCCTGCACTACCGATGTCATCCAATAGGAACATTTGCAATCCCAAACTTAACTCAGAGAAGCTCCATAATACAACCAGAGTTACTTTTGAACAACTATGTATGCAACTGTCTTATACCTCTAATTCCTATTTATAATGTAGCAGACGAAGTCCTCTAAATTGAATAGCTGAGTGGAGGGTCTGTCCCCAGCTACGGACATACTCAGCAGGCAAAAGCTAATTGGAGGAGATTGCTAGATTAAGGACCCTCATTTGTGTTATCCAGCAGGGAAAGAGGTGGGTATTTGCTCTAAGACCTGGACCTAACCCTAACCCTAACCCTAACCCTGGACCTAGACCTGGAAATGGAGAAGCAGCTCCCAACCTTACGAAAAGTTCCCAGCTGCACAACCAAATGGCCACTCAGTGCTCCTGGGCGCACTTTGCTCCAAGCAAGAGACAGGCCATTACCGTCACTAAGGATATTTTAGGGGGTTCCCGAATGGAGTCCATACCCCCCCCCCCTCAAGGAACCCATTCTGTTCCAAGAGTCTTTCACGTCTTCACGGCTTCATCGCCCTGTTGCCTTGGTGTGCGCGGCCCGCTTAAAACTTTGACTCCGAAGTAAACTTTGCTTCAGAACCGCCGGGAAACGGAGTCGCCGGCGGTGGGCAGCCAAGGACATTCTGGTGCCCATTGGTACTGCCCACGACAATCCTAATTTCCAGCCGGAGGAATTTTCTATGGCTTCTTCGGTCGGAGAGAGCGGTTCGGTCTCTCACATCGCATCCCCACTGAGCGGACTGACGGAGGGATGTTGCGGGAAGGACCTTGCCCCCTCGGGCCATACAAATCGGAGCAGCCCTGCCGGCGGCCGCCGTTGAAGCAACCGGTGGAGCTGATGGGCCGAAACTAAGCCCCGGAAGGGGTGGAGGGGGATTCTGCCGCCGTCGCCTCTCACCCACCTGCGTCGTCGTCGTCGTCGTCGTCGCCGGCTGCGCAAGGTCGCGGGGCGGCCCACAGCAGCAGCAGCAGCAGTTGAAGCGAGGAGAAACGGAGCCTCAGCCTCTTCGCGGGGCTCATCTTCGTTTGCCCTCGAGGTCGCGTCTGCAGCCAGCCTGGCTGGGAGTCGAGCGTCTCCCAGAGATCGAAAAGATGCACTTGCCGCCTTTTATAGCGGGGAGTTGTGCCGCGCCGCCCCGTCTTAGCCTGCGTAGGGAAGTGCTACAGCTCCGCGGGAAGAAGATGCCCCCTTTCGGCCCTGGCCGAGGCTTCCCGCATCTCCGCTCACTCTCGCTTCTGGTTGCAGCGGGTCTTCCAGACACACTTTGCTGAGTGTTTGTGGCCACAGGGATCCTCCCCTCGCCCCGCCGGAGAAGGGCTGTGTCCTCCTCACACCGGCAGGCTAGTCACGCCCCCTTTCCCCGTTACTGTTCGACGCGACCAGGCAATTATCGGGGCCGGAGTCCTTCGAGGCAGAAGAAAAGTCACCCTATCTAATCTGGGAGACGCCCGAGAAGGATGCGCTCCAGTTCAGCAGTCTAATCCCAAACGAAACGGGACTTCTTCCGTGATCAGCCTAGACTCGGGACAGGGCACCCTGCAAGGGTCCCGCGCCCAGAGGTTTTTCTCCGAGTCCCGCCATTTTCTCTAGGCAGAGCCGGCCTTGTCCGCCTGGAGCGGCATTGCAGGAGGGCTGAAAGGTGTCTCGAAGCTGCCCCTAGACTGCCCAGTCCCTTAGATGCGGGCGCTGGAACCTCCTTCTGGGGCAGAGAGCCCTGAGAGGAACCCAGCTTCCGCTCTCCCAATCCCCCAGAGCGCTCTCCGCCACCCAGCGACCCTGGAGGAAGGGGCGAGGCATTGGAACAGCCGAGCCTTTGAAGGCGAGAAGGAATCTGTGCAGGACTTCCAAGTTATTAGTCTCGGGGGCCAAGAATTTCCTTTCGCAGCGGACGGGTGATAGTTGCTTTCTGGGATTCAAGGACCTAACTGCAGGATGGACCTGGGACCTTCAACAGGACAGCCAAGGCTCGCAGTCCGCAGATGGATTCTGATCCCGGTTGCTTTGATCTTAGTAGGAATACTCGAGCTCAGAAACGAGCTTGGCCCAAAATCTCCCGGAAGTGAGCGATTCCCCGTGCCTTTTTCCCCTCCACGGCCACACCAGGCAGTTCACGCTCTGCTTAAGACGCCGCGCCAACATCCTGGGTGAGTCTCTTTGTAAATGGCAGCGCTGCTCTTGAGGCCGGATTGGGCCCCAGCCCAGATGCAGCAGCAGCAGCAGCCCTTTCACCCACCCGTGACCGGGTGCTCCAGCCGGAGTACAACCGTTTCGTGGCAGTTTATAATTTTAACTCCCACCCCGACGCCTCCAGAAGAGGAAAGAGCAACCCTCCAGGCTGTCATGTAGGATGTTGCCGATTCAACATCATTTATAAATTCTAGTCCCCTTTATGGTCGGGACAAAATTTAAATCCACAGCGACATAAATTAATGCTTCTGATACCAGGAACTTATCTGGGAGCTTTAAAGCCTACAGTCGTCCCAAACCGCGAGATGAGCGGTATATAAATAATGAATAAATGAAAAATAATAGGTTAATCGTGCATTATCTGAAGAACCGAATTACTCCTGGATAGCATCAGGGTTGGGCGAGCGAGACTATAGAAAAGCACCGCGCCGCACCTTTTGCGCGCTCCTCCTAAGTTACAGGTCCAGTTCCTGGACTCTCACCCACCCACCGCCGCACCTCCAAGCGGACACCCTTTCCCCGAGGAGGCGTGGCTTTGATCGTCGGGGATCGGCGTTTCGGCCCTTGCCCCACTCGTGCAAGATCCTCTCAGCAAAAGCTCTGCTCCTTTCAAGGCATCGCGAGACGAGTGGCTTTGTCCGGGAGCGCAGCTTTCAGGCCGGCAGTTCCCAGAGCAAGAAGGGCTGCCGCTTGGTTCTCGCCGGGCGCTCGAGGCTCGGTTCCGGTTGTCTGTTCCGAGTGGCCGTGTCGCGCCCTCCCAAGAACTTCGCCCTTGGCTTCTCCAAGCAGCCCGGAGCCAGCCCCCCCCCCCCCCCGGGCTGGTCACGTAGGTGTGCGTCGGGGAAGGCGGGGCTCACGCTCCCACCTTGCTCCCTTTCGAGGCGAGTCTTTTCCTTTGCTGGAAACAGGGACGGGGTAGGGCGCAAATCGGTCGTCCCTTAGAGCAGCGGCTCAGCGTTCAAGAGAGCAGGCAATCGGAAGACTGCAGGCAAAGCGGGCAGGGAGGGCCGAGAGACTCTGTGGGTCCGCCAAGAAAGCCCCTCCCTTCTTCGGGGGTTGGGAAGAATTTCTCCCCAAGAAGCCTTGCTCGCCGCAACCCCCGAGACCCGCCCGGCATCGGCACTTCCCTTTCGCCAAGCTCACGGGCGCTCCCCCACCGCCGTATCCCCGACTTGTGGGTCACGCCTGGCTCCAAACCAGCAATCGCGGTGGAAGAGAGCAAAGTGGCGGAGTTTCTTTCTCCCCGTTGCCATCTGCTCTTCAAGTATCCCCCCCACCTCAGCGAAAGGAGAAGCCGGCTGGCTTGGCAGTCAGAGCTGTAGGGAAGCTGTATACACCGGTGTGCAGTTCAGAGGAGAGGCTGCCAAGAGAGTGAGCGGCTCTGTATCTGTCTGAGGTGCAAAGAGAAGACATTTTCCTCTGTAATGTTTCCAGTTTGGGCATTCCAGTCTCCAATTAAAAACAGTATCATACACCTCTTCTTCTGCACCAGTGTTTAGAGCATAACCTTGGATAATCATCGTGTTTAAGGGTTGTTCACAAAGCCCAACTGATATTATTTGGGCATTGACTGCATTGTATTGTTCTCGCTATAAACTTTCTGGCTATAAAAGGAACTCTGTTCCTTCTTTTCATGTCCTGAGTAATAAACAACGTTCAACTTCTGACTGGAGAATCGATAGCGGAAATTTTGAGTAATTCGGAGAACCAGTAATTACGACTTCTGACTGGCCCCACCACCATCTATTCTCTGCCTCCCGAGTCCCAGATGATCGGGAAGAAATGGGGATTTGGCAGTAACCTTCTACAGTATTCTTCCCCTGCCACGCCCACCAAGCCATGCCATGCCATGCCACACCTGCCAAGCCAAGCCAAGCCAAGCCAAGCCAAGCCCACAGAATCTGTAGTAAAAAATTTTGAATCCCTCCACTGATCTTGTCTTAGTCTGTTTCCTGACTGGTTTGAGGGGGGGGGGGGGGAGCTGTTATACACTCCTGAAGTGCTTTGCTCATCCTGCCAGCCCCACAGCCTCCTCTGGTGAGGAAGCACAAAGGGATTTGTTTTAGGCTCTGAAACAAACCAAATAATCCTTAAAGAATAAAGCAATTACCAAGAATCAGCATGGATTTGCCAGACCTTATTACCTTGTTGATTAGGTAATTTCCTTACTAGATGGTGGGAATTCTGTAGATGTATCTTGTTTTCTACAAAGCATTTGACAAATCGCCCTGTGGTATTCTGGTTCACAAGCTTTTTTATTTATTTGCTTCAGAAAGCTGCCCAATTCCATAAGAATTTGGGCAGTACACATAATCTCTGTAGGCTACATGGCATGATAATTGAATTGATACCGGTACATTTCTGAGTTAAAATTCATACTCAAATGCTCATCAGTGGTTCCTCATCAAACTGGATTAAATGGGGGCTGCAACATTCAGTTTTTTTATAAAAGTTTTTTATTTTGTTTTAAAACACATAAACAGTACATTTTTTCTGAATAGAGTATTGACCAAGTCAACCTTTATACAGTTTATTTTCCCCAAATTTAATTTATATATTTCCATTTCTGCCATACTATTCCTTTTCTACTTTTTTATTTTTCATCTCTTTTTAATATTTAATATATAATCAATGTTGCCTTCCGTTCTAACTCCTAATCTTAATCTTATTTCATTTCATTCTCTTATTTCTCCCTTTATCACATACAGTGGGGTAAAAAAGTATTTAGTCAGCCACCAATTGTGCAAGTTCTTCCACTTAAAAAGATGAGAGAGGCCTGTAATTGACATCATAGGTAGACCTCAACTATGAGAGACAAAATGAGAAAACAAATCCAGACAATCACATTGTCTGATTTGGAAAGAATTTATTTGCAAATTATGGTGGAAAATAAGTATTTGGTCAATATCAAAAGTTCATCTCAATGCTTTGTTATATATCCTTTGTTGGCAATGACAGAGGTCAAACATTTTCTGTAAGTCTTCACAAGGTTGGCACACACTGTTGCTGGTATGTTGGCCCATTCCTCCATGCAGATCTCCTCTAGAGCAGTGATGTTTTGGGGCTGTTGCTGGGCAACACGGACTTTCAGCTCCTTCCAAAGGTTTTCTATGGGGTTGAGATCTGGAAACTGGCTAGGCCACTCCAGGACCTTGAAATGCTTCTTCCGAAGCCACTCCTTCGTTGCCCAGGCAGTGTGTTTGGCATCATTGTCATGCTGAAAGACCCAGCCACGTTTCATCTTCAATGCCCTTGCTGATGGAAGGAGGTTTGCACTCAAAATCTCATGACACGTGGCCCCATTCATTCTTTCCTGTACACGGATCAGTCATCCTGGTCCCTTTGCAGAGAAACAGCCCCAAAGCATGATGTTGCCACCCACATGCTTCGCAGTAGGTATGATGTTCTTTGGATGCAACTCAGCATTCTCTCTCCTCCAAACACGATGAGTTGGGTTTCTACCAAACAGTTCTACTTTGGTTTCATCTGACATTCTCCCAATCCTCTTCTGGATCATCCAAATGCTCTCTAGCAAACTTCAGAAGGGCCCGGACATGTACTGGCTTAAGCAGGGGTACACATCTGACACTGCAGGATCTGAGTCCCTGATGGCGTAGTGTGTTACTGATGGTAGCCTTTGTTATGTTGGTCCCAGCTCTCTGCAGGTCATTCACTAGGTCCCCGTGTGGTTCTGGGATTTTTGCTCATCGCTCTTGTGATCATTTTGACCCCACGGGGTGAGATCTTGCGTGGAGCCCCAGATCGAGGGAGATTATCAGTGGTGGTGTGTGTCTTCCATTTTCTAATTATTGCTCCCACAGTTGATTTCTTCACACCAAGCTGCTTGCTTATTGTAGATTCAGTCTTCCCAGCTTGGTGCAGGTCTACAATTTTGTTTCTGGTGTCCTTCGACAGCTCTTTGGTCTTCACCATAGTGGAGTTTGGAGTGTGACTGTTTGAGGTTGTGGACAGGTGCCTTTTATACTGATAACAAGTTCAAACAGGTGCCATTAATACAGGTAATGAGTGGAGGACAGAGGAGCCTCTTAAAGAAGAAGTTACAGGTCTGTGAGAGCCAGAAATCTTGCTTGTTTGTAGGTGACCAAATACATACTTTCCACCATAATTTGAAAATAAATTCTTTCCAAATGAGACAATGCGATTGTCTGGATTTGTTTTCTCATTTTGTCTCTCATAGTTGAGGTCTACCTATGATGACAATTACAGGCCTCTCTCATCTTTTTAAGTGGGAGAACTTGCACAATTGGTGGCTGACTAAATACTTTTTTGCCCCACTGTATATTTCTCAATTTCTCCTTTTTCCTGTTGAAACCCTTTAATTTAAACACAATCATTTCCATCCTTAATTTCTAATTTTTATCTTGATATTTTACATTTATTTCTTAATATCAATTATTTTCTAAAGTGGACCAATTTATCATTTCTTACTTCCTTATTAATCATTTTACCATTTTATCAAAAACAATATGTTTCTTCAAATTTATTTTTCACACGACCTTTCTTTTTGCTAGAAATAGCTTATTCCATTTCAATTTCATTTAAGTTTCCATATCTTACCACCTTCTAAATAGATCATTTTATATTTCACAATTTGTATCATTTGCATTATCTTGACTTCAGTTTTTACAATACTAATATTAATACAATTCATTCAGTTCTATAGATATCCTTTCCTGCTTTCCATTATTTTACTCCATTCTACCATTCATATTACACAATATGTTTCATCTTATTCAAATATTACAATCACCAATAATAATAATAATATAATTGTTACTATAAGTATATATCTTATTGCCCTTCCTCCTTTCCATTAATTGCTCCTTTTAACCATTTTCTCTTGGTCCATCCAGCAAACCACCTCTTAAAATTCCCCTCCTTTTATCCCATTCTCTCATTTTCTTTTTTCTTTTTATAGTTATTATGTCTTTTCTCCTGTATCCTTCCTTTAATTTTTAAATCCATTGTTCGCTTAGTTTGCCCTAAATTCCCATCTAATCTGTTTCCCTTTTCTCCTCTCACATTTCTTATTTCCCCACTGTTAATCTCAGTGTAATCATTCAATTTTTTTGTCTCTAATCTCTTCCCCTTTTCTTGTCTCCTTTGCTTCTTTCTATCCGCTCTATTTTTGCCACTGTGTAATCCCAGTGTAATCCTTAAAAGTATTTTTCTCTAACCTTTCCCCCTTTCCTTTCCTTCCCTTAATTTGCTTCTTTTTTATTGATTGTTACCTCCTAACCCTTCTCTTTTTTTCGTTGTTACTCCCAATGTAATCTTTTAATTTTTCATCATTGTCTTTATCTTCAGTGCTGTTTTCTTGCTTCTTGTTCATAGCCTGTTTATCCAATTGAATATGTTCTGATAAAATTCGTGTTTTTTTTTCTATCCAAATTGAATAATACACATATCATTTTAACCATCTCAATTAGTTCCTGCCACATTTTGACATCCTGGTTCATTTTTAACTCCATTTAAAATTTTATTATTTTTCCACCTCCTTTGATTATCACAGTCGAACAGCTGAAAAGAAAACAAATCCTCCTTAAAACTTCTCACAGTCATTGTAATTTTTTCAAAATTTCGGTGTTTGGTGTAGTGCTTTTTTTCCACCAGTAGATGTCTCTCTCCAATCCATGAGATTCAAATCAACAAAATATCCAATTGGTGTATTAAATCCGTTTATCAAATGTTTTTCAAATTTCTTCTTTCTCTTCTTAATTCTTGTATGTCCCAAATTCAAGTTGACACTCCAATTTCAAATCCAATTAAAATCTCCTTTACAGTCTAGAATCCACATAGACTTCGCTGGCCCCTTTCACGGCCAAACATTGCTGGTCATTGTCAATGCCTATTCCAAATGGCTCGAAATCAGGTTAATGAAATCCACGACTGCTGAAGCAGTAATCAAAATGCTTTGGAGACTTTTTGCCACCCATGGGTTACCCGACACGCTCATGTCAGACAACGGGCCCCAGTTTACCGCCACCCAATTTGAGGGGTACCTGGTGGAATTAGGAATCAGGCATGCTCTCTCTGCACCTTTTCATGCAGCCTGTAACAGACTGGCTGAGAGGTTTGTGAGAACGGCTAAGGAAGCACTCTCATGATTAGGACCAGGAGACTGGCAAGCCAGGGTAGATAAGTTCCTGGCAACCCAACATGCCACATCATGTACTGCCACTGGGCACAGTCCGGCTGAACTTCTAATGGGCAGGAAGCTTAGGTGCATCCTGGACCGGCTAAACCCAAACTATTCCCCCGATGGGTTCAAGGGAGCAGATAGGAAGCTAAGGGAATTCCAGGTAGGGATGCCAGTGTTTGTGAGGAATTATGCAAATGGGCCCCTATGGCTAGCTGGGACAATTTCTGAAATGTCCAAAGTCGTACACAGTGGACATGGGAGATTGGAAAAGTTGGCGCAGGCACATAGACCAGCTACAGAAAAGATTAGCCACGGAACCAGAAAACCACTCAGAAATTCCAGTCCCTAACTACCAAAATCTTCCCACAACAGCTAGCTCAAGCCCGAGACGGTCAGAAGACTTATCTGAGAACTTAGGTGCCAAGCGCCACCCTCTCAAGGAATCGGGCTCAGCCGAAGAAGTCAACGCCCCCAGCGAAATCCAGGTGGTTCCATTGGTGGAGCTGGGAGAGAAAACAGATCCCTCTGACCAGCTCAACACCACGCCTCAGACTGAACTGCACAGGTCAACCAGGGTGCGGACATACCCTGGTCACCTGCATGATTTTGTATGCAAACCATGATTTTGCAAACCATGATTTTGTATGCAAACCCTTGTCATGGACTGACCACTCGCTCCTTCGGCTCGACTTTCTGACCGCTGCACCTCACCGCAGGGAGGCGGAACTGACCAGGTGGTTCTGCCCCAGGCGCCTGATGGATCCCGATAGGTTCCAGACGGAGCTTGGGCCATTTCCTGAGACACTGACACACGACTCGGCCGAGGACCTGGTGGCTGCCTGGAATAGGGCGGCCGGTGGGGCCTTGGACCATGTCGTGCCTTTGCGGCCTCTGACCCGGTACCGAACCCACTTAGCTCCTTGGTTCACCGAGGAGCTGAGGGAGATGAAGCGCCGGAAAAGACGCCTAGAGAGTGGTTGGAGGGCCAGCCGCTCCGAATCTGACTTGACACTAGTAAGAGCTCATATTAAGACTTACATAGTGGCGATAAAAGCGGCCAAGTCTAATTACTTTGCCGCTCTTATCGCATCATCAGATAATCGCCCAGCCGCCCTGTTTAGGGTGACCCGCTCCCTCCTCCATTCGGGAGCGCGGGAGGATCCCTTACAGGGACATGCTGAGGATTTTGTTCAATATCTGGATGATAAAATAACTCAGATTCGGGACGACCTGGCCGCTGACTGGGTTGGTTCAGGCGGGTTGACTGAGCCAGGTCTTGAGAGTGTTATCTGGGCTGAGTTCGATCCTGTGGCTCCCGAGGACGTGGACAGGATTCTGGGAAGACTGAACGCAACCACATGTTTACTGGACCCGTGTCCCTCCTGGTTGGTGCTGGCCTCCCGGGAGGTTACACGAGGCTGGCTCCAGGAGATTATAAATGCTTCTTTGAGTGAGGGTGTCCTTCCGCCCGCCTTGAAGGAGGCGGTGGTGAGGCCCCTCCTCAAGAAGCCCTCCCTGGACCCAGCTGTTTTAGCTAGCTACTGTCCTGTCTCCAACCTTCCCTTTCTGGCGAAGGTTGTTGAGAGTGTGGTTGCGTGGCAGCTCCCCCGATACCTGGATGAAGCTGTCTATTTAGACCCGCTCCAGTCCGGCTTCAGGTCTGGGTACAGCACCGAAACGGCATTGGTCGCGTTGGTGGATGATCTCTGGAGGGCCCGGGGTAGGGGGTATTCCTCTATCCTGGTGCTGTTAGACCTCTCAGCGGCTTTTGATACCATCGACCATGGTATCATATTGCGCCGGTTGGAGGGACTGGGGGTGGGGGGCACCGTTTTACGGTGGTTCTCCTCCTACCTCTCCGACCGGTCGCAATCTGTGTTGACAGGGGGGCAGCGGTCGACCCCGAGGCGCCTGGCATGTGGGGTGCCACAAGGGTCGGTCCTCTCGCCCCTCCTGTTCAACATTTATGTAAAGCCGCTGGGTGAGATCATCCGTGGTTTTGGGGTGGAGTTCCATCAGTACGCTGATGATACTCAGCTGTACATCTCCACCCCAGACCACCCCAACGATGCTGTGGAAGTGATGTCCCAGTGCCTTGAAGCTGTGCGGGTCTGGATGGGGAGAAACAGGCTTCGACTCAACCCCTCCAAGACCGAGTGGCTGTGGCTGCCGGCGTCCCGATATAGCCAGCTGACTCCATCGCTGGTTATTGGGGGTGAGTCATTGGCCCCCACGGAAAGGGTTCGCAACTTGGGCGTCCTCCTGGACTCGCGGCTGTCTTTAGAGGATCATATGACAGCCGTGGCCAGGGGGGCTTTTTATCAGGTCCGCCTGATTCGCCAGCTGCGACCCTTTCTAGATCGGGACTCCCTACGCACGGTCACTCATGCTCTTGTCACTTCCCGTCTGGACTACTGTAATGCTCTCTACATGGGGCTCCCCTTGGGGTGCACCCGGAGGCTCCAACTGGTGCAGAATGTGGCCGCGCGGGGGATTATGGGAGCGACGGGACGCTCCCACGTGACACCTCTCCTGCGCGAGCTGCATTGGCTGCCGGTGGACTTTCGGGTGCGTTTCAAGGTGTTGGTAATCACCTTTAAAGCGCTCCATGGCTTAGGGCCAGGGTACTTACGGGACCGCCTTCTGCCGCCAATTGCCTCCCACCGGCCGGTTCGCTCCCACAGAGAGGGCCTCCTCAGGGTGCCGTCAGCCAGACAATGCCAGCTGGTGACCCCCAGGGGGAGAGCCTTCTCTGTGGCAGCACCCACCCTTTGGAATGATCTGCCTCCAGAGTTAAGAACAATCTCTGACCTCCCAACCTTTCGGCGGGCTTTAAAAACCCATCTCTTTCAGCTCGCCAGCCTAGCCTGATTCCTATAACATTTTATCATTTTAGAGTTGTATTTTAAATATGAAGTTAGTTTTTAATTCTATGGCCACTTATATTATTATTTTATAGAATTTTAACTTTTGTATGTTTGTTTTTTAATTGGCTGTACACCGCCCTGAGTCCGCAAGGAGAAGGGTGGTATATAAATTCAAATAAAGTTAAAGTTAAATGTGTAGCCTAAATGCCTTCTGGGAAGGGAGGGATGTAATGTATATAATTTTGGCGGGAAGTTTGGTTAATGCTCACTGCTGATTGGTTGACTCCCTGGCCTGTTAAGTATATAAAGGCAGCTGTTCCACTGTAACAGTTGCTGGATTCACACCATGAATTAAAGAGCTGTTGTTACTCATGACCTGGCTTCTGAGTCCTCATTCACCCAACTTAACAGAATTGGCCCAGAAATTTAACTTAAAAGATACATGGAGAGAAATTAACCCACAAACAAAGCAATATACCTTCTTCTCTAACCCCCCAAAATTATGGTCAAGGATAGATATGGCATGAATGGACCCAGAAACAGGGAAAGACATTGCGGAAATAGAAACTGAAGCCAATTCCTGGGCAGATCACAATCCATTAAAAATCAGTTGGAAAGGAGAAGTCAGGAGGAGAGGGAGAAGGACCATGAACAAAAGGATAGTGAAAGAGAAGAATTTTATTCAATACTCAAAAAAAGAATTAGGCCTGTTTTTAAAAGAAAATTGAAATGAAGAAACTACAACTCAAAACTTTTACGGGATACAACGAAAGCTTATATAAGATTTATATATATAAATTTATTTAGATTTATATATATAAATCTAAATAAATAAATAAATAAATAAAATAAGAGGTTTATTGATAGCATATACAATAAGGAAACATAGAAATAAAAAGAATCAGCTTGCAGACCGCCAAGGAAAATTAGAAAAAGCAAAATCTAAATTACAGAAAGAACCCCAACACTAAGAAATCAAAGTAGAAAAAGAGTTAATTAAACACAAATTACAATTAATAACCCAAGAAGAAGTAGCACAAAAAATTAGAGCAACTACACAAAATTACTTTGAAAATGCCAATAAGCTCGGAAGGTGGTTGGTTTATAAATTAAAAAAAGGAAAAGAAATTAATAAAACAATTAGAGGATGAGGATGGAATGGTGCATCTACAGGAAAAAGAAAAGTATAGCAGTAAACTATTTTCAAAACTATACAGTTCAGAAAAAATTGAAGAGGAGAATATTCAAAGATATCTTCAAAAAATGAATCTTCCCAGAATACCAGATATAACAAAAGAAATATTAAATGAGGAAATAACAAAACTGGAGATACAAAGAGCAATTCAAAAGCAAAAAAATAGTAAGGCTCCAGGCCCAGATGGAATTCCCACTGAATTTTATAAAACATTTCAAGAGTTTTTTCTTTTGAGATTGCCTCTTGCTTATATAATTTTTCATAGTAGTCATGAATCATTCCCTTTTTTTCTTCATTTCTATAATGTAAAGTCTTTCTCATCCATTAATTGGTAAATTAGCTTTTTCTCCTGCTCTTTTTTCAGTCTATATGCCAACCATCTTCCCGATTTATTTGCATTTTCAAAAAAGTTTTGTTTGGCTTTCTTAATCCTTTGTGCTAAGTCTTCTTTTTCTATTAAGTTTAGTTTATGTTTTTTCAAGTCCATTTGATTTTTGATATTCTTTTTTCGTGGGTCGTTTTGTAGTTCCATCTCTACCTTCTTATATTCCTCTTCTAATTGCTTTTTGAGTTTGTCTTTTCTTTTTATTTCTCTTTCCCACATATGTTATTGCCAGTCCTCTAATATACAGAATGCTTTTGCTGTATCCCATACATTTTGTAATGATTTTTCTTCTATTCTATTCTCTTTGAAGAAGCCCAGCTCTCTTTCCATAAATTGTATAAAGTCTTTTTATTTTAAAATTGGTTCATTTTATTGAGAGGGCGTGGCCGGCATTGGGTGATATGGTGTGGATTCTGGAGCCCCAGAAGAGCACCGATATCCAAGCCGATTTTGGGGATCCCTAGGGATCATAGCTGTCTTGTAGGGACAGTGAAGAAAGAAGATGCAGGCTGGCACAGATAGGGAAAGAGCAAGTTCCCTAAAGTGCCGGCATTAGTCTTCGACTCATCGGCGAAGGAAGCCAGCCATGGAGCTGTCAAAAGCCATGATCAGAAAGAGGATGTGCAGGAGTGGTGATTGAACAGAGTATTGTTACCAGATGACTGATTGGCCAACTCACAGGTAAGAAGAAAAAACTTTTAAAAGCTTGAAAGAAGCGGAGGGGAAAAAAAGAGGAACTTTAAAGTTAAAATGAAAGCCCTAAAAGGAATCTTCCACCTGGATTTAAAATTGGATTTTGAAAGAAATAAAAACAAGACAAGAGAAAAGGAGACAGAGGAACATTTTTTAAACAATAAAAAGATTTAACTCAGAAGAGAGGAAACGGGCATTCCTGTGGAGCTATAAAATGGATTCTTTGTTGCCGAAAGAGTTGTGAATTGAAGAGAGACATCTGCTGGAGGAGAGATCGTGGGAAAGAGCCGTAGGAGTACACAGCTGAAAAGTTTAAGAGAAGCAGAGAGGACGAGCACTGAGATTGTGATGGCTCAAGTGAGCATTTGAACTGGACACTATCTGGAAAGAAAAAGGAAATATTGCATGGACTTTGAAACTAGAAGTATAAGTGAATGAAAATAATAAATTGGAAAATTCTAGCCTTCTCAAGTGACAATATGGAGAATTAAGGGAGATGTTTGAAAAAATAAGAGAAGCATTTAAGGGAAATAAGGAAGCAGAGGATTGGTTAGAATGCAAGAAAAAATGAGAAAAGATTAATGAGAAGCAAGAGAAACAAGGAGAAAATATTGAAAAGGAAATAAATGGAACTAAAGATAAAGATGATTACACTGGGATTAACAGTGATGGAATAAAAATGGATAAGAGAGAATATATCTCAAAACTGAAAAGAAGAGAAATAAATGGGAAAATATTGAGAGGGAAAATTAATAGAGTAAAAATTAAAGAAAAGAGGCAGAAAGGGAGATATAAGAAAAGGAAGAGGAAGAAGGTAAGGGAATGGGAGAAAAGGAGGAAAGCATCAAGAAATGGGATTGTGGAGAGTTTAAAAGAAAATGGTTAAGAGTCAGTGAAAATATTAATATGTTAATAAAGAGAAGGATGTTAGTTGTAGAAATTATATGTGAAAATACTGTTTAATGTAAAATAGATCAGTAGATGAAATGTGAAAAAAAATGAATTGTTTTTGATGTTGGAGGAAGCACTAAGTGGAGAGAAATAAAAGCAACAAAAGAATTAATTGAAATTAAGATGGGAATTGAAATTGAAATGTAAAATTGAATGAAAATGGAATGTTAGTAAATGATGTAAATGACAGACTTGCAAGAAGTAAAATGGAAGAAATACATTGTTAAAGGAAAAAAAGGCAAGGGTTAAAAGATTATTTTAACAAAGGTTTCAGTGAAAAATATGCAATAAGTTGAAATATTTGTTAACAACTAAAAAGAGGAGGGGAATTTTGAGTAATATTTTTAATAAATGAGAAAGATCGGGGTTGCCTGAACACCATAGTGGAAAATATTAAAATTGAAAATGAATACAGCAATAGAGAGAGATGAAAGAGGAGTAGAGAGTAGAGAGATGGAAGGGGAGAAGAGAGAGGGATGGAAGAGAGGGGAGGAAGGAAGAGAGGGGAAATCTGAGTAGGAGAGAGGGCTAGACAGAGAGGAAGAAAGGAGGAGAAGGAGAAATGAAGAGGAAGTAGAGAGGAGCAGGAGAGGAGGGAAAAAGAAGGTAAGAAGGAAAGAAGAGAGGGAGATGGCAGGATTGAGAAGAAAGATTGCTGTACAACAAAAAAGATGAAATGGAAGAAAGGCAATCCCAAACATATATAAATATACTAAGATAAAGAATGAATGGTTAAAAAATAAAAGAGAATAAATATGAATAAGCAGGAAAATTAGAATTTGAGGGCGAATGAAGATGTTGTTTATATAAGTAAGCAAAGAAATATTGAGATATTGTGAGAAGAAAGAAAATTGTGGCAAAAATTGTAATGGAGTAAAATGTATTTGAATATGATAAATTGTAAAAGATAAGATATGACCAATACTCTGTTCCAAAAAGATGTGGGTAAATGTGGGGGGGGGGGGGGGGACCCAATAAAACTTGATTTAAAAAAAATTGGTTCATTGTCCATCTTAACTTCTTTTTTGTCCTCTCCATATAATTTTCATCGGATTAAGATCCGCCCATGTGCTTGCTTCTATACTTATTTCTTGTATATTGGATAATGGCTCAGTTGATATCCACATCATGTCTATTCTATTTATTTATTTTATTTATTTTATTGTGATTTATATGCCACCCTTCTCCCAAAGGACTCAGGGAGGCTTACAAGATAAATATTCAACAATATGAATTAAATATAAATTAAAATCCAATTAAAATTAATTAAAATTATTACAATATAACCCCTCCCCCCTCAACGGGTCAGTCGATTTGATGAAAAAGCCACATCTTCAGTTCGCAGCAGAAGGAGAGAAGGTCGGGGGCTGTCCTAAACCCGGTGGCAAACCATTCCAGAGGGTCGGCGCTCCCACAGAGAACGCTCTCTCCCTGGGGGCCGCCAGCTGACATTGTTTGACTGATGGCACCCTGAGGAGGCCCGCTCTGTGAGAGCGCACAGGACGATGGGAGGATGGCAGAAGATGGTCCTGCAAGTACCCTGGGCCTATGCCATGTAGGGCTTTATAGGTGAGCACCAGCACCTTGAAATGAACCGGAGGACTAATTTTATTTATTTATTTATTTATTATTTCAATTTATATACCGCCCTTCTCCCCGGGAGGGGGACTCAGGGCGGTGAACAACCAAATTAAAACACATATAATACAAATATTAAAAGAATTTAAAATTAGATTAAATTAATTGGCGTTCCAAAATAAAAGTCTCAAACCCCATTAAAATACCCAATTTAAAACCCCAGAGATTACTAGTACAAAAAATTTTTTAAAACCCCATTAAAATCAATCAAGCAAGGCCGGCTTGTTGGAATAAATAAGTCTTAAGGGCCTTTTGGAAAACACGGAGATCTGGGATCAAACGAATTTCAGGAGGCAGCTCGTTCCATAGGACGGGTGCCCCCACAGAGAAGGCTCTCCCCCTGGGGGCCGCCAGCCGACATTGCTTGGCTGATGGCACCCTGAGAAGGCCCTCTCTGTGTGAGCGTACTGGCCGGTGGGAGGTTATCGGTAGCAGCAGGTGGTCCCGCAAATACCCCGGTCTGATGCCATGGAGTGCTTTAAAGATCAAAACTAACACCTTGAAGCGCACCCGGAAGACCACCGGAAGCCAGTGCAGCTCACGCAGGAGAGGTGTCACGTAGGAGTGCCCTGTCGCTCCCATAATCACCCGCGCGGCCGCATTCTGGACCAGTTGGAGCCTCCGGGTGCACCCCAAGGGGAGCCCCATGTAGAGAGCGTTACAGTAGTCCAGGCGAGTAATGGCAGCCAGTGCAGCTCGCACAGAAAAGGTATTACATGAGAGTAACGAGAGTAACGAGAGGCTCCCTTAACAACCCACTCGGCTGCATTCTGGACTAGCTGAAGCATCCCAAGGGCAGCCCCATGTAGAGGGTGTTACAGTAATCCAACCGAGAAGTAACAAGGGCATGAGTGAACGTGGCGAGGGCATCCTGGTCTAGGAAAGGGCACAACTAGTGCACCAGGCTAGTGTGAAAGCCCCCCTGGTTACAGCTGTCAAGTGATCTTCTAAAGACAGCCGTGAATCCAGGAGGACACCCAGATTGTGAACCCTTTCAGAGGGAGTAAGTACCTCCCCTCCTATCACGGGTGATGGAACCACTAGATCCCGAGATGCCGGCATCCACATCCGCTTGGTCTTGGATGGGTTGAGTCTGAGTCTGTTTCTTCCCATCCAGGCCCGCACCACTTCCAGGCAGTAGGACATCATGGAAAGGACATCCCCAGGGTGGTCTGGGGTGGAGATATAAAGCTGAGTATCATCAGCATATTGATGATACCTCACCCCAAAACCAGAATAATCTCACCCAGCAGCTTCATATAGATTTTAAAGAGCAGGGGGGAGAGAACCAACCCCTGAGGCACCCCACATGTGAGGGGCCTCTGGGAAGATCTCTGTCCCCCCTCCCATACAAACTGTGAGTGACCTGAGAGGTAGGAGGAGAACCATCGTAAAACAGTGCCTCCTATCCCCAGCCTCCCGAGTCGCTGCAGCAGGATACCATGGTCGATGGTATCAAAAGCCACTGAGAGGTCAAGTAGGACCAGGATGGAGGAACAACCCCCATCCCAGGCCCGCCAGAGATCATTCTCTAGAGCAACCAATGCCGTTTCCGTGCTGTGACTGTGCCTGAAACCTGATTAGTACGGGTCAAGGTAGTCCGTTTCCTCCAAGAATTGAGGGAGTTGCTGTGCCACCACAGACTCAACAACCTTCACTATAAAGCGAAGGTTGGAGACTGGACAATAGTTGTTAAGGAAGTCTGGATCCAGGGTAGGCTTCTTAAAGAGGGGTTGAACCACCACCTCTTTAAGTGCAGCGGGGAAGACCCTTTCCTTTAAAGAAGCATTGACAACAGCCTGGGTCCAGCCTCCAGTCACCTCTCTGGCTGCAGAAACAAGACAGGAGGGACAAGGGTCCAATAAACACGTGGAGGCATCAAGCCGACCCACAATTCTGTCCACTTCATCCATCGAAACAGGCTCAAACCCAACCCAGATGTTACCTTCAAGACAAGCCCTTGTCTCCTCAATAGACTGTGCCCAGTCAGAGTCCAACCCAGTCCGGATCTGAGTGATTTTATCTTACAGAAACTGTACAAAATCCTCAGCTCCACCCTCGCTCCATGATTGAAAAGAGAGCATGTCACTCTAAACAGGGCTGCTGGGCGGTTTTCTGCAGATGCAATGAGAGCGGTGAAATAATGGTGTTTTGCCACTTCCATCATCACAAGATAAGACCCAATATGGGTTCTTAACTGTGTTCAGTCAGATTCCGACCGGGAGGATCTCCAACCGCCCTCCAGGTGTCTTTTCCGATGCTTCATTTCCCTAAGCTCCATGGTAAACCATGAAGCCACTCGGGATCTGCGTCGGGTCAGAGGCTGCAAAGGCAAGATTTGATCCAAGGCCCCCACCACAGCTTGTTCCCAGGCCACCACCAGGGCCTCGGACGAATCATGGGTTAAGGAGGCGGGAAATGACCCAAGCTCCATCAGGAACCTTTCAGGGTCCATCAGGCGCCTGGGGCGGAACCATCTCACTGGTTCCACCTCCCAGCGGCAGGGTCTGGCAGAGAGAAAATCCAGCCTGAGGAGGGAATGATCGGTCCATGACAGAGGGTAGATGGATAAATCCCCCTTACCCCGATCATTTATCCACTGCCCAGAGAGAAAAATCAGGTCGAGTGTGTGTCCTCCTTTATGAGTTGGGCCCTGTACAACCTGAGTTAGGTCCATGGCCGTCATGGAGGTCATGAACTCCCACACTAGCTCAGTTGTCTCCCTGACCGATGGCAAGTTGAAATCTTCCACAACCAAAAGGCTGGGGAGTTCAACCGCCAACACAGCCAAGACATCTAGTAGTGCGGGCAGGGGTGAGTCTACACAGCTGGGAGATAGGTACTTAACCAATAGACCCGACTGAACTCCGGGGTCCCACTTCAAAAGGAGCGATTCACACCCGTCTGAGGAACAGTGACCTCCCTAGGGCTGAGACTCTCCCTAATAACTACCGCCACCCCCCTCGCCCCTACCCTGGAGTCGTGGCTGGTGAAGCACACGGAAGCCTGGGGGACATGAATCGGAGACAGGAACACCTTCCTCTGGCCCTAACCAGGTCTCTGTGATGCAGGCCAGGTCTACGTCCTCCTCTTCAATAAGATCTCGCACAAGGAGGGCCTTATTCATCACAGACCTGGCATTCAAGTACACCAGCCAGAGTCCATGGCTCCGCACTCCTACAGTCCTGGCGGAGCAAGGGGAGCCAAGGGGGCAGGAGCGCACCACTGTTTGGACACAGCGGCGGCGCTCTCCATATCCCCTGTACTCACATCCCCCACCTCTCCCAACCATCACAGGGATTGGAAGACCCGCTCTCCACTGAGCCTCTTCTTTCCCTCCCCCTCCCCCCTCCCCCCACAAACGTCAGACAGGTCAGGTTGCTGAACCGTAAGAGCCGCCCCTGGCTCATTCCTCGCTACCTGCCTCCCAGGTCCCCTTAAAATTTGATTTAAAACTCTAATTAAAAAGCCCCTCAGACACTGCTTTGAAGCATGCCACCACTCGGGTTTCCAAAACCCATCCTTGAAGTAGGCCTTCGATAGATAGGAAGGCCACGTCTGCGAGAGGGGGGCCTCTCGCAGCGAGAGGAGGTCCGCTGAAGTATAAGCCAGTTGAAAAATATGGGAGATAGATGAAAGGCGACTATGGGTGCTGGAAATGGTAAAGCAGGAGATGGTAAAGCATTGATTTTTTTTTTTAATTGAAAAAGTTTTACAATACAGATTTTATCATTTCTCCCCCCCACTTCCCCCCAACTCCCCCACCCCCCAACTCCCCCCAACCCCCAATCCCATATCCCCCCCATCCCCCCCTTGGCTTCCGCTACAAATTAAAAAAAAACTTCTTTACCTACAAGTTACTTATGTTAAACTAGAAAAAGTACAGTGAAGTCTGAAAAATAATATAACAAATAAACCTATAAGTAATAAAGTTTTCCTAAAACTAATAATATTATAGTAAAAAACTAATAATAGTAATAATAGTAATATTTACCTCATTTATCAACCATCAATACTCATTTATCAATCAGTACAACTCTTATAATATTTAAGCCCAGATAAAAAATGTCAAACATTTCTCTAATCTAATATTAATAATTATTTACCCAAGTCAATCCCTTATTGTATAATAATAAAATATAATATATAACATCTATGTCAAATAATTTTCTATATCAATAAACCAATTTTTAGTCTTCTCTTCATCTTAATTAAAGTTAAGTATACTGTGACCTAATTAAGTCAATTTCTTCTTCCAACATAGTTTTTATAAACTTCATATTACAACTGCCCCCATCAACAAAAAAACATCAAACATTTCTCTAATCTAATATTAATAATTATTTACCTAAATCAATCCCCCTTATTATATAATAATAAAATATAATATATAATATGTAACAATTATGTCAAATAATTTTCAGTCTTAATAATCCAAATTTTAATCTTCTCTTCATCTTGATTAAAGTTGAATATACTATCTTCCAACATAGTTTTTATAAACATCATATTCCAGCTGCCCCCATCAGCAAAAAACATCTCTCCATATAAAAATCCCCCCGAGTGACTTTATATTTGTAAAATCCAACCACAAAGGTATTTTGTAATCCTCTAGGTAGAACATTCAACCTAGCTACTGCTGTACCAACTAAAAAGAAAAACAGATGCAGCTCATCCCAATTTTCCAAACCTTGTATAAGAACTTCAAGCTGCATTCCCAGATGTTACTTTAAAACTCTTTCAAATCTGCCAACCTTTCCACTTCCGTCCTTTGGGTTTCCAACATGTTTTCTTTTTTATTTTTCTTCATCGAGATGATTAATTCCAAAAAGCTATAATAGGGTAACCACAGATCACCTGCATGTATTGCAACGATCTGTTTACCTTTCTCAAAATGTTAAATCCAACTCAGGATGAGTTTTGCAAAAATTTTATAATCCATTTTCATATATAAATCAAGTATGATCAAAATTGTCTTTTAAACTATTTCAATTAGTAAAATATATGCCATTCTTTCTGTAGAGAATTCAATCTGTTCATAAATGTCCTTTAAGTTTCACGGAGTGAGTCAAGCAATTGACGAAGTTTCTGTTGCACAACAGTGGTTTTCAGTTTAGTTTCTCCCTTAGCTTCTGCTTTCTGTTGCTTGCCATCATCCCCCTTTTCCTCTTGTAAAGTACTGGGCCTCTGCTGCTTCTGCTTTAGTAAAATTTGCTTTTCATCTCGAGTTATGTGTTTATCTTTTGGTTCTAGCTTCGACAGTTCAAGGTCCAGTACCACCTCTCTTGAATCTCTGGGATGCTTTATTTTCAGGTCTGGAAAATCCATAATAAAATCATCTGAAAAACCACCTAGTGCTCCTTTTTCTTCTAACGCACTATGAGTTTCTAATTCCATCTGCTTGCTTTGTTCCTCAGCCTCTCTTTCAAACTCTTTATCCTTAATGTCTTCTTCCATGGTTAACAATATAGATGAGGATGAAGATATGGGGGCTCCCTTAAAAATATTGTTATAAAAATGTTCTGCTTTTTCAATAGTATTTAAGCAATATCTCACATCTTGGTATCTCAGAATTACACCAACTAGTACATCCCATCTGAATGGAATCTTACTTCTTTTCAATTCCTTCACCAAAAATCCAAAATCTTTTCTGTCTCTTAAAATCTTAGGTGGTAGCTCTTTATAAACACTAATTTGTGTACCTTCTACCTGCACAGTAGCAGAATAGGATTTTTGCAAAATATCATTTCTCAATCTTCTATGAGTAAAATAGACAACAATATCTCTAGGCAGATTCCTTTGTCTGGCCACACGTGAATTCACCCTATAGACTTTTTCAATAAAGCTAAGAATTTGATCATCTTCCAACTTTAATAATGCCGCTAATGCCTTGGCACAAACTGTTCTTAAATTTTTTCTATTGTTCTCTCTTATGCCTCTTAATCTTATTGCAGACTCCATAGCTTTAAATTGAAGCATCGTCACATCATTTTCAATTTTTTGATTTCTGGCATCAGCTTTAAAAAACTTTTCTTCTGTGACTTTCATCTTGGAATCAACCTCTGTACTGATTTCAGCCACTTTCTTCCCCATTTCCAACACCGCATTTGAGAGATCAGAAACTACTTTAGTAATAATTTGGTTCAATTTGTCATATTTTTCCTGTACCAGTTCCTCAAGTTGCTTCTGTGAGCTTTCTATCTTCTCAACAACACTTCCCAAAGACTTGGTTATAAAATCTTTTAAGTCCTCATTTCCAATTCCCTGCAACTGCATTTGAGTCTTTTCTACTTTTTCCTTTGTCTGATAAGTAAGGGAGCCCCCCCCCCTTGATTTTTTTTTGGAGTCATACTTCCACAAAATCTTAACTTTTCCCAAAAAAGCAAAGGGATTCTATTTAAATCAATTTTGTTTCTTTTTTAAAATCCTGTTAAAATGTTTCTTTTAAGTACTTCAAATCAGGCTTAGCTCTCACTTTCTCTTTCCACTCTCCATTCTCTCAGGCATTTTCTCAAGCAAAGCCAGTCGCCATTTTCTGAGGCATTTTCTTAAATCTCTTTTTTCCTTAAAAATTATTTTAAAAACAAATACTTGCTTTTTTCCCTTTTAGTAAGTCCAGGTTTCACCAGATTGCTTGCTGTAGATTTCTATCATTTTAGTGGCGTTGCTCTCGTCGTCTGGCTCTGCTGCTGCGAGCAGAGGTCCCTCGCTGCACGGAGCTTCTATGAGGTAGAAAGGGAGCCATCACCCTGAGCCCTTCCCAGGACAAAAAAAAGGTCCTGGGGGCAACTCAGGGGGCTCTACCAAACCCCACTAGCTCTACCCGCTCTTCCGTTTAAAGAGCGGGTTTTCCGAGCCACCCGCCAGCTGTAAGGCAGCTCCAACGCGCAGCGAGGCCGGCGGCATGAAAAGACCATCCGGCAACGACGGAGACGCCACCGGAAGCCCTAATGTGCATTGATTTTTGTCCGAATGTATCCCTCACCAAGCATCTTGCATACCTAATTCTTCCACTATTTTAAAAAAGATTTTTGGAAGTGTCTTCCTAGCTTTTTTATTTCTTTTTTTAGTTTTATAGTCCAATTTTGCATCCACAATTGCATTGAATTCACCTACATGTATTCTCATATTCTAGTTCTATTATTTTTCTATATAGTTTACTACCGTTTTTCCCAAAAATAAGACCCTTATATTTTTTGAACCCCAAAATAAGCGCTTGGCCTTATTTTCGGAGAGATCTTATTATTTTGGGGCGCATGGAGCAAGACGGGGCTCCTCTTGCCATCTTGATTTCCAGCTCTGTCTCCCTAACCCTAACCACAGGAAATGGTGGGGACTGGCTGCACATGCGTTTAAATATTTTTTGGGGAGGGCTTATTTTCAGGGAGGGCTTATTTTAGCAAATGTGCTCAAAAGTCTGATTGAGCTTATTATCAGGGGATGTCTTATTTTGGGGGAAATACGGTATAAAAATCTTCTTGGTTCTTATATTTGTATAGCATTAATCATCTCTTATATATAGTGCTACACCTCTCTTACTTTGCTGTGCAAGTAACATGTATAATTTCCCCATTTTTGTGTATTCCAAAATTTTTCCGTGTTGTTTTCTAATGTGGACTTCCTGTAAACAAATTATGTCCTGTTTTAGTCTCTCTAATTTGTTAAAAACTCTTTTCCTTTTTATTGCCAAATCAATCAATTTATGTTGATTGACATTAACTTTATTTCTCCTTCCATAGTTCTACTTGTATATAGGATTTGCTGTTCTAGTCATTCTTGTCTCTCTTGGTTCTTTCGTCCTTGCTCCTTCCCTTATTGCTATATCCTCCTTATCTCTTGCATCTTTTTTCTGTTGTTTATCCCTCTCTTTCACAAATTCTTCCTGGGATCTAGTCTCTCTCTCTCTCTCCTCTTAATCTCTCTTCTTCTTGCAGTCCCACATATTTGTCATAATATTGTTCTGCCTTCTCTACTGAATCTAACCTAGATCTTTGCTCCTGCCAAGTCACCAGTACTCCCTCTGGTATCAACCATCTAAAATTCACTCCTTTTTTGATCAAACACTTTGTCAAAAATTGGTATTCTCAAATCTCTAACCTTCCTCAGAATTTGTTTTAACACTACTATTTCTCTACCTTTATACTTAACCAGATTGGTTCTTGCTTTCTATAGAATCTCATTTTTTATTGCTTTCTTGGTGAACCTGACATGTACCTCTCTAGGTAACTTATTTCTCTTTTTTTTTAAATTTTCAAAACAAACTTTATTTAACTTTCAAATGTATACAAAAACAGTTAAAAACCATATTAAAATATCCATGTCCATAAATCGTAATCTATGATGAAATTTGTTTCTACTCTCTTAAGCATCTATATGTGATTACTATACATATACACATATATGTACATACATTATACCGTTCATTGCTTGTCCCGTTTTCATCCACATGCCTTTTGTCGGTGAAGTCATCATGGGTACTTATGTAAGGTTAACATACAAATACCTTTCCAATTTTCATTCTTAATTTAAAATTTACTAAGAGTATAATAACATATTGCTCGTTCAAATTAGCTTTCATATTCAATTAAAAGTATCATCCATTTTGTCTTTGTTTGATCCAATCGTACCATCTATCCCATACCCTAGAATATTTTGAGCTTTCCTCATTTTTTAATTTCTGCGTTAATTGATCCGATTTTGCACACAAATATATCTTTTGTATTACTTGCTGATCGTTTGGCAAATATTCCTTCTTCCATACTTGTGCACTCGCTATTCTCGCCGCTGTAATTATGTGGTGTATTAAGTATATCTTTTCTTTTCTAATGCTTTGTTTATAAATTCCTAATAGAAATATCTTGGGGTCTAGTTCAATTTCATCTCCTACTATTTGTATTATCCACATTCTAATTTTCTCCCAGTATGCCTTAGTTTTGGGGCATAGCCACCACATATGGTAAAAAGTTCCTCTAGCCTGTTTGCACTTCCAGCATTTTGAGTCTAAGATGGGATACATTTGTGCTAACCTTGAGGGGGGTAAGTGCCATCTATACCATATCTTATATTGGTTTTCTTTATAACTTACCAATTTTGTCATTTTAATATTATTTTCCCAAATTCTTTCCCACTCTTCTAATTGGATATTTCCACCTATGTTTTTGTTCCAGGCAATCATCTGCCCTTTAATTAAATTCTTACTCAATTCCAATTCTAATAAATATTTATATATTTTAGATATCATCTTCCCTTCTTTCGTTTCCATAATTTTATCTAATCTATTCGGGTTTAACTCAACTCCTCCTTCATCCCTATCTTTTCTGTATCTATTTTGTATTTGAAGTTAGGGCCACCAATCTAATTCTATTCCCCCATCTCTGAGTTCCTGACGTGTTTTTAATATCCCGTCTGAGTCTCGGTATCGTATAATTTTTTGAAAGGATATGGTGTTTGGGTGCATGACCGCCTCCACAGTGGAAAACCACCCGGGAACTTTCTTATAACACTTTTTTTTTTATTTCCAGCCAAGTATCGATTAAGGCACCTCTAATTATATGGTTCTTAAAATGATGATAACTTTTGTTCCCGGCAGTCCACAGGAAGGCGTGCCACACCATCATTAGATCATGCCCCTCTAATTTTAGTAAACGTTGGTTCTCTAAGTTAACCCACTCCTTTATCCATAACAGGCTTGCTGCTTTGTAATATTTGTCCCATGCAGGAAACCCAAACCCTCCTCTAAATTTATCGTCTTGTAATGTGCTCAGGCTTATTCTAGGCTTTTTACCTTCCCATACAAATTTTGTCGTGATTTTATTCAAATTGATAAAAAAACTTTTTTCTAATTTCACTAGAATGGTTTGGAATAGATAGAGGAGCCTCGGCAGGATGTTCATCTTTAGTGCAGCTATCCTTCCCAAAAATGAAATATTTAGTCCTCCCTACCTTTCTAGATCGTTTTTAATTTGATAAACCAATTTATCATAATTGTTTTTCTTTATATCTATATTTTTATTTGTCAAATTTATTCCTAAATATTTTATTTTCTTAACTATTTTTAGTCCGGATTGTTTCTCTAATTCCTCTGTCTGTTTTATTGTTAGGTTTTTTGTTATTATTTTTGTCTTATCCTTATTAATTTTCAGACCGGCTACTTTTCTAAATTTTTCAATTTCTTTCATTAAGTAGGGTTCAGTTGCTAAAGGATCTTCCAGAAAGAATACAAGGTCATCTGCAAAGGCTTGGACCTTGTATTCTTCTCCTTTTATTTTAAGTCCCCTGATATCTTCGTTAGCTCTTATCCTTTGAAGCAAATTTTCTAAGGTTAAAATAAATAATAGTGGTGAAAGAGGACATCCTTGCCTTACTCCTCTACCTATTCCAAAAAAATTGGTTGCTTCTCCATTAATTAATATTCTTGCCTTTTGATTAGTATATATCGATGAAATTAATTCTTCAAAATTCTTTCCAAATTTCATATTTTTTATCTGTTTGGTCATAAATTCCCAATTAACTCGGTCGAATGCCTTCTGTGCATCTAGGAAGATTAAAGCTGCCTGTTTTTCTGGGTGTTTATTTATAACTGTCCTCAGGTTATCTTTTATTTGCCTACCTGGTAGAAATCCGTTCTGGTCTACATGTATTTTTCGATTTAATATTATCTTTATCCTGTTAGCCAGTAGACTCATAAAAATTTTATAATCCGAATTCAGCAACGAGATAGGTCTATAATTTTTTATATGGGTAGTATCCATCTCTTCCTTGGGATCAATGAAATATATGCTTCCCTCCAAGTCTCTGGTATTTTTGCATTTCTCAAGGCTTCATTATATACTTCCAGGAGAATTGAATTCAAAATCTCGCCTAAACTTTTATATAATTCTACTGGGATCCCGTCTGTTCCTGGTGTCTTATTATTTTTCTGTCTTTTAATTGTCTCCTGTAATTCTTCTTTAGTTATCTCTCTGTTTAACATCTCTCTATCCTCTTCCATAATTACTGAGGTCTCATCCTCCTCCAAGTATTGTTTTATTTTCACATCTGATGTCTCCTCTTGACTGTATAGTTCCTGAAAATACTGGATTGCTATCTCCTTTTTCTGTTTGATATTTTTCTGTAAGTTTCCTTGTTTATCTTGTAATTGATGTATAGTCCTTTTTCTTTTCTTAATTTGTAAGTCATCCATCTCCCTGGTTTGTTTGCATGCTCAAAATATTTTTGTTTTATATATTTCAAAGAGTTGATAGTTTTTTCCTGCTCTAACAGGTTCAATTTGTGTTTAGCTGTTATCCAATTAATTTTTATCTTTTCATCTCCTGGATGGCTACCTAATTTTTCTTCCCAGGTTCTGATTTCTTCTTGTATCTTATTATACTCCCTTTCCCTTTCTTTCTTCCTTTTACTATTATAGGCAATAGTTATGCCTCTAATATAGGCCTTTGTGGTATCCCATAGGATCTGTAAGGATGTTTGTTCCTTAGTATTATCTTTAAAAAACCCTTTCAGTTTCTAACGATTTAGTATATTCCTCCTCCTTAATTGTTCTTACGTTCATCATCCATCTTCCTTTTTTGGTATCTGCCCTTTCCATTCTATTAATATGGGATTATGGTCCGCCCATTCATTTATTCCACTCTCTACCGCTCCAATTTCCTGAACTAAGATCTTGGAGATCCATATCATGTCAATTCTTGACCAGGATTTGTGTGGGCTAGAGTAATACATAAATTTCTGCTCCCTTGGGTTTTGAAATCTCCAGATATCTATCAAATTTAACTCTTCTGTCAAATTGAAAAATGTCTTAGGCAATAAGTTTCTCTTTATATTTTTTTGATTATTTATGTAATATTTTCTCCAGTCAACTATTGCATTCAAGTCCCCCAGTAAGCAGATTGAATCAATATTTTGTTCAATTATTTTCTCATGCACTTTTTGGAAAAATTATCTTTGACCATTACTTGGCGCGTATAATACTACCAACAATACTTTTCTGTTTTTAATATTTATTTCTATTAACAATACTCTTCCATCCAGATCAGCATATATCAATTTGCTTTCTACCTTCTCATTCACATACACCACTACCCCCCTCTTTTTTTCTTCAGCCGAAGATGTATAAATATTTCTTAATTTTTTGCATTGTAGATACTTTTCATCTTGCCTTCTTATATGTGTTTCTTGTATGCAAATTATGTCTAATTTTTTCCTGATTAATTTTTTAAATATCTGGTGTCTTTTAATTGGCGAATTAAGACCATTAACATTTAGTGAGATGATTTTTATATTTGAGTCCGTCACCTATTTTAACTATACTTCCTATTACCTCTTGTCTTTCTTTTTCGCTTCATTCATTGCTCTCGTTGTTACTCCTTCATCCTCTGATTTTCCACTCTCTTCCTGTGTCTCTTTTCTATTATTCCTCCCCTCGTGAGGTCTATCCTGTTGTTCTGTGGCTATTTTAGATCTAACATTCCCTTCTAGTTCTTCTCTTCCACCGTTGGATCTTTCTGTCTCACTTATCTGCTCATACAAGTTTTGCGCTTTCTCTATTGTATCCACCTTTATCCTCTTCCCTTGCCACGTTACTAGCACCCCTTCTGGAATAATCCATCTGAACAAGATTTGCTTCCTATTTAATATCGATGTAAGGAATCCGTATTCTCTTCTTCATTCTCTCACCCGTCTCGGAATCTGTCTCAATGTTATTATTTCCTTTTGTTCATAATATACCGATTTATCTTTTGTTATTTTATATATTGTATCTCTAACTTCTTTTCTTGCAAATCTTATATGGACCTCTCGGGGGAGTTTATGTTGTCGGGCATAATTGGTGTGCACACGATAGACTTCTTCAAATTCCTTCATTATCTCTTCCTTATCACACTGTAGTATATTTGCCATTATCTCTGCCATTACATTACATAAATCTTCATCCCTCTCTTCCTTAATATTTTGGAACCTCAAATAGAAGTCCGCTTTTTCCATTTTGAGTTGTGCCACCAGTTATGCTCCAGTTCTTTATTGAGACTACCCATTTTTCCATCTATTAATTTTATTTTCTCCTCTATCTGTTCTGCTTTTCCCTCCACTTTTGTAATCTGTTGTTCATTTTTTTAAATTAACTCGTGAAATAAATCTACCTTTCCATCTAGTTTTTGGATATCATCTTTAACTGCATATTTAACATCGTCCATATCTTTTCTCGTCTGTTCATAATTCTTTACCATGCATTCCTGCATTTTTATCAGTTTCCTGTATCGATACTAATGTTGCCTGTACAGCCTGCATTGTCATCGTAGTGGATTGCTTTTCTGTTGGAAACATTGTATCTAGTGTTTTCTGTGCTATTGGAGAGGCTGTCGTTCCACTTGGTATTGAAACAATTTTCTTTCCGGTTTTCCCTGTTGTTGTTATGGTTGATGTCATCTCTTTCAAAATTTTGTGCTGTTTCTCTAATATGTTATCTATTCTTTCCCAGATCCGCATCCACTATATTCTGTATCCTATGTTCTTAATATATATAAATATCTGTGTCTACCCTAATACTGGTTTATGATCCACTAACTCTAAACTTTGTACCTAACAAAAATATTAATACAATATAAGGATCAGATATAAGTTATAGGTATTAAATATTAATTATAGGTATTAAGAATAAGGTTGTAATATAACTCTAATCAATTACTCCTAAATAGAATGTTATTACCCCAGAAAAAAAAAACAAAGCTATTAAAATTGCTATATAACTCTAGTTAGGTAACCCTAATAATTAATTACTTTCAAATTATTAAAGTTGCTAAAAATGCTAAAAGTTACAATGGAATTACTTAATCTTTCTTAACAATAATTATTGGAAAAACAAAAATAAAGGAAGGAGAACAAGAGAGGATATAAGGATTATGAGATTTTTACCGTATATAATTTATATAATTATCAGAGGTCAAAATATAACGTTGTAGGTTATTTCTCTTGTATAATCCCAACTATGCTTTTAGTTGACTATATTTGTGTAGTTTATGTATTCCAAACAATACGTTATTGCCTATAGTTCCAATCTAGGTCCAACTGCTGTTTTCAAATGTCACTCTCCAGATGGATTTTACTCAAATTATCTCCTTCTATTCTTTAAAATTTCAAAGTCTAAAATGGAATTCTTCTTTTGTTTATATATTTTCCACTAGTCCAGTGTTCCAAGATGTCCGGCATAGTCACAGTGACGATCTGTTTCTTCTTTTCTATCACTTGCACTTGCACTTTGTCTTGCCCACTAGCCCTCTCCTTCAACGGAGCTTATTTAATCAGACAAACTCTCTTTCCAATTTATTTATATATATATTTCCCCCCCCTACAGAGGGGGAAAGCTTTAAACTTACTGCCACCAGTTGTCAAAGTTCAGTTCTGCTGAGTCACTCTGGCCGATCTTACTGCTGCCGCTTTTTTCCTCTCGTTGTGCCAATTTTCCTTTCACTGCGCTTCCGGAATTAAAATCCTATCCTCCTTTCGTCGGCTCCTCGATGCTAAACAAAAAAGAAATCCTTTGTAACGCTGGATCTTTACTCTCACCACCGATTCTCACCGCACTCCCTTCCTGTCTTCCTGTTCTTTAAGACACGGGCTGTCAGATCTCTGGATCTGCCGTGTGGGTTTCTTTCTTCTATGTCCAAAATAAGGGCTCTCCTTGGTCCGATGGAAGACCGCACCTCTCCTCAACGGACCTCCGAAGTCACCCTTCTTCTCACGGTCCTCCCCTGGACCGATCGCCCTTTTTTAAAGGCACCGAAACACAGAAAATCAGCATGGGAAAGCAGAGCTCTCTTTCCTCATGCTGCTCCGACCTGCGCCTCCGCTGGAAGTCTGGTAACTTATTTCTCATTGCATACCTAGTATGCACTCTAAATATCTGGACAATCTCATTCAAGATTTTTTTCCTTATTTTTCTCCATTGCTTCTGCCAGCAAGCCAGCCATTATCTCTGCTAAGTTTTTTTCCTTTTTCTTCTTCCATGTTCTGGAATCTCAAGTAATAATCTGCCCTGTCCATTTCTAAAGAAATAATTGCTTTACCTTTATTTCTATCTGCTGCTGTTAATCTAATCCAGCTCTCCCACTCTTTTTTCTGTTGCTTCAGCTTTTTCTTCTATTTTTTGTACTCTTTGTTCATGTTTTTCCATAATCTCTTGAATGTTTTCTAATTTGCCTTCTACTTTCTCCATTCACTAATCAATCGTGCCTATTCTTTCCTTCAAATCCTCATGAAGAGCTTGTATCATGGTTTCCAATTCTAGTTGCATGGCATTAGATTTTTCTAGCCTCCAATGTTCTCTGACCCGCATGGCTAGAAGTTGCAGACATACTTTCTGAAGCTGACACTGATCGTGTTTTCTTCATTTTGTGATATCTTATATCTTGTAATCCACCAAGTGTAAAAAATATAATTCAAATTCAATTTATAATCCAAATATAGATCCTCCAGCAAGAAGACAAGGAGGAAATGGGGGGGGGAGAAAAAAACAAGGGAAAAAATAATCCAATCCCAATCCCAGTCCAAAACCCAATCTTTGATGTCCTTCTCAGAATTTTTCCAACTTCTTTACTTCAGGTTCTTCTAACCTTAATCCAAATAGCCTCTAAAAGAAGAATTTATAAAATAAAATTTTATAATCCAAATTGGCCCACCAAGCCCAAAAAATATTGTTATCCAGCATATATATTCCAGTAAGCAGATTCACAATTCAATCCAAAACAATGAAAAACAGAGACTGAACAAAACCACTGATGTCAACCACAAGCACAATGAGAAAAAAAATATAAAAAGAGAGGACAAGAGCCTTATTTCAAAATGCCAGTGTAGATTTCCTTAGTTTGTCTCTGTTGTTTTGTCTTTTGCCTTTTAGATTCCAAGAGCTGCACTGTTCTCAAAGAGAAAAAACAAAATCTCCTGTGTTTCACTCTATATCTTGAATTGTTTAGTCTAAACAGCTGCTTATCAATTTAGTTCACAAGCTTTCTTAGCTCCCAAGGTCACATTTCATCTTTGTTAATATATCCTCCAATTTTAGACTTTGCCTGCAGGTGGCACTGTTGCTTTATTTCTCTCTCCTTTCCCTCTTTACAGTACCATCACAGTAGGTTAAAGTCCAAACTTAAAAAAATGTTCCAAGAAAGTTCATCTAATCACGTATTCTTTAATCAATAATCCCCAATTTAAAAATTGAAGTATCCAGCCCGGATTCAGACTTTATTCTCCAGCCCAATCTTTATAAGCCAATTTTTTTCTTATTCCTTTATTTTCTTGGCTCCACCTGCCTTCCTCACCAGCATTCTTCCTGGAGTGGGATAGGTAAAGCACTCAATTCCATCTCCTCCTTTGAGGCCACACTCTCCTCTGCTGTTCCAAGGAGGTTCTTCTTTGATCCAATTTAAAAGATAGTAAAAAGTATTCAAAATATCTCACCCAGACAGATCACACCTTCCTTTCACTTCCACGCTCTGCACTGGTTGCCCCAGCTTTGACCACTCACAATGGTTGCCTTCCCAGCCGTCTGTTTAGGGAGCTTCTTCGGCTCTATCAGGGAATTAGCAAGTTCCCTGAGATCCACAGAGTGTGCTCCCTTTGTTCGTTGTTCCTATGAAACAACTCAGGTCCAAAAGGATGACCTAAGAGCTGGGATATTGATGGTCCCTCGGGAGCCCCCAAAAGATCTGTCGTTCTGCCGTGATACTAGCCACTCCCCTAATAGTGAAATATATATGGCAGGGGAAAAAAGTGAGAATCAATCTAAAAATGTTACTGTCAGCTTTGGAAGCCATATTAGGCCGGAAGCTTCAATGCTGCCATCTCCTCGTGTGTGGGAAAGTAGGAGGGGAGATTTAGGAGAGGAGAATTAGTATACATAATAGCATTCTTCCTATCAGTCAAGGTCAGGGGCTGAGTCGAGGTGGAACAGATGTGATTGGAGCATGTGACCAACTGGGGAGAAATGGGATGGTTTTGGGAGCTTTGAATTACTGAAGAAAAGCCCGGCCTTTTCAGATTCGGGATTTCCCAGATGTGCCAGTTTGCCTATTCTAGTAAAGAGGACTTTGGAAAATGCTTGCTTCCGTGTCTTTACTTGGAGAGGGGTTTTTTTTCTGGAACACTGACATTATCCCGAATCTCTCCCTAAACATAACAGCACCCCGTAAGGGGGCTGTCAGGGGTACTGAGCCCCAGCATCTACCTAAATCCTGGGTGATGCAAAGACTCAGTGAAGATGGAGGAGAAAGGAGAAATCGGAGGGAGGCTCGCCAGAGGCCCGAATGCTCAAGAATTTACCAATCCCTTGCTTTCTCTTGCTGAAGAAATAGGACGAGCCATGGAGGCTGCCGAGGCGTCAGATTCCTGGAAGAGTTGTTACTCCGACCCAGCTCCAGGAGGGGAAAAGAAGTCGCCTGTGAGCCAGACTGGAGGATGGAAGTGGGGACTTTCACCCCCCCTTCCCCACCCCTGGAGGTGAGTTGGAGGCTAGCGAAACCAACGTTCACCCTCCCTGATCCAGGACATGGAGGGGGGATTAACCCTAACCCTAACCCTTACCCATCCAGAGGCCAAACAAGAGGATTAGTGCAGCATTCCAATCCTGCAACACTGGGGCATCAGGCTCAGCCGGCCTACGAAATGCAAACCCCCCCTTTCGGGGCCCCTTGCCAGCCTGCCTTCTTGTTACCTCCTGCTGAGAACATACAGCCCGGATGGGGTTTCTGCCCTGGCCAGCGATGGATCCAGGGCCAGTGGTAGCCTGCGCCATGTATTTCAAGCTTCCAGGGATCCCTCTGGGCCCCCTCCTATGGCTCAACGATCTTGGCACCACAGGGAGTGCTAATCCAGCAGCTGGCTGGAGTGCCCTTCCCTCCAGCGCAGCAAGCAGCTCAGCAGCCAGGCCTCCTCCCCCAACAGCCGATGGTGTTGCACCCCTCAACCCATCTACCTTCACACCAACTTGTTGGAAAACAACAACCAGGGGCACCACAGAGAGGACTAATCCAACAACCGGCTGGAATGCCCCCCCTCCAGCTCAGCAAGCAGCTCAGCAACCAGCCCCCCCTCCCCCAACCACCCCGCTTCACAGCAACTTTTGACGGGACGCCAGCCAGGCTACCTTATTTCCTCAGCAGGGTCTGGGCTCATGTTGATCAGTACCAATACGAATCAGAACGGGATTTGGTGTCGGCAATCTTAGATGGGATGAATGAGGGGGAGGCCTCTGAATGGATAGCCCAGCTGCACGATGAGGGCGCTGTTGAACTCTACGATATTGATGGCTTTATCACACTGCTACGGTCCCGCTTTGACGACCCAGACCGCGTAAATGAAAATGAAGCCACGCTAAAAGTCATGAAGCAAGGTAATCAACCGATGAAAGACTTTGTTTGGGACTTTAGGTGAGTCGCAGGGAATCTGGGCCATTGGCCTGACCACATACTCCTGCACTACTTCAAGGAAGCCATCGACCTAGAAGTCAGAAAAGCCTGTGGGATCCGGGGAGTGGCTGAGCGTCTCCACGAGTGGTATACCATGTTCATTGCTCTAGACAGAGAAGTCCACCTCCCCCCAGCCAAACCCCAGCATAGCAGCCACCTCACATGGCGTTAGCTAAAAAGCCCATTTCAAAACCTGCAAATCTCATCCCCCCCTCCACCGGGGTGTGTGTGTGTGATTAAATGCTATCGCTGTGGACAAACAGGGCATCGAACTTCTGAGTGCCTGGCCCCTGCCCCAGTTCCACAACAATGACCCACCACAGCTGCACGAGGGAGGAGGGCTCCAAAGAAAGCCCCAGAAACCGGCCAATTTGCCAAATAAGCTGTGGAGATTCCCCTCCCCACTGAAGAGAGGAGGGACCCTCTGGCTATAGGAGCACCTCCCGACAAGCCCAGCGGGGATGAAGACCCGATGGTGAGTGCACTCATTACCACTTTCTCAATTAAAGTAAAACTAGTCCTGCCAGAAGCAGGAAAAAAAATAGAACTCCCAGTAGTAATAGATACTGGCTGTACCAAATGTCTAATTGGTCTTAAGATTGTAGAACAACTGGGCATCAAAACAACACTCTTAAAACAACCGATTAAATTTTACCAGGTGGATGGCATGCTAATTGGGGGAGTCCCTTCCACTCATATTAACATGGGGAAACATCATGAACTTATACGATTTATAGTAACCCCAACGATGTCAGAATCAATCATACTAGACCTGGCTTGGCTAGACAAATGGGGCCCCACCATCACATGGGAAGATGGATACCGAAAAATCAGGATAGGGGTTGGCCCAACACCCCCTGCCCCTCCCCCCAAACACCAACCTACCCAAAATGACCAGCAGCCAGAAACAGCAGCAGCTTGTTCAGATGGGCCTCCAGGCGGACACCAAATCCCTAAGGTATATGCAGACTTAGCTGAAGCTTTCAGCGAGGAGGAATGTAACCTCCTCCCCACTCACCGGCCCACAGACTGCACCATTGAATTACAACCGAGGGCTAAATTGCCAAAGCCTAGAATGGACTCCATGACACCTGCTGAGATGACTGAATTGAGGAAATACATTGACACCAACCTAGCCAGAGGGTTCATCGAGCCTGCGAAATCCACCATGACCACCCCAATATTATTTAAAGAAAGATGGCACCTTAAGATTGTGTATCTATTTTCGATCCGTGAACGCTATTTGCATACAAAATACCTACCCCCTCCCACTGATGAAAGACTTACTTAACCACCTATCGAAAGGGAAAATTTTCACCAAGCTAGTTCTAAGAGAAGCCTACTACTGAGTTCGCATAAAGGAGGGAGACGAATGGAAGACTGCTTTTAACTGCCCCTTGGGCAGCTTCCAATTCCGGGACATGCCTTTCAGACTCCAGGGGGCCCCAGGGGTCTTCATGCAACTGATCAATGAAATTTTGCATGAGCATCTATATCAGGGGGTTCTTGTTTATCTCGATGACATTCTTATATTCAGCGAAAATATGGAAGACCATATTCAGACAAGTGCTGAAAAAACTCCTAGCAGCCAAACTTTATGCAAAATTGTCCAAATGCGAGTTCCACAAGGAAGCCCTGGACTATCTGGGATACAGAGTGTCCAATAAGGGCATTGAAATGGACCTGGGTAAGGTGAGGGCAGTACTGGACTGGCAGCCCCCACACACCTGTAAGCAGCTCCAGAGCTTCCTGGGGTTTGTAAATTTTTACAGACAATTCATCCCTTCCTTCGCTAAGGTCGCACTCCCTTTGATAGAATTGCTAAAGACCGGCCCATCTCCCACCAAACCAAAACCTAGCCAGCCCTTAGCTTGGACAATGGACTGCCAAAAATCTTTTGAATGATTAAAACGCCTATTTGCGGTTGAGCCGATCCTACAGCATCCTGACCCAACTAAACCCTTCATGGTTCAGGCAGATGCAAGTGATGTGGCAGTGGCAGCAATTCTTCTGCAAAGGGACCCCCAGAACAATCTAATGCCATGTGCTTATGTATCCAGGAAGTTAATGGACACTGAGTGCAGATGGGTGGTATGGGAAAAAGAAGTGTTTGTGGTGCAATGGGCTCTCCTGTCCTCGAGGCACTTCCTGGAGGGGGTGGATGAGCCTTTTGAGGTTTGGACTGACCACAAAAATCTCGAGGCTCTGAAGACCCCAAGGAAGCTCTCGCTCCAAAGCAGGTCTATTGGGCTCAATATTTCAAATGCTTTAACTTTAACTTTAATCTTATCCAGGGTGTAAGAACCTTCTGGCTAATGCTCTCTCCCGCAAACCACAATTTGACAGCCGACAGGAAGAGGTAGTTCACGCCATGATCTCAGAGACTCAACCAGCTGCCCAAGCCCACACCAGAGCTCAAACGTGCCAGGGTTCAAATCTCCCTGAAGACAAGTTGACAGCAGAGCTAAAAGCGGCACTCTCTAATGATTCCTGGTTCAAAGAAAACCAAGCAGACCTAACCCTAAGGGATGGGTTGGCTTGGAAGGGGACTAAACTTTATGTGCCCCACAGCCTACAGCTCCTGGTTCTAAAGAGAAGTCATGATTCTCACCTAGGGGGTCACTTTGGGTTTTTAAAAACCCTCCATTTGACTAGGAGGCAATTCTGGTGGCCAAAGATGAAAGCTGATGTGGAAGACGACGTGAGGAGCTGTGCCATCTGCACCAACATGAAGTACCCACCAGGAAAGCCCCCTGGACTTCTCCAGGCTGTAGCCGAGAGAAAGCCCACAAAGCCCTGGGAGGAAATTGCGATGGACTTCATAGTTGAGCTCCCGGACAGTGGAGGTAACCGGGTCATTTGGACTGTCATTGATCTATTCTCCAAGCAAGCCCACTTCACTGCCTGCAGCGGACTACCCTCGGCCAAAAAACTGGCATAGCTGCTTGTGAAACACATCTACAGGCTACATGGAGTCCCAAAAAGAATAATATCGGACCGTGGGGTCCAGTTTACCACTATGTTCTGGAGGGAGTTCCTATGATCGATTGGGTCATCCCAGGGACTTAGCTCAGCTTTTCACCCATCGACTAACGGATCAGCTGAAAAATTGAACTCAATGGTGGAGCAGTACATTAGGTGTTATGTGAATTATCAACAAGAGAACTGGGTGGACTTGCTACCGTTCACAGAAGTTGCTTATAATAATGCAGTACACAACAGTACTGGGCTGACTCCTTTTCAGATAACTATGGGCATGGATTTTGTGCCAATGCCTGAGTTGTCTAGAGAGCCGCCTACTTCTGTGTCCTTGACAGACTGGGTGACCTCGTTGAAAAAGGGTCAGGAGAATACCAAAAAAGCTTTAGCAGAGTCAGCAGAAAAGTATAAGGCCCAGGCCGACAAACACCAGGGTCTCCAACCACCTTTCAGAATAGGTGATAAGGTGTATTTGTCAACCAAGTACCTAAGATTGAGGTTGCCTAGCAAGAAATTTGGACCCAAATTCATTGGTCCCTTTCCTATAGTGAAAGTGATTAATTCGGTGACTGTCCAACTTTGACTCCCTCGCATATTGGGGAAAATACACCCCGTTTTCCACAGTAGCTTATTGAAACCGGTCAGAGAATCTACCCTCAGACCTTTGCCAGCTGCTTCGCCCCCTCCTTTAGTAGTACAAGAGGAGACTCATTATGAAGTGAAGAAAATTCTAGACTCTAGACTCTACAAGGGGCAATTACAATATTTGGTGCACTGGAAAGGCTACCCTTTGGCTGAAGCTACTTGGGTTAAAAGTTGGGATGTGAAGGCTGATGCGCTCGTGAAACAGTTTCATGACAAATTTCCTGACAAACCGAATGGTCCTCGGGGGGGGGGGGGTTGATGGGATTGGTGCTAGCGTTAACCCCTTCTTTTGTGTTTGTCTGCTTTATTTTTAGGATGTGGTTTTTCTGCAAGGGAGGATGCCTGTCAGCCTTGGAAGCCATATTAGGCCGGAAACTTCAATGCTGCCATCTCCTCATGTGTGGGAAAGTAGGAGGAGGGATTTAGGAGAAGAGAATTAGTAGACATAATAGCATTCTTCCTATCAGTCACGGTCAGGGGCTGAGTTGAAGTGGAACGGACGTGATTGGAGCATGTGACCGACTGGGGAGAAATGGGATGGTTTTGGGAGCTTTGAATTACCGTATTTTCCGGCGTTTAAGACGACTTTCTAACACACAAAAATCTTCTCAAAAGTCGGGGGTCGTCTTATACGCCGGGTGTCAGTCTCCTGTAACCAGGCAGACCAGTCCGAAAGGCTTTGACAAGCCTTAAATGGCTCTAAGGAGCCAAGCTGAATTGTCTGCTGAGTTGCCGCTAATCAGCTGAGTTATACGCAAGCCCCCTATAAAAGGGAAAAACTTTCCTTTTACACAAGGCTGGCCATCCCAGCTGAGTTGCCTGATCGCCAGAGCTTGGATGGCCAAGCCCCGTTTAAAAGGGAAAAACTTTCCTTTTATACAACGCTGGCCACCCCAGCTGCTAATTTTTGCCTGCTAATTGATACGTAGCAAAATTCCACCCCCCTCCAGCTTGCTTACCTTAGCTGCTAGCCGCAACGCTTGCCTTGCCTTGTCTGCAATCCATTGCATCAGTAAGCAACTAAATCTCCCTGCCTGCAATCAAGCAGGCAGGGAGTTGTGGACTTCAACTCCCAGAATTACTCAACCAGCAAAGCAAAGCTGGCTGAGGAATTCTGGGAGTTGAAGTCTACAAGTCTTAAAGTTGCCAAGGTTGGAGACCCTTATTCTATTGGGTAAGTTTTTTCCCCCCTTTGGGAGCTTTAAAAAAAATAGTTAATTGGGGGGTTTTTTAGTTGTTCTTTTTTAGACCTAGCCATTTAAAGGCTAGGTCTAAGTTTTAGGCTAGGAAGTTTTAAATTTAACTTTCATATAAAAATAAAAATAAAAATAAAAATAATAAAAAAATAAAATAAAATAAAATAAAATAAAATAAAATAAAATAATAAAATGTGTGCAGCTTTCTGAGATTTAGTGTGTTTCTGTAGAGTTTCACTCTAATTACACAAACGCACAAAATCTCACAAAGCTATATGTGGAATTTTGTGTGTGTAAAGTGTGAAAGTTGTTTTTTTGGGCTTTTTGTGGCTGTGTAAAGTTCCTGCTTGTTGCAGGGGCCATTTTGGGTCTAGCACAGCTGCTTTTACATTGTGGGTGAGCCAGTTGATGTTTTTTAATTTTTATTTGGTGTGCGTTGGAAGAGGGGTCGTCTTATATAGCAAGTATAGCCCAAACCCTATATTTTTACAGGAAAAGTCAGGGGTCATCTTATACGCCCAGTCGTCTTATACGCCGGAAAATACGGTACTGAAGGAAAGCCCTGGCTTTTCAGATTTAGGATTTCCCAGATGTGCCAGTTTGCCTATTCTAGTAAAGAGGATTTTGGAAAATGCTTGCTTCCGTGTCTTTACTTGGAGAGGGTTTTTTTTCTGGAACGCTGACAGTTACAAGATGTAAGAGCTAGGGGAGGGTTTGGACTACCGAATTGGGAATGATGTTACCAGGCAGCAGCCCTAACTTGGATGAAGGAATGGATTGTATTGAGAAATACAAGGTTATTGACATTGGAGGGACATGACCTGCAATTAGTTGGCATGCTTTTGTATGGTATGGGAAAAATAAAATACATGGCTTCTTCCAAAGACACTATATAAGAAATACTTCGTTATTAGTATGGGAAAAAAGTAGAGAGCAACACTACTTGAAGATACTAGTCTGGCTTTCGACGATGGAAGCACTTATACATCCAAATATTATTAATATGGGAAATATTGTTAGATACAAAGATATTTTGTTGGAAAAGGGGGAACTTAAAATGAAATGTGAACTGGAAAAGCAGGGGATTGATATAGATAGGTATACACAGTTGCAAATACAATCTAGATATGAAAAGGATGCTAAACTTTATGGTTTTTATATTGAACTGATAGAATTGGATAAGATATTGACAGGAATAGAAGAGAGACTGATAAAAAAACAATAAAGCTAGATAAATGGCAGCAACCATGGGATAGGAATAACAAATTAAGATTGTCAACTGCATACAAGGAAAACTTATATAAGATGTTTTACAGATGGCTGGCAAAAGACTGGCAAAAATGTTTAAAGATAAATCAACTAAATGTTGGAAATGCCAACAGACACCGGAGTCATATTATCATATGTGGTGGATATGTGGGGAAGTAAAAAGATACTGGGCAAAAATTCATATGTGGCTGGAGAAGATGACACAATAACATATTGATTTAAAACTGGAATTGTTCCTGTTGGGGATTTTACTGGGAATTTACAATAAAGAAACTGTATATTTGATTATTCAAGTAATAACCGCAGCTAGAATTGTATTTGCACAAAATTGGAAAAGCGAAGAGATCCCTATAGATGAAAAAGTGATTAAGAAAATATTAGAATGTGCAGAAACGAACAGATTAACACTTGCAATTCAAGAAAAGGAAGAATCAGATTATTATAATATATAGGAATTATTTTAGCAATGGTTAGAGAATAAATATGAAAGCAATGTATTGTATAAAAAGATAAGTAAAGAAGAGAAATGTTAGGTTTATGTTATTTTATTAGTATTATTAGTATTAGTATTAATATAAGAATGAATGTAAGAAATGAATATGGTGGTAAGTTTAATTGCTAAGACACAAATAATTTTATACCCAGATGACATACTGTTGTAAGATGGGATGTTTGTATAAAAAGAATATATATGTATGTATGTATGTATGTATGTATGTATGTATGTATGTATGTATATATATATATATATATATATATATATATATATATATATATATATATATATATATATATATATAAAGCACCATTACAACAAGCAGGTGCAGTGGGGATGTCCGAGTTTAGATAAAGCAAAATTTAAAGATTAATTGGAATCCAGGGAGAGAAACACTCTGGAAAAGTTTGGAGGACCTTAAAAAGAACGGTGAGTGGGGCAGGAAGTTGGATCCCTGGTTGTCTGTTACATTTATATCCCACCTTTTCTTCAGGAGCAAAAGGTGGCATGCACAGCTCTCTTTCTTCCACATGACTGGAAGCCTGTGCTGAAGGTGCTTCCTTTATTTCTTACAGTCCCGCCCCAGACTCGGTTCTCTTTTATCTATGCTGGGAGCAATTCTTCCTCTGTCCTTCAAGGGCATTTTCTCTGCCCTCTGCAAATGTTATTTCCTGTTGAAAAAAATGTAATCTAAACATTTATTGAAGGCTTTTTAAATTTTTTAAACATTTTCAATTCACATAAAACATGCAAATAAAAAAGCAAAAAGAATTTTAAAAAATGTTCCACATATACAAATGATACCAATAGAAGCGAATATATATGGCTCAGGATTGAATTGTGGGGTCCTTGGTACTCTTTAAGCTTGGCTGATTTTTTGAGACATTTCATGACCCAAGAAGGTAACGTCAACGGTGGTAGAAAGGAGGGGGATTTGCTCTCTGTTGATGATAAAAGTTACTGCCCTCCTCACATGGAACCCAGCGGGTCAGCGCCCTATGACTGTATTAGAATAGAGGTACTGTGTTTTCCCGAAAATAAGACCTTGTCTTATATTTTTTTGAACCCCTGAAATAAGCGCTTGGGCTTATTGCCCTGTGCTCAAAAGCCCAATTGGGCTTATTATCAGGGGATGTCTTATTTTGGGAGAAACAGGGTAGTTCTCAATTTACAAATGTTTAACGACCGTTCAAAGTTATGACAGGACTGAAGAAAGTGACTTATGACCAGCCCTTATACTTACAACCATCACAGCATCCTCAGGGTAATGTGATCAAAATTCAGGCGCTTGGCAACCAGCATGTATTTACGATGGTTGCGGCGCCCTGGGTTATATCGCCTAGTGGCGATAAAAGCGGCAAAGTCTAACTACTTCTCTGCTCTTATTGCATCTGCAGAGAACCGCCCAGCCGCGCTGTTTAGGGTGACCCGCTCCCTACTTCAGGTGGGGACGCGGGAAGATCCCTTACAGGGACGAGCTGAGGATTTTGTGCAATTCTTGCATGATAAAGTTGCTCAGATTCGGGATGGCCTGGACTCCGATTGGGTAGATCCAGGGGAGGAGACGGGGGTAGGTCTTGAGAGCGTTATCTGGGAGGAGTTTGACTCTGTAGCTCCTGAGGACGTGGACAGGATTCTGAGAAAGCTTAACGCTGCCACATGTTTATTGGACCCGTGTCCCTCCTGGTTGGTACTGGCCTCCCGGGAGTTACACGAGGCTGGCTCCAGGGGATTATAAATGCTTCTCTGAGTGAGGGTTTCTTTCCCGCCACCTTGAAAGAGGCGGTTGTGAAGCCCCTCCTCAAGAGGCCTTCCCTGGATCCGGCTTTATTATCAAACTATCATCCAGTCTCCAATCTTCGCTTCGTTGCGAAGGTTGTTGAGAGTGTGGTGGTGCGACAACTACCCCGATACCTGGATGAAGATGTCTATCTGGATCCGTTCCAGTCAGGCTTCAGGTCGCGATACAGCACAGAAACGGCATTGGTCGCATTGGTTGATGATCTCTAGAGGGCCTGGGACAGAGGTTGCTCCTCTATCCTGGTCCTATTAGATCTCTCAGCGGCTTTTGATACCATCGACCATGGTATCCTACTGCACCGCTAGGAATAGGGGGCACTGTACTTTGGTGGTTCTCCTCCTTTCTCCCTGACCATTCGCAGTTTGCGTTGGCAGGGGGACAGAGGTCGACCTTGAGGCACCTTATTTGTGGGGTGCCGCAAGGGTCGATCCTCTCACCCCTTCTGTTCAACATTTATGTAAATCCGCTAGGCGAGATCATCCGTGGTTTCGGGGTGAATGTTCATCAGTATGCTGATGACACTCAGTTATACATCTCCACTCCAGACCACCCCAACGATGCCCTTACTGTGATGTCCCGTTGCCTGGAGGCCGTATGGATCTGGATGGGGATAAACAAACTCAGACTCAACCCCTCCAAGACTGAGTGGCTGTGGCTTCCAGCATCCCGGTATAGTCAGCTGGTACCATCACTGACAATTGGGGATGAGACCTTGCTCCCCACAGAGAGGACCCGCAATTTGGGTGTCCTCCTGGACTCACGGCTATCTTTAGAAGACCATTTGATGACCGTGGCCAGGGGGGCCTTTTATCAGGTTCGCCTGATCCGCCAGTTGCGTCCCTTTCTGGATCGGGATGCCTTGCGCACAGTCACTCATGCCCTAGTCACCTCCCGTATGGACTACTGCAATGCTCTCTACATGGGGCTCCCCTTGAAAAGCACTTGGAGGCTCCAACTGGTCCAGAATGTAGCCGCGCCGGTGATTATGGGTGCATCTCGTTGCGTCCATGTAACACCTCTCCTACGTGAGCTGCACTGGCTCCCGGTGGTCTTCCGGGTGCGATTCAAAGTGTTAGTTATCACCTTTAAAGTGCTCCATGGCCTAGGACCTGGGTACTTACGAGACTGTCTTTTGCCTCCAATAGCATCCCACCGACCAGTTCGTTCTCACAGGGAGGGACTACTCAGGGTACCATCAGTCAAATTGTGCCGACTGGCGACTCCCAGGGGGAGGGCCTTCTCTTTAAGGGCTCCAACCCTTTGGAATGATCTGCCCCCGATATACGAAACATCCCTAATCTCTGTGCTTTCCGCTGTGTCCTCAAGACCCTGATGTTCAATCAGGCAGGGCTAAGCACGTTAACTGGGAATGATTAAAATATTATATAATTCTGGGTTTTATTTATTTGGGCTAAACTATGCTATAATTTTAATTATCAATTTTATGATGTTTATGTATCTTTTATTTTTTCTTGACTGTACACCGCCTTGAGTCCTACAGGAGAAAGGCAGTATAGAAATATGATAAATAAATAAATAAGTATGATGGCTATTTGCACCCTTCCTAGCCAGTTTCGGATAAGCAAAGTCAATTTGTTTAACAACTGTGTGATTTACTTAACAACTGCAATGATTCCCTTAACAACCTTAGCAAAAAAAGGTCATAAAATCAGGTGCAACTTGTTTAACAATCACCTTGTTAACAAAGGAAATTCCGGTTACAACTATAGCCTTAAATCGAGGACTGCCTGTCATTTAGTCCTTACCCAGTTCTTCTGAGCACAAACTTTGTTCATACCTATGTAACAGCAATGATGGCAAGTTCTTGGGTGGGCCACCATAATGGGCCCCTCCATCGAGCACAGCTCAGTCCCTCCTCTAGAATTCCACCAGTCACCCCGTTCCACATAAGGAATTCCTTCCGGACATCCCAGGGCCTCTGAGAAACTGTCCCCAGAATGTCCCAAAGGGGCTTTTTTCCAAGAGGCAACTGGACTATCTTGTTTTTCCTTTTGGAGACGTTTCGCTTCTCATCCAAGAAGTTTCTTCAGCTCTGACTGGGTGGTGGGGAAGGGAAGGATTTATACTCCTTGCAGACAGCTGGTTCTTTGCATCCTTTTTAGGCCACCTGGAGGTTTATTTGTGGCCTCCGGGTTACCCGAGTGGTGCAAATGGGCGTGCAGCCTTCTTGGGACTGCTGAAGGGACTGTGCTGTAGACAGGAGATAGATGGTGCCATATCCCTCTACCTCTGTTGAGGGAAGGCTGTCCAGTTTGGACCTCTTTGGCCCCTTTGACCCCCCTTTCGAACCAGCAGTGCTCTCTGTGCAAAATGTGGACTCTGCTGTCTTCAAAAGAGTGACCCTTGTCTCTGAAATGCAGCTGAACTGCTGAATCTTGTCCTGATGGGTTCGTTCTCCTATGTTTTGGCGAACCTTCATTCACATTGCAATGCGCTAAGATGAAATGTCTACAATTAAATCAAAGCGAGAAAAAAGGGTTTTGAATTGGGCTGCTGTAAGAAGTATGGAGTCACAAGATAGACTACCTGGGACTCAGGCCAAAACGCTCTTGGCTGAAAAACCCCAGACTTTAATTGAGCAAGAGTAGAGGAGCTATAGGTCTTGGAGCAGAAGCCTCAATTTTTTTCCCGCCTGGACTAGTGTAATGCTGTCTACATGGGACTCCCCTTGAGGAGCACCCGGAGGCTCCAGCTGGTCCAAAATGCGGCTGCACGGGGGGTTATGGGAGCGACGTGGCGCTCCCATGTGACCCCCCCTCCTGCGCGAGCTGCACCAGCTCCCGGTGGTTTTCCGGGTGCGCTTCAAGGTTTTGGTTACCACCTTTAGAGCGCTCCATGGCATCGGACTGGGTATCTACGAGACTGCCTTCTGCCACCAATAGCCTCTCACTGACCACTATGCTTCCATAGAGAGGGGCTTCTCAGGGTGCCATTGATCAAACAGTGTCAACTGGCGGCCCCCAGGGGGAGAGCTTTCTCTGTGGGGGCACCCGCCCTCTGGAACGAGCTTCTCCCGGAAATACGGAGGATCCCGGATCTGTGCACTTTTCGTTGTGCTCTCAAAACGTTTTTATTCTAACTCTTCCTTTTAAATTTTTAAAATGCTTTTAATCTTTAAAGATGATTTTTAATCTGTTTTATAAATTGGGTGTTTTAAATTTGTTTTTGGGCCAAAACATTTAATACTTTTAATGGGTTTTTAACGTTTGTACTGTCTGTATTTTATCTTGGCTGTTCACTGCTCTGAGTCCTTCGGGAGTAGGGCGGTATATAAATGTAATAAATAAATAAATAAATAAATAAATAAATAAATGTTGTGCCATGCCTTTGTGAAGTGGGAATGGCTCTCAAGGCCAGTGAAACAAGGACGTGCAAAACGGCCAGTTCAAAACAAACCCAAGGGAGACGGGGTTTCTGAATCTTAATCAAAGCGCAAGTCTTCAAACGAAAGACCCGCACCCAATGTTAGAAAACTGGCTCTAGCCGTCCAGCCTCCCTCCCTCGTGACTCCGGAAGGGGCGGCGCTGGGTGGCCGTTTGAACGCAGGCGGGAGGCTTCCCCGAGAAGGGCGGTGGCATAAGGATCGGCTCTGTCTCTCTCCCTCCTGTGGGCTCCCGGCTGGGCCAAAGCCGAGCCCGCGACGGAACCGTCTTCCCGGGATGAGCGCCGCCGCTACGGGCCCTCTCGGGCACAGCCGCAGCTCCTCGCCGGAGCGGAGGACCGGCTGGGAGCGCAAGCGCCGCGCCCGAGCGGAGGAGGAGCTGCTCCGGACCGAAGGGCGATACCTGGAGCAGCTGGAAGGGGTTGCGACGGTGAGGAGGAGGATGCAGGCGGCCGCGACCTTCCTGCTCCTCTTGCGTGTCCCTGGGCGCCCGTGGGTGTGGACGCGCTCGGGTTAAATCCGTGGGGCAAGCGTGAGGCGGGGAAGGATATGGCGGCCGGGCGCCCCTACCCTTCGCGGAAGGAGAGGCCGACGGAGTGGCCCGGGTTTAAGGGGCCTGTCTCCTTTGGAGCAGCGGTCCGCGGGTTATGAAGGGTTTTCCGGCAGCTGTTAAACACGCCTCTTCGGAAAAAAAATAGGGACGAATAAGATCACACTGTCTCCAAGGGGCGAGTGGTTGAACATAATTGCGTTAACTGATACTGATTTTCAATCTTTCTTAATACTGGAAGCTATTCAGACTCTCTGGAAATGGACTATCTAACCTAAGCTACAATAATACATAAATACATTTTTCCCTAATGTATGTCTACTTCCCCTTGTGTAAGGCAGTTGAAAACAGCACTTTACTGAAATCTTTAAAACAAAGCAAAGCAACAGGAAGAAACTGTAGCAGCAGCTCTCTCTCCCACCACTTAAAATATTCCTGGTAGAAAGAGCAGGCCAGCCCCACTTTCAGAGGGGAGAGGGGAGGTGGGAACTAAGCAATCCGGAAGGTGACCCAAATGCTGGTGACTTGAACAATGTTCACTGGATTTGCTTTAGTTAGGAAACCTTGGGGGGAGGGGGGGGGGAAAGAGACTGGAGATGAGAAAAGGGATGCTTATATTCAGGCTGCCCCTCTATTTTTGCAAGCCATATTTGTCTCCACTACTTCATAGGTTGCTTTCTACTTTAAACTTCTCAGTTCATTGTTTTGCTGGATCATTTCAACTTCAGCCAGCCATGACATTCTCAGTGTTCTCCTTTTTAAAACACTTTTTTGGGTGTTCCCCCATCATTTAGCCACATTTATCTTGTTTGCATGTACATGTGGTTTTTATGTTTGTGTGCACACTGATTATATTACCTTGTTTGTATGTACACTGAGAGCTTATGTATTGGAGACAAATTCTTTGTGTGTCCAATCACATTGGCTAATAAAGTCTACTTTGTAGTCTAGTCTAGTCTATTATTATTTCTAAGTTTAAAATCTTTGCTAAGATACATAAACATGGCTTGGATTTGAATTTCTTCCACAATTTCACACAATCAGGCTTCCTTCTTTTAGATCTATTACATATTTTTATTTTCTCTTAATTTCACAGACACACATATCTATTTTGATATCTTGCTTTTTATTTGGTAATTCATGACCATTTACCCTTTATGTTCTGAGTTACAGTCTTCTCTCATCATCACCAACGGGCCCATGGATTTTTGTACTGCCCATTGTGGATTTGGACAGTTGAGGTTTTTGTTAAATTAGTAGCCTATTTTTAGCCATTCCACATTCATCAATCTAAAGAGATTCCTGGTTATCTTAGCACAAGCAAAGCCCAGTTTTAGCTCAGACTTGAGTAAGTAATTTTATTTAGGACAGGCTCTCTGAAGTTTACTTTGCAAGAGGCATATAGTTTCTTGCATCAACTAAAGGTAGATGCACTGAGTAAACTATTTTGACTAAAAAGCAGTATTAAAGAACCAAATTTGAGATGCCAGATTTCCTCCATGCTGCAGGAAGAGTGAAAAATAGAAATGTTGTACTCAGCTTCAGCTGAACAGTAATGGTGTTATGTCCCTTTTCAGTACTTTGTGGTCACCCTGAAGACCAAGGGGATCTTGAAGCCAGACATCCATAAGATTCTCTTTGGACCCTGGGAGTCCATCTGCTCCGCCAGCCGGTAAGGTCAGGCTTGTGGCATTGTGGCCAGGGGGGTAGGTGTTGGGGAGAGGGACAATGCACTCTCATTGGCCTTCTTCCTCGGACTTCACCTATCCTTCTATGGGTGATGGAAAGGAGTGTTCACAACCGATGCTTTATTGTTTAATCAACTCCTGTATAAAGAAGGCTCCATCATAGGATTATCTGGATGTTGCTGTGTAGGATATGGCTTGAAAAACTAAAGATGCATGCAAGAAAGTAGGATAAAATGAGGTACAAATTTTGATTACAGTATAGAATGGAACAATGGGAAAAAGATGTGACTGAAAATATTGAAATTTACAATATGTTCTTATGTCAGGAGAATTTTTATAAATGAAATTAAGTCGCCAGAGAAATTGTCTAGAATGTATAAAGGCACTTCAAATTTATGTTGGAAATGTGTGAATAACACACATTTCAGCATTTTGATACAAATTCAGTAGATTTTAAAGACTAATGTATAATTGAAACCAGATACTTTCCTTTTGGGAAAAATGGATAGACAGCTGCAAAAAAAGGCATGCCACTTTGTTTTTGTATTTGACAATTGCAGCAAGATTAGGATATGCTCAAAAGATTCAGCACTCCCTACAATGGAGGAAGGGCTGGTGTAGGTAACCATATCGTGTTTGCTACAAAGTAAATCAAAAACCCTTAGCCGTTCGTCGTATGAGTTTGCCTCCAGATCCCTGATCATCTTTGTTGCTCTTCTCTGCACTCTTCCTAGGGCCTTGGCATCCTTTTCTTATCATGCTGACCAGAATTGGATGCAGAATTCCAAATGTGGCCTCACTAGTGCATTATAAGGGGTACCGTCACTTCCCTTGGTCTCTCAATTGACGCAGCTAGAACTGCGCTGGCTTTTTTGGCAGCTGCAGCACATTGCTCACTCATACCTCAGCAATGAATCCACCAGGACATCTAGTTCCCTCTCAAAGTTACTACCGTACTGTCAACCCAGGTACCTTCTATAGCTATACATTTGGTTTTTCTGCCTAAGTGCGGACCGTACTTTTCTCACCAGTGAACTGCATTCTTGTTGGATAGGGCCCAATGCTGAAGTCTGCCAAGATCCTTCTGAATCTTGACTCTGTCATCTAAAGTGTTTGCAATCCCCCCCAGCTAGCTGTCAACTGCACAGAGTTCCCTTTCTATTCCCTCATCTAGATCACTTATGAAGACGTTGAAGAGTGCTGGGCCCAAGATCGAACCTTGAGGTCCCCACTGCGGGTCTATGACAATTCACCACAGCCAACTTGCCACAGCTGCCATAGTCGTCTTGCCACAGGACAACTTGCTGCAGGACAAATGTTACACTAATATCAAAGAAATGGTGGAATAGAATCATTAAAGAAAGAATGCAAAAGAGGGGCAGAATAAAATGTGAATGGCAAAAATGAAAATATTTTTAATTTATTTTAAATAATTACATAGAATTGTTACATTGTCCTGCAGTGAGTTGTCCTGTGATGAGTTGGCCATTGTGAGTGGGCTGCAGCAAGTTGGCTATGGCAAGTTATCCCATCCTCTCCTCCCCCCCCCCCCCCCGCATGCTCCCCTCCATATAGAGGTAACTCCATTGAGGACTACATGCTGGGTGCAGTTTGAATAGCCAACCTGGTGGAGGTACTGTCTACCCCACATGGTTTTAACTTACCAAGAAGCAGACTGTGGTCTATTTTGTCACGTGCCTTACTGAAGTCCAAGTATATGGCAGCCACAGAATTTCTGGGATCTACTATTTAGTCACTTTATCAAAGAAGGTAATAAGATTTATCTGGCGTGGTCTGTTTTTAACAAACCCATGCTGGTTTCCAGTAATCACCTTGTTCATTTAGTAGATGCTCATAAATCCTCTGCTTGATTACCTTTTCCAGTATTTTCCTAGACATTGCTGTCTAGAGGCACATCCTTAAAAAAGAAACTCCCCCCACAGCCCACCAGAAGTGGGAAGTCTTCTTCTGATAGAGGGAAAGATTTGTAGCACAGGATTGAAGTGATGGGCCCTTGAAGCTTGGCTGTTTCCTTAGACGTTTCATTACCCAAAGTCGGCAATTCCATCAGTGCTGGCTCTGATGTTACCTAATTTGGCTAATGAAATATCTGCAAGAAAACAGCCAAGCTCAGAGACCTCCAAAGACCCCTCAGGTGCCATTCTGTCAGCTGATAGATTCTGTCCTAAAAGGTGTGACTTTTTTTTTAAGGCGGACGTAATTGGTCAGGTCAGCAAAAAAACTTTATAGAGAGCCTCACAAAAATGCAAGACAGATTGAGCAGAAGTTGGACCTCTGAGTAGTTTCTGCTCCTCTTTATGCTCTACCCTTTGTTCGTGCACGTGCTTTTGGGCAGCTGCTTGTGGCAGCCTCTTTTTTCCCAGGAAGAAGGGGAGTGCAGAAAGGCCCCTGGCCCCTTCTTTCAGTGCTCCTCTCTTTGCTTGCAGGACTCTGCTTTTCCACCTGACCAGAGGCCATTTTGCATTAGGGCTCGAGAGTTTCTGCCACCAGCTGGTGTTCTACGTCCATTATGCAGAGAATCTGGAAGCGGCCCAAAACATCCTGAAGGTAGGCCCTTATTGCTTACAGGTCAGAGGAGGCGGTGCTTTATGCCCAGCATTCCCCCCTCTCCTCCCTCCCCTGGCTTATTCTTCCAGCTATCTGTTCTTGATAGCCAAGGATATCCTTGGGTGGTTTTTTTGGCCAAGACCTTGGTCTGGAGATGAGGCTGGGGGTCTGTTCTCAGACCTTGCTGGCCAGCCACCCTGACCTACTTCCCCCCTTTACTGGGCTGCATCTGCAGAAACTGGTAAAGAAGAACAAAGCTTTTTCCCGCTTCAAGAAGCTTCAGGAATCCCGTCCAGAGCTTAAAGGTTGCCGGCTGGAAGAGCTGTTGTCGCTGCCCCTGCAAAGGCTCCATCAGTAAGTGGCAGAAGAGCCATCTTCCTTCTCTGGCTGGGAAGCCAAACTTCACCTGCCACTCCTCCCTGAGCTCCCAAGAGAGGCTGTTGGGGGTCATGACCAAAAGAGCTTTGCCTCACTGCTTGTTTTGCAAGGTGGGGTGGAGATAGAGTGGGGGGCAGGTGGGCTGGGATCTCTGATGGGCAGCTGAAAGACAGTTGTTGCTTAGATGTCCTCCACCTTTGATATCTGTTTGGTAGGTATAGGCACCTCCTGCAAGATTTGGTGGAGCACACCCCCCCAGAGAGCTCTGGATTTGACCAACTCCAAGGTAGGATTCTAACTAAGCCGTGATACGCTCCTGAATTTTTGCCTTCAGCAGCAGAGACCCCCGATTCTTGCCTGACAGAATTTTGTAGGGCTGGCTTTTCTCCTCTTCCCAGTTACCCAGGCAGGAGAACAGGTTACGTTGCTCTTGGGTGATATGCTCTCATTTGCAGGGTCCCTAAAGTCTGTCTTGGAGGTCCTGCATCGAGTCCAGGAAATTGCTCGTGTCCATGAAAACCTATTGATGATGAGACAGATTCAGAAACAGCTCAAGGGACGGAAGACCCAAGTGCTGGCTCCAGGTGAGGCCTCTGTGTTGGTTGTCAAATCCTCATGCTAGACAATCGTGATGAGGCTTTAACTAAACACAGGTCACACATTGAATAAAACAAGCAATTAATGCTAAAATATAAGGATCAGGCTAGAAACCAGGAGACCATGAATTCTAGTTCTGCCTTAGACACAAAGCCAGCTGGGTATCCTTGGGCTGGCCCTTCTTTCTCAATCCTAGGAAGGAGAAAGTAGGCAAACCATTTCTGAATTTTTGCCAAGAAAGCTGCAGGGACGTCTTTAGGCAGTTGCCAGAAATCAACACTGATTTGAAGGCACATACACAAAAAAAATAAAATAAAGGCAAACACCATAAAATCAGTATCTTTACCAACTGATAAAGAAGAAACATTCTAATCCTTTTTTTTTACACTAACAAATCTGACTTCAAGCTCAGTTCTGGGGGCAACTGTTTAAAGAACAGGAATACCAGGTGGGGAAACCTATCAGCCCAACTAGGCACGAAATCAACTGTCCATCAGAAGACTTTCCAGTGACCGGTGCACCAATGAACAAGGCATGTTGTTTCATAAATGTTTGTCCAACGAAATGGTGAAGAGAAGCAAAATAAAGAATGGCCTCACTATGTGACTGTTGTGAATCAGGTGGGAGAGAAGCACAGTTGAGCCAAGTTCATCTTCATCGCCCAGGGCCCTCTGGGTCAACGGGAAAGATGTTACACAGACATCTTTGAAAGCAGAGCTAGACCTACCTGTGTGACACTAGTGGGGATTTAGAGTTATCATCAGAGTGTGGGGGCTCCCTGGTCCAATTCAGGGGGTTGGGAAACTGCTTCCTGCTCTTAGTTGACATGCCAGTTGAAATATTACCTGCCAAACATAGATGGAGGCTGGGAAAATCCAATGAGTACAAAGTGCTACTTCGGATTAGTGGATAATTCTAGTAGTAATAAGGTGGTGGCTTGGACTTTCAGAAACAAAGTCTTGATAAATGGAGCTCTCAAGGGTTCTTTCTGCAACCCTTCTCTCTCCACAGCTGCTTTTCCAGAGCTCATGGAACACTTACCTTCACACCAAAGGGACACTTATTTACTTCCATTTGATTGCTTTTAACTGCAAGGCGGGCAGGAGCTGGGGCAGGAACAGAGGATACACGCCCACACACAAAAGATGGTGTTTCCAATCACAAACCTATTTTACATATACCTTCAGATATTGATATTTTCATATTTTGTACAATGCCTTAAGTCTATTTCATGGAGGAAAATGGAGTCTAAAGTAAATCTCTTGACATGTTAGGAATCCAGCTATTATTTGAAAATGCTGTCTCATATGTTTTTTGAAGTCAACAGCTGAAGTTTTGGAATTATGTGTCAGTGGCTTGCCTCAGTGATCGGTGTCACTAATCCCTCTGCATTTCCCAGAGAAACCACTCCTGGGGTCACCGATGGACCTCAGATGGTTTCAGAGCTTGCTTAATAAGTTCCTCGGTTTCTGTCCTTTTTCCATGCAGGGCGCCAGTATCTCCAGGAAGGTTGGCTGATGGAGGTCCCCTCCAAGGGAAAGGAGATGCAACGCAGGAGGTGCTTCCTTTTCTCTGATATCTTGTTGTTAACAAAGCCTTGCCACCCGCTCCATCCTTGGAATTCACACAAGTTTGCATGCCAGGCCGCTTACCCTCTCAGTCACTGTGTGGTGGAGAAGGTATTTGGTCACACCCAGAGCCAAGGAGGTCTGCTCAGTGTAAGTGCTCTTCCTCCACTCCCAGGTTTTGCCAGTGTGCTGGCTCCTCTCCCCTGAAAGCCATAGTTGATCTATGATGGAGGGTAATGTGGGAGGCACAACTGGGGTTAGTGCCAAGAAGGGAGGGCAAGCATTGATGACTCCATAGCCAGGGACTTTGGGGTGGGTGAACTGGCAACTCTTTCTTTTGGCCACACAGCACTTTCCTGGCCTTTCTCTCTTTTCAGCTCTCTTTCCCACAAAAAAAGTTACTGTTGATGTCTTGCGATCAGGAGGACTTTGCCAAATGGCACCAGAATCTGGTGGTGGCTATCAGGTAGGCTACATCCCTTTTGCTTCTTCTCTAAAGTACTCAGAATAACATTTAAGGAATCATTTATCACAACTCAGCAAGGGTTAATTAGGCTGAGGCAGTGACCGCATGGTATCAGACTCCCGTATCAAGCGTAGCTGTACGGGAGTCTGGGGCTTCCCTGGTCAACTCCTCCACTACAGCCACTGACTCAAAATGATCTCTGGCTGAGCAAACCCAGAGACAGTGCTTTGGTTCAAGGGAAGGCATTATAGATAGACCTCAACTTGCAGCCGTTCATTCTGACTCTTCAAAGTTGCAATGGTCCTGAATGGACTTACTGAAGTTTCGGCTGATGAAGAGCTTCACGGTCACATGATTGTAATCTGGGCACTTGGCATCCTATTTACATTTACAGCCAGTTGCCAAGCCCCCAGCGATCATGTGATAGTCATTTGCAGTATTTCTTGCTGGCTTTGCTAGAAAATCAGTGGAGAAGCTGGCAGGGAAGCTTGCAAGTCACAGCCAACTGTCAGAGGGCTCGCTCTGGTCTCTGGCTGAAAAAGGTCCATGCCCAAATCCGTGCAGTTTCCAGCTTCACAAGCTGAGGCCTTGCACACTCTCCTTGCCCTCCCACATCTCTTGCTCCCTCCTCCACTTGGTAGCGCTTGGGGCTTGCACTTTCCTGCTGGCTTCCCCACTGACTTGATTGTAGAAATTGGCGGGAAGTTGCCTCACTAACAACCAGGGCATTAATTTATTAAATTGCAACTGGGACTGCCTAGATCGGGTGTCGGCTACCTGTGGCTCGAGCCGCTTGCGGCTCTTTGGGCCCTCTGCTGTGGCTCCCTGTCCCATCACTGGCTGGCCCTGCCCCTCGCTCTCCCTTCTCAGTCACTTGTCTGACCTGAGAAGGTAAGGGCAACACCGGGGGTTGGTGGGTTGGAGAAGCAGCCAGGGCTGGTTCTCTGGTGTCTCATTCTTGCTGGAGCTTCTTCCGGCCCTTGTTGGTGCTGGGGATGCCTTGGTCACTTGGGGAGATGCGCAATCTGCTCTCTGCCCCGAGACACTGCAGCGACCCAGCAATGACCAATGTTAACACAAGGGCTGGCGGGGTGGGAATGGGATCCAGGAGGGGATGGGCCTGCAGCGCCCAGACGCAGTTTTAAGAAGCTCAGGGCAGCGGGAAAAGGGGATTGGCCCCACCGAACCTCGCAATGCCCACCCTGGGGGTCAGGAAAGCCGAGGTTGGACCAAGCTGGTGAGCTCTCCTTGGGGCTCTTTGCTACTGCTTTTCTTTCTTTTCTTTTTTTTTTTGGAAATCCGGAATGAGCACGAAGCACAGTGGAGGCTTCCCTTCTGGCAGTTCTCCTCCTCCTTTTGTCCCCCTCTGGCCAGCTGTGGCAGGGCTGGGAGCATGCGCACGAGCGGGGAAACCCTCCTCAAGCGAGTCGGCCAGCTCGGCCAAAGCGCAGCAAAGGTGCACACAGGGCAGCCGTCCACTCGCTTGAGGATCTCCCCGCTGGTGCACACATGCAGTAGTGAAGAGCTCCAAGGAGAGCTTGCTGGGCTTTACAGGAAAGTGAGAAGAGACAGACACAGATACAGATACAGATACAGATACAGAGAGAGATGGGGGGGGGGGGGAGGAAGAGGGGGAGAGATAGAAGAGAGGAAGAGGAGAAGAGATACAGAGAGGGGGGGGAGAGAGAGAGATACAGGGGGAGAGGGAGAGAGGAGGAGGGGGAGAGACATAGGGAAGGAAAGATAGAGAAGGGAAGATGGGTGGGGGGGGAGAGAAAAAAGGATTTTGTGGTTCCTGGTTCTTTGCCCTAATGACCGGCTGGGTGTGTGCGTCATGTGACTGGTGAGTGATGTCGTTGGCCACGCCCACCCAGATTTTGTGGCTCCCAGTGGTTTTTTTTTTCCTGTGGGAAACGGGTCTGTTGCAAACCCCTGGCCTAAATTGTCACTGCAAAGCAAAATAAGCGCACTTTATGACTTCATTGCTTTGTGATGGAAATTCTGGTCTCTGTTATGGCTGTGGTAAGATTGTTTCTCACTTCTTACAGAGAGCTTCAAGTCTGTGGCAGCCCACCCTCTCAGAAGGCCGAGTGAGCCAGCTGGACTCTGCAGGAAATAGCACGTGTGTCCTGGGCAATTGTTTGGCAATCCGCCCACCTGCAGACATTAGACTACCCTCCTTTGGACATCTAACTCCAAGCATAACCTAACCCGGCTCTGTCCTTGGTTTGGTTCCCTGTTCCTTCCATCCAGAGAAGCAGGATTCTCAGAATAGCCCTTCTCCTCAGAGGCTGCAGCCTCCAGAACAGCCCCACTTATTCAGCCTACAGATGGGAACCCTGCCATGGGACAGCCTTCTCAGCAACTCATGTGACACAGCGGGACAGAAGTGATTAAGATTCTACACAAACTATTTTTCATACCTGTGGATCTTGCACAGTGGGATGTAAAAGCCTATTTTCTTTTAATGGCTATGAATGGTGGTGGTTTCTCCCTGTGAATTCTATTGCGAGATTAGTTTTGCCTGCCAAGACAGGAACTTTTGGGCCGGAACTCAGTGGGTTTTAAAAACATGCCAAGGCATGGACAGGTCCTTTAGACTGCATGCTTGGGAGCCAATTACTCTATAATCCAGTTCCATGACTATGACCAGGGCAGACAAACTGCTGCTTTAAACATTTTCAAATTCTGTAGCATGACCACTATGCAGCCAGAACTCCAAATGTAGACAAGGTTTGGTACTGCTGTAATCCAATTTCCAACATATATTAATAACAGATTATTTTTGAATCTTTGTTGCTAACAGTGGAATGTGAGTGTGGAGATCTTCCAGATCCTCAAATTTCAGATAATAGATTCCATTTTTTTTAGGGAAGCAAAGAGCAAGGCACGGCTTTTTAACAATTTTATTATAATTTATTGTAGCAAAACAATTTCTACAATAAGCTGACTTTGTATAAAATATACTAAAATATGAAGGCTATTGCTTAAAGCATTGTAAGCTGCCCTGAATCTCTGGAGAAGGGCGGCATATAAATCAAATTTAAAAGAATAAAAAAGTTTGCCAATTGCATCTAAAATGAGTAGATGCAATAAGCAAATCACGTAATGTTTATTTTCAAATGCATCTTGTTTTGCAATTGTGAATGTAAAATCCATGTGAACCCCTGCCAAATAGGCTGGGACTGTCTGTAGTGATACTGAAAACTGCAGGAGGATTGGTAGGGAAAAAACAGTTTTCTGACTGTCAAAGGAATAAAAAAATTCTGAATATGTTTTTATATTCAGAAAAATGTTGCAGTATGGAAAAGTATGCTTTCCTAAATGGATACTTGCTTTAAGAAAACGTTAGAGATGACTTAAAAGACAGTCTAATAATATAATCATTTGTAGGTTACTGTACTTCTTAAGAAAAAGATTGTATGAGGAAATAGCCAAAAAATAAATAAAATAAAAAATCTAACATTAAATTTGGCAGATTTTGGTATTTAGTGCATTTTCCAGAGGAGCAGTTGTATCCATTTGTCATACCAACACTGTAGATCAGACATCCTTCTGTGGAGGAAAGCAGAGAGGTATCCTAAATGGTGGAAGTTCTATGGTCATGCACGTGTGCACATCTATACAGGGATCCTGGAACTGAGAGAAATCACAAAACGCCTGGTGTTTTATACTGGCTCAATAGGAAAAAGTTTCTCCTGCTTTGAGGGACCATATCCTTCACCGATTATTCCTTTGTGAGAGGAATTTATACTCCTTCCCCTTTTCTTAGTAAATTCCATTGGAGAGGTCACTCGCCTTAAGACAATCCAGGCGCGGTTCTAGCCATGATCTCTTTGCCAAGCTGCTTAAGCTGGAGTCCAACCATTCCAAAAACAAAAAGTAATTACCAAGGCTTTGTCAATTTGCTTCCCCAAACATGATGAGCATGGGCAAAGAATTCCAATCTTGTGTTATCAAAGCCCACCCAGCTTGAAGCGTTGTAAAAGTAACATGCTTTTTAAAAATTGCACTACAAAAAGATATTACAGATATTCCATGCATTAAATCTTTCATGTTTTCCCCCCAGAATTTTATTTAATTTGTATGGCTGCCAGTTTTTTAAAAAATTTAATTTATATGCTGCCTTTCTCTGGAGACTCAGGGCAGCTTACAATGTTAAGCAATAGCCTTCATACTTTTGTATATACCTGCTTAGTAGGGCTTTCGGCCCCCCACAAGCGGTGTTTTTTTTTTTTTTAATACAAAGTCAGCTTATTGCCCTCACAATCTCGGTCCTCATTTTACCTACCTTGAAAAGATGGAAGGCTGAGTCAACCTTGAGCCTGGTGAGATTCAAACTTGCAGTAATTGCAGGCAGCTGGTGTCACTTTAACACGCTTTAAGTTGCTGCGCCACCAAGTTAAGCTTTCACTAAGCTTAAGTTTCACCTAAGTAACTAAGCGACCATACAAAATGAATGTATGAACAAATATAAAAATGTTATAATTATGTATTATATTAATTTTAAATAAAGTTGTCTGGATGGGGAACTGAAAATATTAAATATATTTGAAACACAAAATACATCAGGGATGTTATGGAGATTGTAGAAAAAAATCTTTGCACTAATTTTTCTTCAAAATTGACTTTATCAGGGAGGTGACAAAGTACCCTGGGATATTTTCACTATCAAAGGTATGAATTACCAAGCTTTGATGGCATCCAAGAAAATTGTTTAATGAGAAACGAATGACCTAGGAAAAATTCACAGCTTGTTCTTCAAACAAGTAAGTGTCAGAGGACTGGGTAACCAATGTGACATCAATTTTTAGAGTTGGACACCTTGAAAGTAGAAGTTTTGTCTGCTTAACTTGTGTCCAAGACAAATTGTTAGCCTAACTTCTGATCTTTTTAATGCTATGTAATGGGACTCTCTAAAACCCTTTGATGAAGTCTTCATCAAAGGCTCTTCTAAACATGGTGATAGTGAGATATGACCAGTCCTTTAATGAATTAATTCATTGAAAAAAAAAAAGAATAGAAATCAGAACAGTGTTAGGACAGGTTTTTTACCTTGTTTATAAATGACTTCAGGAAAAAGCTATTCTGATTGTGAAATGCGAAAGTGATTATGAAAAAGTGACTGCTGCGGTGACAAAAGGCAACTCCACACATGAAACTCCGCTCCACTCGAAACACACCTGAACTGTATGAAGTGCCCTTATATTAAAGCATTCACAACTGACTGAATTGACCCTGAATGGCAACAGGAGAATTGGTGGCCCAGTAAACTGAATTGCTTATATTCCTTGACCATAGCAGGAAGGGGTAAATAAGGTCATCAAGCTGGGTTTATCAAAAGCATTCCAACATCATGCTGTAAATTACAGTCTCTGCCTTTGGCTTACCTTTGTAACATAGCATACAAAAAAAATATATATATACATGCTGTGACTGCTTTTCATCAAGGCTGCTCAGCAAGCTTAAAGCCAAGTGTAGACCGAAAATTATCTATTTGGTTAATAAACACGTATCTTCAAGTTATTTGTTCCTTTAGGAGAGCCAGGGTTTGGTCACACTAATGCTTAACCAAGAGGCAAAAAACTTGTAACTGACATATAATGCGGTGCACACAGGAGAAAGGAACCCTCCACAAAGACACCGATACTCTAGTGATGAAAAAAAAAATCTGGTTCCCACAATAGATAGTATAACGGAAATGTGGCATATGTAAATAAAGCAAATGTTATGCTAGGAACCCTTAGGAAACAGATTGAAAATAAAGCTGTCAACACAATAAGAATGTGCCTGAAGCTGGAATATTGTAAGCAGTTCTAAGTTGAGGTACTTAAAAAAATATAGAAAACTTATAAGTGAGCAACCAAAACAGTTGCAGGGCTTGAACAACTCCATTGCAAGGAAGTCCAGACTTGACTCTCACTCAGAAAACGGGAGCTGGACTGAACCAGGGAGATGTTTTGCTTCCTCCAGTGAAGTTGATGGAAAGCAAGTGGCCCAAAGAAAGCATTTTTTCACATCAAACATCAATAGTACAGTGCATTCATTACTGCAAGAATGGTGGTAGCTACTAGATTGCATGTGTGGAATTTACAGCTGTGAATGAATGTACTCCCTAGAATGCTATTTTTATTTCAGGCTATGCACCTTCAGTGAGGTTTAATTTTTGACTGGGATCGGACCTCAATTACAGGTTGCCAACTTACAACAGTTGATTTTGTGACTATTCAGTTACATCACTGAAAAAACTGACTTTTTCACACAATAGTTGCAGCATCCCCGTGGTCACATGATCGAAATACAGATGCTTGGCTACCAATTCATATTTATGATGGTTGCAGACCTTCTGACAAGCAAAGTCAATGGGGAAACTAGTTTCACTTCACAACCATTACAAATTTACCAACTGCAGTGATTCACTTAACAACTGTGGCAAGGAAAAGTCAAAAGTGGGGCAAAACTCACAACCAATGTTAGCAACAGAAATTTTGGGATCATTTGTGGTCGTAAATTGAGGACTACCTGTATTTGAAGAGCGGAAATAGAGGGCGTTTGTTAGGGGGATGGAAATGGAGATTTAAATCTCCAAAACCAAGAAGTTTTAAAATGGATTCAAATTGGATGTAATAGTTTATACTACTTAGGTTTTTATTTCTGGTAATTACTGGAATTTTGCTGACTAATAGGTTAATTTAGAAACAGGCATATAGGCAAAGGATGAAGCATGGAATTAAGTATTTGGTTATACCGTATTTTAAGAGACAGTGTATCGTTACAGTGATTTGCTGGATACGAGTGGCAAGTTTATTTATTTCTTTTTGTTTTGTCTTTCTTCCTATGCTTATGATTTTTTTCAAACAGTCCTCCCTCACACGGTCGTGCCCCGCTCCTCCCGGTAGCCCTTCAGCAGCTGGTTGACCAGCGTCTTCTCGCCGTCTCGGCGGGGCAGCGGCAGCGGCGGGAGCGGATTGCCCTTGTACTCGATCACCGCCCTCTCGGCCCGGTCCAGGCTGTCGTTCTTGGGGACCCGCACCATCCGCGTGTAGTCGCCCTGGTGGGGCGCGAAGCGGGGCGCCAGCACTTTGAAGAGCTTGTGCACCAGGTCCTTCTCCTGCAAGGCGGCGGCAGCGCAGCAGCGCTCAGTCCCGCGTCCTCGCCCGGGACCCCCCCCCCCCACGGGCCCCCCTGCTCACCGTCAGCCAGAAGTCGGCCAGGCGCATGGCCTGCGGGTCCGCGTCGCCGCGCTTGGCGTGCTCGATCAGCTGCGGGGCAGAAAGGACGCCGGAGGGGGGTGGCGGGTGAGGGAGGGGGGTCCACGGTGGCCAGGACGCCCCCCCCCCGCCCCCCCTCCACTTACGTGCTCGGCGTAGAAGCGCATCTCGTCGGCACGGGCGCGCGTGGTCTCGATCCTCTCGTGGCGCACCAGGCTCGTGACGAGGTTCCGCAGCAGGTCGAGGCGCGAGCGCGGCCCGAACCCGATCCGCCGCCGCAGCCGCCCGTGGGAGATGCCGAGCGCCGCCGTCAACCTCATGGCCGGTTCGAAGCCGCCGGAAGCCGCCGCGCGCAGGACGGAAGGGCCGCTTGAGAGGCGGGGCGACGGCGCGGTAGCCGAGCAACCGGGGGAGGGGGCGGAGCGATCGGTCTCCGAAAGGACCCGGCCCGCCTTCCCTGCCGCTCCGAGAGGCCCCGTGGGTGGGGTAATGGGTCCCTGCAAGGACATCGGCCCGGCCCGGGAGCGGGGAGAGAGGGGGCTTCCCTTCTAACCGAGGACAGCTGGCCCCGAGCCCCCGGGGAGGTCATGCACCCGGCCCCGACAGGTTTCTGGGCTTTCCCGAGGGGCCGCCGCGTTTGCCTCTGAATGCTCCAATTTTGAACGACGCCTCAGTTTCCCTATTAAAATTAAAATCTACAGAAATCTCAATAAGCCAGTTTTTCTCTTAGAATAACAAAAAGGAATTCCATTACAATTTCATGCAGAAATTGAATTTTTTGGCATATTAAAAGCAACAAAAGATTTTAGAAATGGGAGAAAAGTTTATTTCCCCATATTAATGTACTGTTTAAAAATGTATATTTAACACTTGGGAGAAGTGTTATAACAACATTTAAAATGTTTATTTTAAAATAATGTAAGCTGTTCACATTTAATTGCTGGTACCAGCTGAATATTAGTGTGTCAGATCTATTGATATATTCTTAAATTAGAGCTGTTCGTAAAGGTCAGGCACTCACACCAATGGCGGGGTGGGGGGGGGTGAGCATTTGGACTTCTTTAACCTGTCAGAATCTTGTTTTTTTAAGCATCTACATAGTCCGTTTAAAACGAAGTTATAACATGGATTATGAATTATTTAAATCACTGCCACAGGCTTATTTACTAACTATTCAGTACTAATGCATTAAGCATAGTTTCAGTTTAGGAAGTGTGATGTTTTAAAATGAATTCCAAACAATATGTTCAAATGTAGTTGAGATAATCATTTTATTTAGAAATTAATACAGCTTTTAGAATACTCGCATACATCCCTACTGTTGCCTTTTAGTCTGTAATCCTGGCAAATTGGATTTATTTCTCAGTCTTGTTCTTTAGTACGTTACTGGTTTTTATGTTTAAATTTGCTTTAATATTCTTTCTTGTATTAAAAATGTTCTTGAACTTCATGTTCATCCCATGTAGAAGTCCAATTGTTCCAGTTTGCTGAGTGAATGTTCATTCAACATGTGCAAATGTGTGACTGTTGTTTCTCAAAGGGGATATGTTTTACATATTGTTGGAGTTTCAGAAATATTTCCTTCAATGATACTGTTTACTTGAAATGTTTCTTTCATATATAATCATCATGAACGATTACATTGGCAAATTACAATTCAGCTGTAGAAGTTCTGTGGGTATCCCCAAGCAGCAGGAGATGTTTAGCTGATTGGAATAGACTCCTCAAGAATAGGAAGAACATAGATCTCCAAAGAGGATGTAACTGAGGGAAGGAGATTCCCTTGATCGCAGCAAGGGTTGGTTTCCTTTGGCCCTCAGCAGATGGGCCCTCAATGGGAATGTTGCAATGCGAAGGCACACCTCTTGTAAGCAGCATAGAGCAGGAGCATGGCACGCAGCATTTGCCGACATATAGCCATAGCCATGTGCACTTGGGGCTCCCGGAGCCCTCGGGGCCAGCGCTGGTGGGCGCTTATGACTTGATGGAAGGCTGAATGCTCGGATACCCTGAGGGAGCCACTCCAGCGTGGGGACTGTACTGTCACAAGGTGTCCAAATACCGAATCAATCCCTGTGAGACGCACAGCCTGGGGTTTCCGCACAGACCCACTGTTCCCTCTTGTCTCCCCAGCTGCTCCCGGTGGCTGTCCTGCTCCCATCTTCGCACGAGGCTCCAGGACCAGGCTGAGGCCCTGGAAACAAAGCTGCACTTCTAAATCTGCAGCAGCTGGGCTCCGTCCTGCTTGGAAGAGAGGCTTGGAAACTCCCGGCCTGGGGAGGGTGCCCCTCAGCCATTGCAGAGATTCATCTAGTGGAGACCAGGGTGCCCATAGCTGGTAACCCCCATCCATGGTCAATGCCACAGAGTAGCCCTTACCCTGCCCGTGTCACCCCTTATTCTTGGGACATCTTTGTACTACTTGGTGCCCTTGGCAACTCTTTCTGAACATGGACAGCTTAGAACTTTCTGACTGATTCAACATTCCGGAAGCGCCTCTGCCTGCTTTTGTTCTGTGTTGGCGATGGCACAATTGTATTTGTAAATAATTAAACTAAAGTAACATGAGGGTAGGTAACAGTGAAAATAGGGTTAGGGTTAGGGTTAGGGTTTAGGATTTGGGTTTGGATAGGGGTAGGTTTAGGGTTTAAGGTTAGGGTTAGGGTTAAGGGTTGGGGTTGGGGTTGAGTTAAGGGTTAGGGTTAGGGGGTTAGGGTTAAGGCATTAGGGCGTAGGGAGTCCCGATCCAGAAAGGGAGGCAACTGGCATATCAGGCGGACCTGATAGAAAGCCCCCCCTGGCCACGGCTGTCATATGCTCTTCTAAAGACAGCTGTGTGTCCAGGAGGACGCCCAAGTTGCGAGTCCTCTCCGTGGGGGCCAACGACTCACCCCCAATAACCAGCGATGGCACCAGCTGGCTATATCGGGACGCCGGAAACCACAGCCACTCGGTCTTGGAGGGATTGAGTTGGAGCCTGTTTCTCCCCATCCAGGCCCGCACGGCCTCCAGGCACTGGGACATCACTTCAAGGGCATCGTTGATGTGGCCTGGGGTGGAGATGTACAGCTGAGTATCATCAGTGTACTGATGGAACTCCACCCCAAAGCCACAGATGATCTCATCCAGCAGCTTTACATAAATGTTGAACAGAAGGGGCCAGAGGACCGACCCTTGCGGCACCCCACAAACAAGGCACCTCGGAGTTGACCGCTGCCCCCCTGCCAACACAGATTGCAACTGGTCAAAGAGATAGGAGGAGAACCACCGTAAAATGGTGCCCCCTATCCCCAACCCCTCCAACCGGCGCACACCATGGTCGATGGTATCAAAAGCCGCTGAGAGACCTAACAGGACCAGGATAGAGGAACAACCCCTATCCCGAGCTCTCCAGAGATCATCCACCAACGCAACCAATGCCGTTTCCGTGCTGTACCCAGGCCTGAAGCTGGACTGGAGCGGATCTAGATAGACAGCTTCATCCAGGTACTGAGGAAGCTGCCGCGCTACCATACTCTCATCAACCTTTGCAAGGAAGCGAAGGTTGGAGACCGGACGGTAATTTGCTAAAATAGCCGGATCCAGGGAGGTCTTCTTGAGGAGGGCCCTCACCACCGCTTCTTTCAAAGCGGCCGGTAGGACACCCTCACTCAAAGAATAATCCTCTGGAGCCAGCCTCGTGTAACCTCCTGGGAAGCCAGCACCAACTAGGAGGGACAGGGGTCCAATAAACATGTGGTCGCGTTCAGCTGTCCCAGAATCATGTCCACGTCCTTGGGAGCCACAGGATTGAACTCATCCCAAACAACATTCTCAAGGCCTGCCTCAATCATCCCGTCCGGACTTACCCAGTCAGAGGCCAAACCTTCCTGAATCTAAGCGATTTTGTCATACAGATACTGTACAAAATCCTCAGCTTGACCCTGCAAGGGGTCATCCTGCGCTCCCAGGTGAAGGAGGGAGCGGGTCACCCTAAACAGGGTGGCTGGGCGGTTATCTGATGACGCGATAAGAGTGGAAAAATATTCCAAACAATACGTTATTGCCTATAGTTCCAATCTAAGTCCAATTGCTGTTTTTAGATGTCACTCTCCAGATGGATTTTACTCAGATTATCTCCTTTTATTCTTTAAAATTTCAAAGTCTAAAATGGAATTATTCTTTTGTTTATATGTTTCCCACTAGTCCAGTGTTCCAAGATGTCCGGCACAGTCTCAGTGACGATCTGTTTCTTCTTTTCTATCACTTTGCACTTGCACTTTGTCTTGCCCACTAGCCCTCTCCTTCGACGGAGCTTATTTACTCAGACAAACTCTCTTTCCAATGTATTTATATGTATATTTTCCCCTCCCCTACAGAGGAGGAAAGCTTTAAACTTACTGCCACCAGTTGTCAAAGTTCAGTTCTGCTGAGTCACTCTGGCCGATTTTACTGCTGCCGCTTTTTTCCTCTCGTTGTGCCAACTCTCCTTTTTGCTGCGCTTCCGGAGTTAAAATCCTATCCTCCTTTCGTCGGCTCCTCGATGCTAAGCCAAAAAAGAAATCCTTTGTGACGCTGGATCTTTGCTCTCGCTGCCGATTCTCACCGCACTCCCTTCCTGTCTTCCTGTTCTTAAAGACACGGGCCGTCAGGTCTCTGGATCCGCCGTGTAGGCTTCTTTCTTCTATGTCCGAAATAAGGGCTCTCCTTGGTCCGATGGAAGATCGCACCTCTCCTCAACGGGCCTCCGAAGTCGCCCTCCCTCTCACGGTCCTCTCCCGGACCGATCGCCCTTTTTTAAGGGCACCGAAACACAGAAAATCAGTACGGGAAAGCAGAGCTCTCTTTCCTCGTGCTGCTCCGACCTGCGCCTCACACAAAGATAGTCAATTAAAAGCATAATTGGGACTATAAAAGAGAAATACCTTACAAAGTTATATTTTGACCTCTGATAATTATATAAATTATATATTGTAAAAATCTCATAATCCTATATATAGCCTTAATAGATTGATTGATTGATTGATTGATAAGTTAATTATAGAGGATTAAGATTATTAATCTATACTAATGAAATGATTGATTGATTAGACTGTATTGCTCTCTTGTTCTCCTTCCTTTATTTACTTATTTTTGTTTTTCCAATAATTATTGTTAAGAAAGACTAAGTAATTCTGTTGTAACTGTTAGCATTTTTAGCAATTTTAATAATTTGAAAGCAATTAATTTTTAGCATTATCTAATTAGAGTTATATAGTAATTTTAATAGTTTTGGGGGTTTCTTTGTCTGGAGTAATAACATTCTATTTAGAAGTAACTGATTAGAGTTATATCACAACCTTATTCTTAATATCTATAATTAATATTTAATATCAATAACTTATATCCAATCCTTATATTGTATTAATATTTTTGTTAGGTACATAGTTTAGAGTTAGTGGATCATAAATCGGTATTAGAGTAGACCCAGATATTTATATATATTAAGAACATAGGATACAGAACATAGTGGATGCGGATCTGGGATAAAATAGATAACATATTAGAGAAACAGCACAAAATTTTGAAAGAGATGACATCAACTATAACAACAACAGGGAAAACCGGAAAGAAAATTGTTTCAATACCAAGTGGAACGACAGCCTCTCCAATAGCACAGAAAACACTAGATACAATGTTTTCAACAGAAAAACAATCCACTACGATGACAATGCAGGCTGTACAGACAACATTAGTATCGATACAGGAAACCATGATAAAAATGCAAGAATGCATGGTAAAGAATTATGAACAGACGAGGAAAGATATGGATGATGTTAAAAATGCAGTTACAGATGATATCCAAAAACTAGATGGAAAGGTAGATCTATTTCAGGAGTTAATTTTAAAAAATGAACAACGGATTACAAAGGTGGAGGGAAAAGCAGAACAGATAGAGGAGAAAATAAAATTAATAGATGGAAAAATGGGTAGTCTCAATAAAGAACTGGAGCATAACTGGTGGCACAACTCAAAATGGAAAAAGCGGACTTCTATTTGAGGTTCCAAAATATTAAGGAAGAGAGGGATGAAGATTTATGTAATGTAATGGCAGAGATAATGGCAAATATACTACAGTGTGATAAGGAAGAGATAATGAAGGAATTTGAAGAAGTCTATCGTGTGCACACCAATTATGCCCGACAACATAAACTCCCCCGGGAGGTCCATATAAGATTTGCAAGAAAAAAAGTTAGAGATACAATATATAAAATAACAAAAGATAAATCGGTATACTATGAACAAAAGGAAATAATTACATTGAGACAGATTCCGAGACGGGTGAGAGAATGGAGAAGAGAATACGGATTTCTTACATCGATATTAAATAGGAAGCAAATCTTGTTCAGATGGATTATTCCAGAAGGGATGCTAGTAACGTGGCAAGGGAAGAGGATAAAGGTGGATACAATAGAGAAAGCACAAAACTTGTATGAGCAGATAAGTGAGACAGAAGGATCCAACAGTGGAAGAGAAGAATTAGAAGGGAATGTTAGATCTAAATTAGCCACAGAACAACAGGATAGACCTCACAAGGGGAGGAATAATAGAAAAGAGACACAGGAAGAAAGTGGAAAATCAGAGGATGAAGGAGTAACAACGAGAGCAATGAATGAAGCAAAAAAGAAAGACAAGAGGTAATAGGAAGTATAGTTAAAATAAGTGATGGACTCAAATATAAAAATCATCTCACTAAATGTAAATGGTCTTAATTCGCCAATTAAAAGACACCAGATATTTAAAAAATTAATTAGGAAAAAATTAGACATAATTTGCATACAAGAGACACATATAAGAAGGCAAGATGAAAAGTATCTACAATGCCAAAAATTAGGAAAAATTTATACATCTTCGGCTGAAGAAAAAAAGAGAGGGGTAGCGGTGTACGTGAATGAGAGGGTAGAAAGCAAACTGATATATGCGGATCTGGATGGAAGAGTATTGTTAATAGAAATAAATATTAAAAACAGAAAAGTATTGTTGGTAGTATTATACGCGCCAAGTAATGGTCAAAGATAATTTTTCCAAAAAGTGCATGAGAAAATAATTGAACAAAATATTGATTCAATCTGCTTACTGGGGGACTTGAATGCAATAGTTGACTGGAGAAAAGATTACATAAGTAATCAAAAAAATACAAAGAAGAGGAACTTATTGCCCAAGACATTTTTCAATTTGACAGAAGAGTTGAATTTGATAGATATCTGGAGATTTCAAAACCCAAGGGAGCAGAAATTTACGTATTACTCTAGCCCACACAAATCCTGGTCAAGAATTGACATGATATGGATCTCCAAGATCTTAGTTCAGGAAATTGGAGCGGTAGAGATTGGAATAAATGAATGGGCGGACCATAATCCCATATTAATAGAATGGAAAGGGCGGATACCAAAAAAAGGAAGATGGATGATGAATGTAAGAACAATTAAGGAGGAGGAATATATTAAAACGTTAGAAAAAGAACTAACAGGGTTTTTCAAAGATAATACTAAGGAACAAACATCCTTACAGACCCTATGGGATACCACAAAGGCTTATATTAGAGGCATAACTATTGCCTATAATAGTAAAAGGAAGAAAGAAAGGGAAAGGGAGTATAATAAGATACAAGAAGAAATTAGAACCTGGGAAAAAAAATTAGGTAGCCATCCAGGAGATGAAAAGATAAAAATTAATTGGATAACAGCTAAACACAAATTGAACCTGTTAGATCAGGAAAAAACTATCAATTCTTTGAAAGATATAAAACAAAAATACTTTGAGCATGCAAACAAACCAGGGAGATGGATGGCTTATAAATTAAGAAAAGAAAAAGAGAAAAGGACTATACATCAATTACAAGATAAACAAGGAAACTTACAGAAAAATATTGAACAGAAAAAGGAGATAGCAATCCAGTATTTTCAGGAACTATACAGTCAAGAGGAGACATCAGATGTGAAAACAAAACAATACTTGGAGGAGGATAAGACCTCAGTAATTACGGAAGAGGATAGAGAGATGCTAAACAGAGAGATAACTAAAGAAGAATTACAGGAAACAATTAAAAGACAGAAAAATAATAAGACACCAGGAACAGACGGGATCCCAGTAGAATTATATAAAAGTGTAGGCGAGATTTTGAATTCAATTCTCCTGGAAGTATATAATGAAGCCCTGAGAAAGGCAAAAATACCAGAGACTTGGAGAGAAGCATATATTTCATTGATCCCCAAGGAAGAGACGGATACTACCCATATAAAAAATTACAGACCTATCTCATTGCTGAATTCGGATTATAAAATTTTTATGAGTCTACTGGCCAACAGGATAAAGATAATATTAAATCAAAAGATACATGTAGACCAGAACGGATTTTTACCAGGTAGGCAAATAAAAGATAACCTGAGGACAGTTATAAATATAATTGAATATTATGATAAACACCCAGAAAAACAGGCAGCCTTAATCTTCCTAGATGCACAGAAGGCATTCGATCGAGTTAACTGGAAATTTATGACCAAACAGATAAAAAATATGAAATTTGGAAAGAACTTTGAAGAATTAATTTCATCAATATATACTAACCAAAAGGCAAGAATATTAATTAATGGAGAAGCAACCAATTTCTTTGGAATAGGTAGAGGAGTAAGGCAAGGATGTCCTCTTTCACCACTATTATTTATTTTAACCCTAGAAAATTTGCTTCAAAGGATAAGAGCTAATGAAAATATTAGGGGGCTTAAAATAAAAGGAGAAGAATACAAGGTCCAAGCCTTTGCAGACGGCCTTGTATTCTTTCTGGAAGATCCTTTAGCAACTGAACCCTATTTAATGAAAGAAATTGAAAAATTTGGAAAAGTAGCCGGTTTGAAAATTAATAAGGATAAGACAAAAATAATAACAAAAAACCTAACAATGAAACAGACAGAGGAATTAGAGAAACAATCCGGACTAAAAGTAGTTAAGAAAATAAAATATTTAGGAATAAATTTGACAAATAAAAATATAGATATAAAGAAAAACAATTATGATAAATTGGTTCATCAAATTAAAAATGATCTAGAAAGGTGGGGAGGACTAAATATTTCATTTTTGGGAAGGATAGCTGCACTAAAGATGAACATCCTGCCGAGGCTCCTCTACCTATTCCAAACCATTCCGGTGAAATTAGAAAAAAGTTTTTTTATCAATTTGAATAAAATTACGACAAAATTTGTATGGGAAGGTAAAAAGCCTAGAATAAGCCTGAACACACTACAGGACGATAAATTTAGAGGAGGGTTTGGGTTTCCTGCGTGGGACAAATATTACAAAGCAGCAAGCCTGCTGTGGATAAAGGAGTGGGTTAACCTAGAGAATCAACGTTTACTAAAATTAGAGGGGCATGATCTAATGATGGGGTGGCACGCCTTCCTGTGGACTTCCGGGAACAAAAGTTATCATCATTTTAAGAACCATATAATTAGAGGTGCCTTAATCGATATTTGGCTGGAAATAAAAAAAAAAATGTTATAAGAAAGTTCCCGGGTGGTTTTCCACTGTGGAGGCGGTCATGCACCCAAACACCATTTCCTTTCAAAAAATTATACAATACCGAGATATATTAGACTCAGACGGGATATTAAAAACACGCCAGGAACTCAGAGATGGGGGAATAGAATTAGATTGGTGGCCCTACCTTCAAATACAAAATAGACACAGAAAAGATAGGGATGAAGGAGGAGTCGAGTTAAACCCAAATAGATTAGACAAAATTCTGGAAACGAAAGAAGGGAAGAAGATATCTAAAATATATAAATATTTATTAGAACTGGAATTGAGTAAGAATTTGATTAAAGGGCAGATGATTGCCTGGAACAAAAACATAGGCGGAAATATCCAATTAGAAGAGTGGGAAAGAATTTGGGAAAATAATATTAAAATGACAAAGTCGGTAAGTTATAAAGAAAACCAATATAAGATATGGTATAGATGGCACTTACCCCCGTCGAGGCTAGCACAAATGTATCCCAACTTAGACTCAAAATGCTGGAAGTGCAAACAGGCTAGAGGAACGTTTTACCATATGTGGTGGCTATGCCCCAAAACTAAGGCATATTGGGAGAAAATTAGAATGTGGATAATACAAATAGTAGGAGAAGAAATTGAACTAGACCCCAAGATATTTTTATAAGGAATTTACAAACAAAACATTAGAAAAGAAAAGATATACTTAATACACCATATAATTACAGCGGCGAGAATAGCAAATGCACAAGTATGGAAAAAGGAATATTTGCCAAACGATCAGCAAGTAATACAAAAGATATATTTGTGTGCGGAATCGGATCAATTAACGCAGAAATTAAAAAATGAGGAAAGCTCAAAATATTCTAGGGTATGGGATAGATGGTACGATTGGATCAAACAAAGACAAAATGGATAATGATACTTTTAATTGAATATGAAAGTTAATTTGAATGAGCAATATATGTTGTTATACTCTTAGTGAATTGTAAATTAAGAATGAAAATTGGAAAGGTATTTGTATGATAGTCTTATATAATGTACCCATGAGGATTTCACCGACAAAAGGCATGTGGATGAAAGCAATGAATGGGAATGTAAATAATGCAAATAATAATAATGCATTAATGTAAATACCATGAAAGTATACTTGTTTATGTATAATAATATCATGAAACCGGAAATGACAGAAATGTATTATAATTTTTAATCAATAAAGATTTTGAAATAAAAAAAAAAAAAGAAGAGTGGAAAAATAGCTAGATTTTGCCGCTTTTATTGCCACTAGGTAGGCCTTAATATGAGACCTCACCAGTGTTCGGTCAGATTCGGAATGGCTGGCCCTCCAACCGCTCTCCAGGCGTCTTTTCTGGCGCTTCATCTCCCTCAGCTCCTCAGAAAACCAAGGAGCTAGGTAAGTTCGGTGCCGGGTCAGAGGCCGCAAAGGCACGATGCGGTCCAAAGCCCCAGCGGCCGCACTGTCCCAGGCGACCACCAAGTCTTTAGCCGAGTCATGAGCCAGAGTCTCAAGAAATCGCCCAAGCTCCATCTGGAACCTATCAGGTTCCGCCTGGGGCGGAACCACCTGGTCAGTTCCGCCTCCCTGCAGCGGGATGTAGCGGTTAGAAAGTCAAGTCGAAGGAGTGAGTGGTCAGATCATGACAAGGGTTCAATGTCTATATCCCCGGTATCAAGGCCACTCGACCATTGATCAGAGACAAAAACTAAGTCCAGAGGGTGTCCACCCATGTGAGTGGGCAGTGAATTAACTGAGGTCCATGGCCGTCATGGAAGCCATGAACTCCCGAGCCACTTCAGACGTTTCACTGATGGATGGCAGGTTGAAATCCCCCATGACCAAAAGTCTGGGGGTATCAACCGCCACCCCAGCTATAACGTTGAGCAGCTCAGGCAGGGCCGTTGACATGTGGCAGGGAGCCAGGTACATAATCAACAGGCCCATCTGCACTTCACGACCCCACTTCACAAGAAGGGACTCACATTCAGCTATCTGTGGTACAGTGGTCTCCCTCGGATCAAGACTTTCCTTTATAATAACTGCCACCCCCCCCTGCCCCTGCCCTGAGCTCTCAGCTGATGGAATGCATGGAAGCCTGGTGGGCATATATCCACGAGGGGAACTCCCCCCTCCTGGCCCAACCAGGTCTCCGTAATACCTGCCAGGTCTGCTCCCCCCTCCTGAACAAGATCACAAATGAGGGGGGCTTTATTTACCACGGACCTGGCATTGCGCAACAACAGCCGGAGGCTTGGGCCCTGAGAGTCTGTGCAAGCTGTGGAACGAGAAGGGCTATGGGGACCGGGGCATGCCACCGCTCAGAGACAGCGAGTGCATGCCCCCACCACCTGATATGGCCCCCTGCTTCCACCATATCTGCCCCTCCCACCCAGCGTATTTATAGAAAAGCCCTCTGCAGAATGAACTTTGATGCCCTCCTTACCCCTGGAATCTACACACCCTGTGGCCCAACTAACAGCCAGGTCAGATCCATCCTCCCGTGGGTTATCCCCCAAACCCACACAACCCTCCTATTGCAGAAAAATAACGAATAAATTGAATTTTCGAGATCAGAAAAAGCTTTTATTTATTTTGGCCAAAAGGTTCAGACATGCATTCTGTTTTACATTCTGAACACCAGTCCTTCATTAAGATAGAAACTTTATAGTAACAAAAACAGGAAGTATCTTAGATCAGCCTCTTTGGCTATCTCCCCCTCCTCTATTGGTTGCGGTTTGACTTATTGAACTCTGCAACGGTAGAATGGTGAGCTAAACTGTGGTTAGCTAGATACCCTTCCCCTTTTGTCTGTGGTTTGGTTTCTTGAACTCTGCAACTGTCTTAAGTCAAAAGGGCCTTTCAGAGATCATGCAGGCTGACCCTGTATTACTTTACTTTTTTATTTTTTATGTCTCCAGTTAAAACCCCATCCCCATAAGGGAGGGGGAGAGCCTCTGAACGACCCGGGGGTAGGCCTCTCCAATGGGTCACCCCCCCCTCATTCAGGCAACCCCAATTTCAAATGATTAGTAATCAGTAAGGTGGTAAGATTGTCAAAGTGCCTCTCGCTCTCCCAATGGAAGCCTCCTGCCTCCCTTCACCTTCTCCAACATTATCTCCCGCAGCCGCTCGTCCCAGCGTCCCAGCCACCGCCAACCTCCCGAAAGTGCTCCATCCACCGCTGGGTCCAGCAGGAAACTCCTGTCCTCTGCACGGTTTCCCCGGACCCCCGACGAGGGGCAGCACCGCCGCCACCATCGCTGCCGTCCAGCAGGGCGGTGGCTGTGGAGAGACGCTGAGGCCGCTCTCTTCCGCTCTCTCCCGGCTGCAAACCGCAGCCCAGCCGCATCTGTCCTCCGTCCTCCGTCTTCCATCCTGGGCATCGTGTCTTGGAGAGCTGTGAGCTCTCAAAATATTGAGGGGATCGGTGAGAAGCTCCCCTCACCGGTCATGGGGCATAAGTAGCTGGTCCGGCCCCTGCAACCCCCCAAAATCTGGGGACATTGCCCCCCTACATCACCACCGCTCAGCTGAGAGTGGCCATCTTGGACATGCACATTAGCAGAAACAATGGAAAAAAGCAAGGACAGGAAGGAAGGGATATTAAATGGGATTGACGAAATGTATAGAGCGCACACAAGGCACGCGATGAGAAACAACCTGCCAGGACAAACAGCACAAATAATAGTAAATAATAGTACTAGTAAATAGTAAATAGTAAAGGTAATTTAACTGAAATATTTAAAATTGAACAAGGAACATGACAAGGGTGTCCCTTGTCATCATTGTTGTTTGTCTTGACTTTGGAAGTGTTGCTGAATAAAATACAGGAGGCAGATAATTTACAGGGTATTAAGATTAGACAACAAGACTATAGATTATGAGCATTTGCAGATGACGTGGTTGTAACTTTAACCCAACCAGTGAAATCAGCAGTAAGTTTAATGGATATAGTTAGGCAATATGGTCAAGTTTCAGGATTCAAAATAAAAGTAGGAAAAACAAAGATGTTATCCAAGAATATGACTAAAAAGAAAGAGAAGAGTTGGAAAAAGTAACAGGCTGTGAGATAGTGAAGAAGGTTAAATATTTAGGAGTCTATATTGCGACATCAAACAGGAAGCTATATAAACATAATTATGAAATGCTATGACATAAAATACAGACAGAGTTAGATAAGTGGAAAAAATTACAATTATTATTACTGGGAAGGATAGCAGCGGTTAAAATTAATGTTTTGCCCAAGTTTTTATTTCTTTTTCAAATGATACCAATACTTTAAAAAGATGCAAACTTGCAAGAATGGCAGAAAGGCATTAATAAGTTTATCTGGGTTGAAAAGAAACCAAGAGTTAAATTAAAAATAATGCAGGATACATGTGAAAGAGGAGGCTTGAAAATGCCTAATTTAAAATTGTATTATGAAGCAGCTGTCTTATTGGCTATTAGTGACTGGATTAACCTAACAGAAGGAAGGATATTGAATATTGAGGGCTACAATTTAATATATGGCTGGCATGCTTATTTGGTTTATGACAAGAAAGTGGATAGGACTTTTAAAAGCCATATATTAAGGAATGCTCTTTTGTGCGTCTGGAAAAAATATAAATACAAATTAAATGATAAGATACCCCTGTGGACAGTTCCCAGACACGCGATAGAGAACATAAGTATAGAGCAAAGACAGGATATGATTACTTATAAAGAATTATTGATCATAGAAAAGAATGTGTCCTGAATATACTTATTTGGAGCCGTGGTCCACTAAAATAGATAGAATGAAAGGGAAACACTAAGGCTCATGTGCCATAATAGAATCAGGCACTCGTTTTAATCACTTTGCTAAACTAAGAAAATATGTTGCTACTCTAGAGTTGGCTTGTTTTAATAGACTTATTATTTTCAAACAGCTACAAGTCATAGCTAAAATGGGATCAGATCTTACTGGACACTAATGTAGTTTTACATGAAGAAACATACAAGTTGACAAAACAAAACAAACACATGCTAATCAAGTGTCCAAATTGTGATTATCAACAAACTACCGTATCTTCCATATAAATATAATAACTATATAATATAATAAACTATATAAATTTAAGGCAGCCAGTGTCTCACTGCGTATCCTTTCATGCTACAGCAATGTTAGTAAGAAACTTGCATTTCAAAGGTAACTTATAATTTTGTCATTTTAAAGGAGTTTAGAGATTGATCTAAAGCTGTGAAATTCTTTTTGCCAAGCAAAAGCTGGTATTCACAGAAAGACCTGACCTACTAAACATTCCAAAGACAACGAGCACACGTCATATTATTACGTTCCATTTTTTTTCTAAATCTTTGTCTCCATTTTCAAATCAATGCAAAGGATTTACCATCCTTATTGACGAGAGGAATATTTTATAAAACAATGCATTTTTTTTTCAGTAGACGTAACATCTTGAGACCCCTCTAAAAACATTGTATTACAATCATAGAAATAACTTGAGTATACCTATATTTCACAAAAAAATAGTTAAGATTGCATCTTTCTCTCCAAAAAGGAGTGAACATTCAGTCCTGAAGTTTTGACATTTGTGAATGCAAGCCCATCTGCACTGAGCACAACAAGCCCATTACTGTTGGGTGAAAAGAATCCTGAGGCAAAATATTCTCAGAGTCAATAACTCAACTGTTAGATATCAACCAGAAACTGAGAACATTTTCTAAAGCCCAACAAGGGCATCACTCAACTGCAACCCCTAAAATATTGTGAAGAGGCCTAGAAGCAGGAGCACTGAGTTATTATCTTCATTCCCATTAGCAGTAGCAGGAGTAGGATTGCTCATCATAAGAGTCCCGTATGTGATACCAGAAGGAAGAAGCTCATCAGATCCACGCCATCCATGGCAAGACAGGAGGAAGGAAGCGGCGAGGGACGGGACGGTGAGGGGGAAGGGAAGGGAAAGGGAGCCGAACAGCCTCTCTCTCAGGAAGAAAACATTCTATTTCTTAAGACAACTCCAACCGGACATGAATTGCCCTTTCCTCTCTTAATATATATATATTCAGTCCTGGGCGAGGTTTTGTTGCTGGGCTCCCTGTTTTTAGGAGGTCGGTTAGGGGTTTGGCAATTTTTGCAAAAGGGGATAAATTGTCTGTAGAAGTTCGCGAACCCCAAGAAGCTTTGCAGTTGTCTGCGGGTGCGTGGGGGTCGCCAGTCAAGGACCGATTGTACTTTGGCTGGGTCCATTTCTATCCCCTCATTGACACTCGGTAGCCTAAATAGTCTAGCCGTGACTGGTGGAACTCGCATTTCGACAGTTTGACATAGAGGTTCGCTTTCAGCAGTTTTTTGAGCACCTGGCGAACGAGGGGTATGTGTTCGTCTATGGTTTCTGTGTAGATGAGAATGTCGTCCAGGTAGACGAGGACCCCCTTATAAAGGTGATCATGTAAAACTTCATTTATCAGTTGCATGAACACCGCCGGTGCTCCCTGTAGTCCAAAAGGCATCACTTTAAATTAAAAACTTCCTAGGGGGCAGTTAAATGCTGTCTTCCACTCGTCTCCTTCCTTGATGCATATGCGGTAGTAGGCTTCACGAAGGTCTAGTTTGGTAAAAACCTTCCCTTTGGCCAAGCGAGCTAGCATGTCTTTCATGAGGGGGAGGGGGTATAAGTTGTGCACGGAGACACAGTTTATCCCGCGAAAATCGACCACCAGACTCATGGAGCCGTCTTTCTTCTCCCTGAAGAAAACTGGTGCCGCTACCCGTGGTTTGGCTGGTTCGATAAAACCCCTTTGTAGGTTCTTGTCTATGTACTTTCGCAGTTCTTGCATTTCACGGGGTGTCATGGCGTACAACTTAGGTTTTGGTAGTTTCGAACCAGGGATGATTTCGATAGCACAATCGCAGTGGGGTGGTAGTACGTCACACTCAGTCTCGCTAAATACTTCTGCCAAGTCTTGGTACTCTTTTGGGATCTGGTCCTGGCCGTGGGAGGTGCTGGAGGTGGCCGCCAGTTGCTCTGTTGTCCCTTTACAGGGCGGGTTGGGCATCTGTGTTGGAGGCGTCTTTTGTCCCTCTAGAGGGAGGGGTTGGACCCCCTGGGTGGGAGGAGGGGCCGTTTTCTCTGGTTGTGGTAGCGGGGTGGGGTCCCCTTGCTATCCTCAGTCTGCGGGTCCCTTCTTGCCACCAGATGGTGGGGCCCCACTTGTCCAACCAGGAGAGTCCCAGTATGACTGGGTTGGTCATCTTGGGGGCTATTATGAACCGAATCATTTCCCAGTGATCCGCTAGCTCCAGCTTCACCGGCTCGGTCAAATGTGTGGCATCCGCCCCCCCTAGTAGGGATCCATCAACTCTAGGGGGGGCGGATGCCACACATTTGACCGAGCCGGTGAAGCTGCTGAAAATGGATTGGGTGGCTGAGCCTTTTAGCCCGTATACCCAGTTTTAGGACTGTGGGTAGGTTAATCAGGCACCTCGTGCAACCCGAATCTACTAGGGCTTGGAAAGTCCCTTGGGTACCTGTTTTTGGGGCTGTTAGGCATATGGGGAAAAGAAAAGGGTGGATGGGTGCGCTCACCATTGGGTCGTTTCACCATCGTCATCGCCCTCATACAGTTTGGGGGGTCGATTCGCATCGTCAGAGCTCCCCCTATTTTCAGTCAGATGGGCAAAAACTTCTGCAGTCGGAGAAAGTCTTAATGGTGTCTTGGTGGTGTGCCTAGGTCCTTGTTCCAGTCGTGCCTTGGCCGGGGACTCTGTTTTTGGCCCCGGGGTTCCACACGCCGCTGCCAAATGCCCAACTCCCCCACATCTGTAGCACCTCAGCGTACTCCGTGGGGTGGATGGCCTCTGGGTGGCCCGTGATGCTGTAATTTCTGGTCTGGTAGACGGTTCCTGGTCCAGCTGGGTTTTCTCCTTTGCCTGTGGTTGTTTTAGCATGTTGTTGGCACGTAGCCCTCTCTCAACTTGCGTCGCTATCCGGAACCAGTCAGACAGTCGGTTCGGAATATCTCGATAAGCAGTCACTTGGGAGATTTGCTTATCTAAGCTTGTTCTAAAGAAGTATACTAGCAGTCATTCAGGCAAAGGAGGTAAAGTCCCAACAACTTTCCTGAACTCACGGATATGTTCTTGGACAGGCTTCCCCCTCTGCATTAGGTGCCTGAGCTCATCTTCTACATAGGGATCGTCCCCTGTTTCTTCGAAGCGGGCTCGCAGCAGTTGTAAGAAACCATCTGCATCTTGCAGTTGGGGGGCCCTGTATTTGTACTGGGCCACTGACCAGCTCCTTGCTTCTCCCTCCAGACCTTCTGCGATGGCACTGACCAGGGTCCTGGGGAAAGGGGAAAGGTGTGCGTAGCACTCGATGTAAATCTCAGCTGCATCGAGAAATTGAGCTAGCAGGTCCGGATCCCCATCAAATTTCCCTCTGAATCGGGGTGGTTCCACCCTCAGTGGCCTCTCCTCCCATTGCGGTGCCCTTGGGCTTCTTCATCATCTCCCATTTGGGTGCAGGGGAGTAATGCCGTGGCTGGGCTGGGTCGCTTGCTGAGCAGAGAGGGAAGCCCTGAGTGCATTTTGGAGCTTTCTTCTCTCATCTTTTTTTTTCCTTGTGTGTGTGTGTGGGGGGGGTTATGCTGCCGTTTGGAGAGCCATAGAACCTCCCCCCCTTACCTGGCACTTGATGGGAGTCCAGCAAAAGGCATCATAATTTTTTCCTTTTCTGAGGCAAACCTCCGGTGGAGATTGTTTCTTCCATGGCCTCTGATAAGGTTTGTTT